>JAOSYY010000014.1:7507720-7541172 GCA_025727935.1 Hebomoia glaucippe | reverse complement strand
TACCATTGTATGTACGTAACCTACACTGTTTAAACGCAAATCTACACAATTAAATGAAGACTATATGATATGATAGAAAAGTATATAGTAGGTACAACAGAAACACAATCTGCTTTTATCTGACTATGTTTGATTAAGCGAATCTTTTAAACGGCTATATTAATTTTGATGAGACTATCACTGGCAGATTATGATATAATCGATAATAGAGGCATTTAATCGTCATTATGAAAATGAATCATGAAATCAACGCGGGTGAAAATGCGGGCGAAGTTCATAACCAACAATATGTCAACGGACAATTTTTCACTTAAAATAAGAATTCCGATTCATAGAACACGTGTTACTGTTCACTAGCATCCATTTTACACTTAGTTATTTATTCAATAAGTACTTATGTATATGTAAATATCAGACTTAACAGCTACAAATCATACGTCTATATGAAATCGAAAAATATTAAAATTATTTATAAACTAAATACCTATATCGAGTTATGGAGATATTGGATAAACAATAGGTAACGAGTACAAGGTGTCTTCGGGTTGAGAGGCTGGCTCCCAGAGGCAGAACACGTACGCGCTGGTATCAGACACTCTTCATCAATTGATTTTCTTTTCCACCCGCTCTCTAGCCCAACGCTCTTCACTCGCCTGATGATCCTTAACCCAACTTTATTTTACATATATTTCAAGTTAAATGTTTACACCGTTTGACTGTAAATATTTCTGTATGTTGTATTAATTATGATAGTTGACTTAACATAGACAAACTTGTGACAAAATTCTGTATGATAATATTTAATACTTTAACTGAGGCGCCTGCTGCATCTTATTCTACTGCTTGTTCATTTAATTGTTTCTAGAATATCTACATTCTGTAACAATTTCAGCGCTTTTTTGATTCCTAATAAACTAGGATTTATTACGAAAATGCAAAAAACTCCATGACAAGAATTAACTTATTGCATAATTGAATAAAACCTGTTTTCATATTATAAAAAACAAAATTAAGAATCAATAAACTAATTTGAAAGTGACCTGATTTATCCAAAATTTGAAAATAGTTTTCCGTTGGTCGTTTGTTGACTTTGTTATTAGGAAACTGCTAAATATATCATTTGGAAATCACGTCTCAATAATAGAGCAGTAAGATGTAGGCCCACTAACAATGTAAAACCAAGCTCAAGTGAATATATTTGATATGGATGAGCTGACCTTATAAACGATCAGATAATCGTTCGTCGCCCTCTGCACATGTCTTTATGCCGAGTCAGAGGTTGCACGCTTATGCAATTAGTTTTCTGTATCCATATTGGCTAATCAATAATATTGAGTGTCGATAAGTAAACCAGAATGATTCTACGAATAAATATTGTCATGTACAGTCCAAAGTAATTTGTACTAGAAAATTCCTAAATGTAGGTACCTATATTTTATTATAACGGACTTTGACGGTTGGAATCAAATATCAAAAGTAGATTAACCTTGACAAGAAAATTAATATTTTTTATCAAAGTTTTAACGTAATCAGTTAATCTGCTAACCAATTTTCCAATCTTTAAGATATCGTAAAAATCAATTGTAGTTTTGGTTTATTACAAAACAACGGCAGTGGAACCTACAGATTATACTGAATCAATTGAATACGAAAATATGTAGTATATATTGAACTTTATTCTTTTAATTAATCTTAAATAAACGTGTACTTCAAAGTTGATTTTTCATTCATGAAATAAAATATTGGAACATGACAAAATTAGAGTAATCCGGTAGCTCGTATACTAGATAGCCTTATAATTCACCAATATTATGAAGATGTTTATATCCTATTTAATAACTAATACTGTTATATAATTATGTTAATTTAATTAAAAGTCATATTATACTTGGTAATTAAATTTCAATGTAGAAACCAAATTAACTCTCAGGGATTTAATAAATACAACCTCAATCCTCATTGTTTTACCTCTTAAAACAAACAAGACTTTGTCACCTTTGGGGTTTATTGGAATATAATATATTATTATTATTACTTATCATCTTAGAAGTAATGTTAACTACTACGTCAGTGGTAGCTATAAGATAACCGATAAATTGAGTTAAAGCCGCCTACACTTTAGATTAGTTCCTATGTACTTTTTGAAAAATAGGAAAACATCCAATCCAAAACAATAATAATACAACTCATAATTGCGTATTTTCTAATATTTATTGGCACTCATAATACAATTTATCATCATAATTTTCATTGATTGTATAACATTAAAATGATCATTTCTATAACATAATATATAATTTCTTATATAACCAGTATATAATCGATTATTATAAAAATAGTTTCCTTGTAGATATTTTATATAGTATATTAGAAAAACAGTTCAAGGCATAGAAGAATAGAAAGTATGGCGTATTTTCTAACGTTATGGCATTATCTTATCACAAATTTTCAAAGCTCAATTAAAATCAGTCTTTATATTATATTGTATAAACCATTTATTTCTTAATCGACAAGGAAAAAGAGGGGAGTTTGCTGTCTGTCTCTGATAACGTGGCTTCTAAACAAATGAGCCAATTTTGTTTTTTTTATTTGAAAGCTGACGTAATCGGAATAGTTCTTGGCTATAATGTATAAAGAAATGTTAAATCATTGGGCGATTTATTTTCGTGGGGTATTTAAACTTTTTATCATTTTGAAATGTATTATAAATTAAATTAACAAATAAATTCGAATTAATCTCAATAGAGAATACTTAAAGTTTAAAACCTCATTTTAGGTGTAACAATAAATTATAAATGTATAATGTAAAATTCAATGTGTTAAATATGTTACATTCGATTTATTGCTAATTGAGCACTTTTATTGTATCGAATTGTATTAATTTCTTATAAATTTTGCTCTCAATAACATATTTATAACAATATAAAAGTATGATAAAAGAAGTAAAAAACCTAATTTCCATTCAACAATAAAATATATCAAAATGCATAAAAATCCATTTGCCTGACTGAAACTAAACAAGCACATGCGAAATATACAAAATTCTAAAACAGTTTATTGTAGATTGTTTAATAAATATTTAGCGTACTCATCACGCCATTTTGTAAATGACAATCTAAAAAATCTCATCACACGATTTACATACATACCTTGAAACCGGAATGTAACTGCATTAATAAAAAAATATAACACACCTTAACATAAAAATACTACTTAATAACAACCCAAAATATCTAAAAAAAATCTTAATGTCATGTTAAAAATTAAGTAATTATAAGAATGAAAATGCTTTTAATAAATACATAATTAAAAATGCAAATTCACTGTTTTAAACCCCGGCTCAAAATCATGTTATAAGTTTGACGTATCCCGTCTGTCTGCGGCATCGTGGCTCCTAAATAAATGTGCCGATTTTGATAGTTTTTTTATCGAGATGGTTCTTTATACCTTTTAATATTATATAAGTAGAATATTAACTAGAACATTGGATGTGCGTATTGTATTAAATACAATTGTACTATTTGCTGTATTTGTACTATAAATTCTTTTAAAAATATAATTGTTAAAATCTCATAAATTATAAGCACTTACCTACTACTTCGTATTCGTAACAATTTTATTACTTATTATTATTATTGATGTGGTCATTGAATGAATAAAAAAATATTTATCATACATCTAAAATGTGCGTCGATAAGTTGATATCCAATTTTAACTAAGATAACATGTCTGAGGCTTTAAGACATAACTCAGATATATATTAAGTTTAAACCTATTTTCAAAGACTTTGCATTTTTTATAACTCGGGTCTCGGGAGTTAGGCTTACGTAAAAATTAGGAAAATTTAATTAGCTAATATATAGATATACAATTGACGCGGGAATTCTATATATGTTACCACAGTCTTCGGCACCTTGCTTACTTAAACTATTCAAAGATACTCTTGCATGCAATAATCACGACATTGTACTAAATTCTACCAGTTGATAATAAATTACTTAATAAACTTGATAAAACACGAGGCGATTTAATTTACTGTCGATGTTAGGCACGTTAACTGTAATTTGGTAAAGCTATCTCTATTTCATGGTAATCGAATATAGTGAATGAATTATCAGGGCTGTCCAAAGCTCCGCCCGCGAACCACATTTGCCCCTCTACTAGCAATTGAGCGATTCGCTAAAGGAGTATTATCTGCCATAGTTACAAAAATATTCCTTTCCAATTTTTTTTCCAAGGTACGATACTTTATATTTATGGCACCTGTATAATTAGTTAAAATAATAAATAAATAGGCACTCTTATTACATTTCACATTCGTTAATGAACAAAGATGGTATGTAGGTATTTATTTCTGGGGCCCTCCAAGCGTTGGTATTGGCCCACGGTATCAGCTTTGACCAGCCCTAATCGCAAAAGCCTATGAAGATGTTTTAGGACGCATTAAGGTGTAAAATGTGCCACGGCGTAATCGTGGTAGTACATCATGATGGCGAGCGGCTGCCCGAGGATAAGCGAGCTCCAGACGATAATGTTGCCCCAGCGCGGGCCCAACTTCCGTTCGAACAACTTCGATATCACGGCGAGCGGCGGCTGCGACATCATGCCCAAGAACGCCCACACGCGAAACATTTGGAGCGGCACACTCACCTGAATAACAATAATACATGTTAATATAAATTAATACATACAATGTCGAAAAGTTAGGCTGAGGCTGAACATTTTCGTCTTGATTTTGACATGAAGTATCTATTGACAGTAAACTTGGTTAGAATGCCGGGACGACGAACGGCTTGACGCAGTCTTTCTGCCTAAACTACGTCGCCGCTCTAGATTTCTTTGTATGTTGACAAATCTTTTTTTTCTGTACTCAATTCCAGTTTTCGTTAAAGATGTTTTTCAAGTATGAATTCTTATGAAAATATAGTTTTACATACGTCCTAGTTAATTTAATTTTTTTTACTAAAACTTAACTATTTTTTTTTCAGATCGTTAAATTATTATCATACGTATAATAGAAGAACACAACCACAATAACCAGAAGCATTGAAAATAATACTATCACCAACAAAGACAAAACAAAATATAATGAATAAAAGACTGAGATATCGCGATGAACACAATTTCCTTTTTAAATTATTAATTATAAACAAATGTAGAAATTACTCACCAAATACTCATGAAAGAATGCCGATATGAAGAAAACCATAATAGCTGCAACGCCCTTGCTGTATCCCATTATGTTGATGGGCACGTATACGTGTCTCACTGCCCATACGTGGACGGGCATGTTCCAGGAACTCCAGAAGACAGAGATGTTTCTTGCATTCCACCAGTCCCCATAGAAGTTCCGGTCCGCAAAATGAAGTAACTCCCCAAGTAGATTAAGCGATGAGTGGAACGAAAGGTAAAAGAAACACAGCCATATTAAATGATTAGGTACCTGAAAACGTTTATTTTTATTTTAACATAGTGTTTTTAATTCCAATCGCTCTCACTAACTTTTTCTTCCTTTATGGAGGTATTATTACTTCTTATTTTAATTACAGACTTCGAATCAAATTATTACGTAAATCACTTTTCTTTTTTAGAGGTGTTTCCTAAAGAAAACTATTTTTTAATACTTTCTTATAATTTATTCAAATATTATAAAATGATACATAGAAATGTGGAATAATGACAATTCATTAGGTAATTTCAAACATAATATTCATGACAAGCGTCTATAGTTGCTAAGGGATAAAATTCATTTTTTAGTCAGTACATCTTATTGTATGTTATTTTTACACTGATACTTACTGATAGTTTCAACAATCTCTCCGTTATCCTGATGTAATCCATTTGCGAGAAGGGATCTACAGCGTTCTTAACAGCTGGAATCATCCACTGTTGGAACAGCGCCATTACCAGGTTCACCCCAAAGATTACTTCTACGACTCTCTTCATGAGAAACCGTTTTCGAATTCTAAAATCATAAATTTTTATATTAACTCGAAGTCTAGACATATTTCGAAATAATAACACGTCTTATTCACAACTAAAAGTAAAAGTAAGTAAAGAAACGTAATTTAATAAAATATGAGATTGACCATAGAAAGCCTATACTTTCAGCCCATCAAAGCTGAATAACTATCTAATTATTATGCTTTTTATTATAATGTCCATATTAAATGAACTAGTTTATATTTTTGGAACGCTATATTTATATTTTTTTACTGCATACGATTATAGTTGCGGTTGATGTGTCAACGTCTTTTTAAAACAACGTTGTAAAGAATGGCATAATTTTGAATTATTAATCTAACAATTATGGCGTAGTGACGTGTTTGCTTTCTAGAACCTCGTATTAAATACATACTATTATATATTAAATATACACTATACCATACTAACCGGGTGGTACGTGGAAAATTCAATTCATAGCAAAGCGTGGGTGCTAGCAGGAAGTAGAACAAGTCTCTAAGATTCAAGTTGTCTGGATATTGAACGATTCCCGTAGTAATTTCCTCATCTACGTTTTCTGTTGATTAATCTCTTTCTCAGTAAACAGTCAAACGCATATTATCAGTAAACATTAGACTCAGTGTTATTCACAGTTGACAGTAAACACGTTATTTTAGTCACGTTAACTGCAATTAACACAAACTATCACTATATTTCAAAAGAATATCGTAATCCCATCACCTGTTCTACTAAGGTTATTTGCTTACTTTTTCAAGTGTTTATTTGGCAAGAAAGCACACAAAATGTTAAACTACACAGTAAATTTATGTCAACAACGAAGAAATATTTACAACAGATAGGTCTTCTACTACCCTATTGTAGAATAGAGTACAGGCAAAAAAAAGACATAATTAAAAACATAAAAAGCCAGTGTTAGTTGCAAAACGTGCCGGTTTAAAAATAACTTACGATCATTGTCGGCATAAACAAGTTCATCTGTAAATACGAATATGAATTACTAAATATTTCTGTCCCTACATTTAATTTTTTAGATATGAAATTATATGGGCTCTTTTATGCTGTCCCAATAGCAATTATTAAAAAAAGTACACCAACATACTACTAATCAGACAACAAGAATAAAATATAATACCCATAATTATTATATTTTAAAATAACTAAATATATATATATATATCAATTCCAATATCATATAGAATTAACTGTTGTACTATGAACTTCAATATGCAACCTGTTTGCCTTGTAATTATAGACAAGGTCAAAATCAGATTACGAAAGAATATAAAACTAATTTTATTTCTTTACAATCAATCAATTTTATCAATCCATAAAATATTTATAGATAATGAATGAAATCCTAATTTTTTTAACTAAAGTTCCTTTTTAATCAATACCAGAGAATCCTGGTAAAGTATATACCAGTTACCAGGTCGCTTATTAAATAATAATAGCTTTACAAAGTTTTAGACTAAATAAAACTACCAGTCTATGTGTTGTCTTGTAATAACACCTATGTACAAAGTGACAAACCTTGACCTACATGTACCGCTAATAATATAATCATATAAATAAATTATTTTAACTTACTACAATTAGGTACTGATAAACTTTGACGACGCAAAGTATTAATATGTTTTCTTCTTGTTCCATTTCGGCACCAGTGATTAGTTTGACAGTAACTCCATAATTTCAGGAAGATCACCAGATAAACCATGCAAACAACGGATATCCCAACTGAAAACATTTATAATAAAACCACTCTACATTACTTCTATGATATTTATGCAATCTTAAGGTTGGCAACGCGTCTTCTACATCCAGTAGATGTAGAAGACGCGTTGCCAACAAGATCAGTATCTTGGAGGTGTCGCTTGTATGCTCGTTTGACTTCCTATCGCATAAAAAAATCAAGTGTATCTTTAATTTATGAAACAACCCTACATAGCTCAATAAATATTATTTATTACTATTGTAGGTTCCTACCATTTATATGTTTTATAGCTTTTTATACTAAGTGTAACTAATAAACTTATGGGTTTCTTTATTTTTAAATAGTCCGAGAACCAATTAAAAAGTACCAGTTCTTAATTGTTTGTATTAAGTATGTGCATGTTCTATACTAAACATTTTAGGTTTAACCCACATAAATATTTGAATATTACTCATGTTTTCTATATAATTGTAATGATATAAGCTACTTGTGTCGAGGAAAGGTTCTTTTTCCAGTTTTTAACCTTAGACCTTCTTTGTCATAATTCTTAGAACCAGATAAGCAATGTAAAATATTCTATTGAATCATTCTCAATACTTTACAAGTAAGAAATATGTGGTATTTAATTAAATTGTAGTGCTTTAAAAATTGTTGGAAGTGGATTTAATGAATTTTCACTCATAGTAACTTATCATAACATCGTAACTTGTGGAGAATGCCTGAATTATTCATACTATATTATATATACTGGCTACATTGCAAAATTAAACATGAATAAGTTTATACTGTATTTTTTTACATTCACTAGCATTTTAAAAGAATTAAGTGAACCCAAGATTAATTAATCAGATTCAAAAGGGTTCACAAAAATAATTCTACAATATCATTGTCCTTCTCGTTTGTATTATTTAAATGTGCTCTTCACACTACATACTTCTATTTGCTTGTTCATCCATCATTCACACCTATTATACCATATCATTTATCAAGCAATATGTCCACACACCCCTCTACACCTATATATAAGCAATAGACATTTTATTTAACTATCATACCAATATTGAATTCCTGATTAGTAAAATGTAGTGCAATAACTGGCAAACTAATCTCAAACAGTATTATGCATATTTGCATAATCACTCCAATTTTTTGTGTGAATAATTCCTGAAAAATTACAGAACCTTTTTATTAACGAAATTTAAAGAAATATAATAATTTAAGAAAAATAAAAAATACAAACCACAGCTATAGCTTTTTCAACGAGCAGACATGTAACAGGAGGTACAATGCTGACTGTAAATAATAAAACTCCATTAAAAATTTAGACATCAATTCTTTCAAACTTATCCTCATATAAATAATTAATTCTGGAAATAATTCCAAGCTTTGACAGTGTTATATGATATATAACATTAAAGCCATGATTGGAGTTAAACACGGACTTAGCACTGTCAGTGAAACCATGTTCCTCTGCATCAACCTAACATTTACATTATTTTATATATAGATATTGTAATCAATAATGATACAATATCTCTCCAGATTTCACTAATCTTTACTTGTGAAGATCTCCTTACATTTACTAACATACAATATTAAATAAGTAATCCAACTTTTTAAACTTACACATTAACAAAACTATTGATGGATATTGATGCTTATTATCTTCATTGTAGCCAGTTAGTACTATTATCCACTCAAGAGGATTAACACGTATGCCATATCTAAAATAAACATTAATTTAACCAAAACTTTATCCCTTACAATAATTTAATTTCTTCTCATACTATTTCCTATTATTGATATTACTTAAAATTCTACAATAACTAACTCTAATTTTACCACTATAACTCACTTTAAGAAATTTTCAAGACATAGACGTAATCCACTGATTGTTAACATAAGAAAACCCCAATTTACTAATCCTGTGAAGTTTGTGAACTCCGAACTCCATGAGAAAAGGGAATCTCTGGGTTTGTGGCATCTATAAAAAATATATGAAGAAATTTAATATATTCCAGCACATGTAGGAAATATAATGAATAATATTAATGATATAAAAATAAAATAACTATATTACATACGGCTTATCAAACTGCAGTTTTCGGGCTTTTTGTTCTTTTTCTGTTATATCTTCTGCTGTTGTTACACTTTGAGCTCTCCTATACCTCAAGGAATTCTCTTCTACCTTTGTACCCATTGATAAATCGTGTACCTACCTACTTATCAAATTATTTCCTAATAAATATATCGAAACACGAATAATAATATAAAATTATAGGCGACTTTAAAAAGCAGAACTGTTATTTCGCATAGAAAAAATTCAATTTTTATCCTTGAAAGTATAGTTAATAAACACAAATCTTTGAAAATTTATGAACAACGTATTCAAAACAGAGTACTTTTCTAAATACTCGCTTACACTATAGTCGATCTCAAATAAGAAATAAACTTTGGCAGTTGTCAGATTAAGGAGCATAAGAATGTGAATGAAATATCGATAAATAATTTCTAAAAGAAATGATTTAAATGAGTAATCGATACAGATTCGAGTTAACAGACAGTTGATAACTCGCGTTTTTTATTATATAAGACGTAAACATAGAGAATGAATCAATGAAAGGTAAGATTACTAAAGCATAAATAATTGCATTAATTTAAACAGTTTAAGAGTTTGGAAAGACAACTATGATAAAAAAAATCTAGAACTATCGTGATACTTTCGATGTTTTTCTATTTTGTGATACAAAATAACTGCTAAGTTACTTAAATATTTAAGTATGTACAAACAGCACTTTCCTACATACTTATAATTAAAAAAAAATCTATCCATCTTGCATTTTCTATTAGGTGTAATAATAAATTTAAAGTTGAACCCAATTAGATTTATTTATTAGAAGTAATTTGGTTTGGAATTAATTAATGCAAATAATTTAATAAAAAAGTATCAATGAACATCGATACACTGTATGGATTATTTATTTACCATGCCGGTACCGATTTTATAATTTACTACTATCGCAACACTAGCGTACTATATATAATAACGTGATATTGTAATAACGTTCACTTAATTTTCAATTTTACATTTTTGTTTCCATTTTCAGTTTATAAAACTCATTAAATTAAATATGTGTTTTATTATTATACATTATATTATCAAACCAGAAAGTGAAAAGCTATAATATTTATATAAATAATAATTTATTTCTTTGAAATGTTAGTATGTTTATTATTCATAACTTATTCTTTTTCCTGTACCACACCAAATATTCCCTATCCTGTATTTTTAAATATATAAGGAATCATACTTAGAACAAGAATATAAGTTGAGCCTTTTTAAATACTGTCTAAGTTATTTATAAAACATGCAACTCCTCAGTAACTCGATTTCCCATATTTAATCCCCTTTCAACGTTATTTGTAAATATTATATGTATTCTTTGCACATACACAATTTGAGAAAAGAATCACATTATATATATATATATTTTTTTTGTTAAATCTGATTAGTTCCTAATCCATGACACCTGTGTGATATCATGTACTCCTTATATTTGATTGTTAAATACCTATTCAGCTTATGTCTTTTACTAATGGGCAAAGATGAAAACTTAAAACAGGGACTTATAAAAAAGGCAATTAAAGTATATACCTACATAAACATTATAGTGTCCTTTAATTATTAATTTATATAATTAAATCGACTGATAACGTTATTATCAACGGATAGCCGACGATACTCTATAGTATCGATTGAAGAACTAGTATCCAAGGTCATGTCATAATTTTAAAAAATTTAAAGACTGCTGTCAATGTCAATAATATAGGTGGAATTTTATTTCCCAAATTCCTTTACTCTTTGTGTCTACAATACGAGCATGGAGACAGTGTATCTTAAGTCGTAATGTAATAATATTACCATCTGACACCAAGAAATTGAATGAAGGAGGGTGAATTGATTCAATAATACTTGCTTATTCACAAAAAAATACAATTATGAAGATTTGGACTTCAGAACACACATTTAAGTATGTTGTGACGCAATCGAGTAATGTTATCTGATTACTAGGACTGAAATTTTTGACCTTTGCTTTGTATTCCAGCCATCCTTGGGAGACGGTTGCACAAGCAGCGTGGCGTAAATATCCGAATCCTATGAATCCAGCTGTAGTAGGGATCGACGTGGTTGAAAGAAGAGTAGTAAACGGAGTGCTGCACACGCATAGACTCGTCAGTTCTAAATGGTTCTTTCCTAGGTGGGCACAGGCAGTAAGTATTTTGGTAGACATTCATACATATATTATTTAAGTATGTCTGTTACCATGTATTTAAATATTAATATTTTTAGCTTATTGGAACTGCAAAAATATGCTATGCAAGTGAAAAGTCAGAAGTAAATCCAAACCAACGCCATATGGTATTAAAAACTACGAACTTGACATTTTGCCATTATATTGCTGTGGATGAAACTGTTCGATATATGCCACATCCATCTGATGATTCAAAGACATTACTGACTCAAGAAGCTGTAGTTACTGTACAAGTAAGCTAAGAAGTAGATATTTTGATTACCAGTAATTTATAGTGTCATTGACTTACCATTACTATGCCATTTGGGTATAATCAAATAAATCAGAATAATATTCAAATAATCTTTTTTGTCAGTGTTTTTCTATTTTAAAATCATTAAAAGTTGATGCAAGACAAAAAATTATAAATTAGTAACTTAATTAATGACATATATCAATAATATAAAGTATGTACTACAAATTGAAAAATACATAGCTTTTACATTAGCTTCTCTCCATTTTTCACAGCTTAATTATCTTGAAATTGCTATTTAAGCATTTTTTTTTATAAAAATTTTAATGTGTCTTTTAGGGTGTACCTCTCAGCAGTTATATGGAAGATTTACTTACAAATAAAATATCACTGAATGCAGGTAAAGGTCGCCAGGCTATTGAATGGGTAATTGGAAAATTGGACAATGAGATCAAAGAATTAGCTACATCTGCATGTAAAAGTACTGACGAACTTCTCTCTCAGACAAAAAAGTCAATTGATGACATAACCACAACAGCAAGAAGGTCTATGGATGATATATCTTCCAAAGCAAAGAAATCTTTGGATGATATAGAGAAATTCACCAAGGCAAATGCAAATCAACGTAGCTGAAAGGATGAGTGATTCGATTTAATATTGGGCTAAGTCGATTTGCTCTAGCAAATACGGATCTTTATAGAGCCTAATAACAAGCCCAATTAGACAATTATATTGTAACACTATCATCCAACACTAGTTTCATTACCATAACAGTAAATATTAGTGGTGGATGTCCTTATTAAATAATTTTACATATGAGTAATCTATTGTTTATGTACATAAAACTGCTTATATAATTGCATTTTTAAGTTTAAATAGCATATAATTATATATATTAGTTATATTCTTTCTTAAAGGTAACATAATTTATTCCATTTTAATCTATATATAATGTATATAATATTTATTTCAATTAATTTCATTTTAAAATAAATTTTTGTTAATTGCTGCACATTTCTGGTGTTATTTAATATAACTCCCCACTTTAAAAAACTATAATCTTTTATTTGACTGCCAAAATTTTAATAATAGCTGGTTAAAATCGAAGTCACAGGACTGGTGAAATATGTTCTGGCTGCAATCCAACACTTATATAATTATATAAACAATGTAATTTTTAAAGGTCAAGAACATTTCCATTGTTATAAAAATAAGTAGTTATTACTAAATCAATGTAAATCTTTTGTGTGCAGCTTATACAATTCTTTCGGTTTAATGTATAATTTTTAGACCCAATTATTTAAAAAGAACATTCTATTTGAAACTTAAAATAATTTAGTTACATTTATCAAATCGTAATCATGTTTATTGGAAAATGCAATAAAAGATTATTTATCAATAACAAATTTTTAATTAATGAACTTAATTAAATTTATATACATATTACAATCATTTAATTCCATTTTGTAGATGCAATCTCCAATACAGATAAATAAGTAATTAGCTATTAAAATGTTAAATGGTATGTAATATTTATAATTGAATTTGTCTATCTTATAATGAAAAGTGCTGAGTTTTATATAAAGAAAAGTAAAGGTGAGATAAATATGTAATGATATAAAAAATGTCAGACATGAAACTCTTGCCGATAAAAAGTACTCTGTGAACATAATACAAGTTGAGATAAATGTTTCTTTATATATTAGTGTCAAACTTTTTTTTGCAATTACATATTTAGATAAATTACAGATAATTATGATTTTATTTTATATTAATTGGTGAATAGTATTTTGTATTTATAAATTGGTTTAACACATTCATTTTTAACCAACCTTTACTATCTATAGTCTTCACATATGTCTAAATGAAGTTATCACTTAGATACAAAATTAATTCATACTCTTAAACAATTAGTTCAGGAAATTAATGGGGTTATTGTGTACTTGTTCCTGATGAAGTCATTCCACCATTAGGTACACCTGATACTGTTCTGCTACTAGCTGCCAAATGTGCAGCTTTCAATCTTTCCAATTCATTAATCCATGAGCGAACATGTTCTAATCTATGCCATGCCATTTGTAATACTTTTTGTGATGCATATCCTGACCCTTCATGTGGTTGTCCTGTAGACACCTGAGTAAGATAATTAATCTGGTCGCTTAGTTTAGATTCTACTTGACTAAGCGTTCTTAAAAATTGTGATGTATTACTTTCTGCTTGTTTCTGACTAGATTTTTCTTTACCCAGTTCAAGAAGGGCTTGAGCTGAAATTATGAAAATTACATATACACTTTTAATTCCTTTAAAGAAATGAATTATTTTTTCATGATAATAAAATAAGTACCTGCACATTGTAAACATGTTATGATATCTTTTTCGATCTCGTCTAGAACTTGGATCCTATCCATTGGCCCAGCCATTTCGCAATTTTTAACCCACTTTAATTAATCATCAAAATATTAACAAATTAAAAAATATAACTAGATGTTTGATTACTGATCTGAGAAATGTCACTGTTTACTGTTATTAAATAAATTTAAGTAATGAATAATGAATTATGAAGTAATGACTATTGTCTATTATGTATTTGATTGACAGCAAACGTAAATTCAAACTAAAGCATACTTGCACAGATAGACATATTTACAAATAGAAACATTTGTATAGTTCATATGACTCGATTATGGTCTGTAGTGATAATGATCAACGTGTTTGGTGAAAAAGTGTCCCTTTAAATAGGTTAAATTATGGTAGCCCTGTACTAGCATCCAAATACAGATCAAAGAAAGTACCAATAATTATTAGAACACGATAGAGAAGCCTGGACCAAATATTTAATTTCTAGATTAATTTAGGCGAATGTTATAATATTAATAAAAAGTCATTAGTCAATGTAATAAAGATTTCTATTTATTCTGTTACATATTAGGCAAAGATTATTAAATAACTTATAATATACTTTTCAGGTGAAAGATAAATTAATTTGACACATTCAATAATAGATGCTGTTTGCGAAGTTTTATGATAAACCTGTAACAGGGTAATTCATTTCACCTTATTATTGTTCATAATATCGTGCCAGTCCTGCTTACATCGTCTGACAGATTTTTGAGATATTTGCCTATGATGGGTCTTGTCGACGTGTGTCATTCTGTCAAATATCACTTGATCTGTGAGGGCCCTTGACTTCCAATCGGCCATTTTTGTTGCGATCATCGTCAGAGATGGTAAGTTTGTCAGAGCCAAATATTTCTACTATATCTTATAATATTTTTATAATCCTTTATTAAAATACTGTTGAGTTAAACCATTTAGTTTTGTTAATTAGTAAAGTTTATTACTGTAAATGTATTTATGACCATTCTTAACACATGATGATAACGAACTCTTAAAATTTATACGGTTAGAACCTGATTCCCTGTGAAGATTTTACTAGGGCGGACTGATGAAATTTTTATTGTATTTAATGAGTTACTTAGTTAGTATATGAATTAATTCGTTATTTTGGTATTTAGTCGCATAGAAAGTTTTCGGCCCCTCGGCATGGGTCTATGGGATTCTATCCCAAGAAGAGGTCCCGCCGTCACCGTGGTAAAGTGAAGGCATTCCCTATAGATGATGCCAGCAAGCCAGTGCATTTAACTGCTTTTATCGGCTACAAGGCTGGTATGACCCACGTGGTTCGTGAACCTGACCGTCCTGGTTCAAGTTAGTAAATATGCTTTTATTACTACTTAATTTCAGGTAGATTATTTTCTTTAAAATCACAGTAGTATCGTACACATTGTAGGTAATTTTTCAGACAATTTTGATTGCAAAGTTTTATTTTAACTTTGTATTACCTAAAATGTTTTATTGTCTTTTTTTTTTAATTAATATTAATAGTAAGCATGTTTGGTGCATTTTAGAAATAAACAAGAAAGAGATTGTGGAAGCAGTCACCATTATTGAGACACCACCTATGGTCTGTGTTGGTGTAGTTGGGTACATTGAGACACCTCATGGCCTTCGCACGTTACTGACAGTCTGGGCAGAGCACATGTCTGAAGACTGTCGTCGTCGTTTCTACAAGAACTGGTAATCTCAATACTGTATTAATTTTGAAGTACCTATTTAGATGTTTTAATAAGTGGTTTTGTATGTTAATGTAACAGGAGGTATTAGCAACTATTCAGGCAATACAAAATCTAAAATCAATTCTTTATAACTAAAAATAAATGTTTTATAACTTTTCTATTTTATAACTTAAATTGTTGAATTGTAGGGCTTACAAATATTTTATTTTAAATATATTAAAAGATTTTTATTTCATTATATCCTCATATACTGATATTCTCTTTATAGTATTCCAATTTAACTAATCAAATATCTATAGCTCTCCTATCATGAGATGAGAGTTTTATAAGAATATGCTTTGTGCATATTGATGCCATTTTGTCTCCGCTCAACGATGAGGCTATTGGCTTTCTTTACAGCACCTTTTGGTTTGTAATAATCCAGGTACAAATGCAAGAAGAAGGCATTTACCAAGTCCAGCAAAAAATGGCAGGATGAATTAGGTCGTAAGTCTATTGAAAAGGACTTTAAAAAAATGATCCGCTACTGCAGTGTAGTCAGGATTATTGCGCACACCCAGATGAAGCTACTGAAGCAACGTCAAAAAAAGGCACATATTATGGAAATTCAGGTCAATGGTGGAACCATTGAAGATAAAGTAAAATGGGCTCGTGAACACCTTGAGAAGCCTATCCCAATTGATTCTGTATTTACTCAGGATGAGATGATTGATTGCATTGGTGTGACCAAGGGTAAAGGATACAAAGGTAAATATTTCTATTTTAAAAAGTGCATGTTAACTAGCATTATGATAAACTCCATAATTTTGAATAATACTTTAATCATCTAAAATTTTCGTATTACAGGTGTAACATCACGTTGGCACACAAAGAAGTTGCCTCGCAAAACGCACAAGGGTCTGCGTAAAGTAGCTTGTATTGGAGCATGGCATCCTTCGAGAGTTTCATTCACTGTAGCCCGTGCTGGTCAAAAGGGCTACCATCATCGTACTGAGATGAACAAAAAAATATACAGAATTGGTCAAGGTGAGATATCACTTATAAATTTTTCATGCACATCTGATTTTACTATTTTTTTCTGCAGATCATACCTTTCTTATTATGAATAGATAATCTCAACTGTTAATAATTTCAGGTATTCATACTAAGGATGGCAAAGTAATCAAAAATAATGCTTCTACTGAATATGACTTGTCTGAAAAATCTATTACTCCAATGGGAGGTTTCCCTCATTATGGTGAGGTCAATAATGACTTTGTCATGCTTAAGGGTTGCTGCATGGGACCTAAGAAGAGAGTCATCACCTTGAGAAAAGTATGTATATATTGCAAAATGTTTTATATTGATCCCATTTTTTACAGGAGTGTGTACTAAATGTATATCTTTATTTGAATAAAAAAAAATAAGAAAGAATCTGATTTCAGTCCTTACGTGTACATACAAAGAGGGCTGCTCTTGAGAAGATCAACCTTAAGTTCATTGATACATCGTCCAAATTTGGTCACGGTCGCTTCCAGACGCCGGCTGACAAGGCCGCGTTTATGGGAACGCTCAAGAAAGATCGCATTCGCGAAGAGGCTGCGGCGACAACTTCCGTAGCTCCCGCCCAGTCATAACTATTTCTTGACACAATAAAGTGATGTAAAACAATTTGCCTATTATTTACCTAAACAAAAACCTATACACTTATCACGGACCAAGTGTTAGTTTTCATCTGAATTTTGTTTACTACATAAGTACTGGACACCTAATGCACGGCAAACATTCCGATAAATTAGTTCATTCGACAAATATATCGCATGAAGTGCAACGTGTATTTTGTTGCCTTGGGTATTGCGATCCGTAAAAACGTCTCGTTACTCTGTTATATATATATATATATATATATATATATAAAATATTCTAAAAATGTAACTTCGATATTTGTACATTAAAGATATTTGAGAGAAACTTATTGGGGGACTTGCATCCAAAACATAAAAATTTAGAATTTTTGTTCGGGTCTTAAGTGTTGTCTCGCAAACGGCCGATTTGGTATCGGTTTTCACTGCTGTATAGTAGCTTAAGCATTTAGTGTTTGTTTTATTTCAATCGATTGAGAAATATAAAAACTTATAAACATTTAAAGAATCACGTGGAAAAGTCGTTCGACAAAACTGCATAAAAAAGTTTAGGTCCATTGGCTAAAAGTTAATCATATTGCCTGACATAATTTAATCATATTATATTATTAAATATTTATATTATGTAAGAAGTGGACAGACTCGTATCATATAAAATCAAATGTAAGTCGGCCTAATAATGACTTACAATAAATAGTTTTTTTAACATTATTAGTTAATATTTAAGTGTCTAGTAATCGATACGTCGATTGGTACTAGATACCTAGTTCATAAAATATAAAAGTGATTATAATAAATAACAATATACCCTTACCTGTTTAGTAACTAGTTAATAGCTTTCCTTAATTTGATTAATTAAAGCTTAACTGCCTAGTTTGGAAGATACTCTCTGATATTTTTAATTATTTAGATCGATCCGTTGTGATGTTTATCCTATTAAGCCTGTCTGTATCTCACAACCACTAATCACTAGGCAGGTGTAGGGCATAAAATTAAAGTTACTATGCATATGCTTTTTAAAGATTTTACAGTAGTAAACATTTTTAGATTTCTACCAAAAATAAATAACAGAGTAACTAATTAAATTAAAAATTGATAAAAAAAGAGGCTATCAAATTCATAGTACATAAGTGTTCCAAAAAACATACATTGTTGAATTTTCCTAATACATACGAGTATTATAGGAAGAGTAGTTTGTGTCTAGTGTAGTTTGTTTTGGAAAAAATATATTTAGTTATTTATTATCTTTATTATTTATTTTTTATGACAATAATATCTACTTATATTATTTTATTCTTTTCGAGTCTGAATTGAAATCTTATATTATCTTGACTCTTATATTATTTTATTCTATTTGAGTCTGAGCCTTGTTTCGATTTGAACAATGGTAAATGTTGCCATCACTTCAGCAGAATTAAACTATTACAAATTGTTTTAGATATTTCAGGATCACAGACTTAGAGGGTCGAAGTAATTAGGAATTACATTTAAAGGTCAATCATGCAGCTGAACTAGTCACAATTTTACATTAGAAATTTTTAGACAGAACTATTACTTTAAAATTTTCCTTAGGTATATATAAAAGTCCCAAAATGTAATAATGTTTATGTTGTATCATTATCAAAATAATTATTATTAATTATATATCTGATACACTGTAAAACAATGTTGCGTTCTTTTCGTATTTCATTGTTTAAAAGCTTCTCAAGAAGAGTCGAAGGTAGTTTTCTTCGAAAGTTTTTCATGCCTTTGTTTTCATGTGGTTTTCTTTTAATCTGAGGTTTGTTATTCTTTTGCTTTTTCTTATTTATTTCTGTAATATCCTTGTCTGAAATATCTGCCTCTATACCTTTGACAACCTTTACTTCCTCTGGCCCACTGTCATCATCTGTATTTTCATTATTTGTAATTGTGTTTTTAATTTGATCTTTAGTGATAATTTGCTGTTTTATTAGATCAGTACATATTGCATTCTTAGTGTTCAATTCGATATTAGAACATTCCTCCTCATCAGATGACCCATAATCATTTATTAAAGAAACAAGAGCACCACATATGACCGGTTTAGCTTCCACTGTTTCTTGTTTAACATCTACCTCATCATCTTCTATTAAATCTTTGTATGATTCAGGTGATAGTGAATCTTTCTGGTTATCACATTCGTCAATCAGGTACTGAACACCTGCAAAAGGCTTGAGTGATCTTGTTTGAGCTGTGTCAGTTTCAAATCGGATAAGTTTTGGTGGCATTTGGTTTTCAGCGCTTTTAATAAGTACTTTTCTTTTAACTGCTTTGTGTTCCACTCTTGATTTGATATATTCATCAGGCCTGTTTCTTTTCATAACATGTGTCTCTAAAATATAAAACATTTTACAATATGGTTAATCTATACTAATATTATAAAGCAAAAGTTTGTGTGTTTCTTTGAATACTCTAATCTCAGGATCTGCTACTCCGATTTGAAAATTTCTTTCAGTGTTGGATAGGATATTTATCGAGGAAGACTATAGGCTATATTATATTTACAGAAAATGGGGATCCTTATTAAAAGTCCAATAAAGTAACCTAAGGTGAAAAATCAAAATGAATGCAAGCGAAGCTGCTGGCTATATAATATAAATATCTTGTTTGTCTGTCTATTTGTTTTGACAAAATTTTGAAACAACTGTACTGAGTTTGAGGGGACTTTCACTGGCAGATAGCTAATGTAATCTGTGCAGAGGTTTGTCTAACCTATGTAGCGTACATGTGATATTAATGCCTTGGTGTCCTCAAACTAGGTGCATAGTCAATTTTTTTAGCAATTTTTTAGCAAGTTTTTATCCATTTTAACATGTCATGAGTAGTCTACACCTCCTGATTTCTGGCCCCAATGTGCACTGCCACACCTGGCACCACATGTAAATGGGCCTTTGCATATAGACTACTTTTATATGAGAGCAGTAAATACTCAATAATAAAAAATTTTGCTATCAGTTGCATCATAGTTTATGCATGAAAGGGTACCAAATAAATTCCAACTTTTTTAATTAGATTGTATCTACAATGTACATGTTATGATATTTTTAAAACCTTCTAAACTACAAGATGTTAATCAGATAAAAGATTGACAGTAGTTATAATTACCTCTCTTCTTTTTCATAGAACCCATACTCATTTTTTCTCCTCTATGAAGTTTTTCCTGAATTTCTGAATTTTTCTTTTCTATATTACTCTTTGTTGGATACTTTCTTTTCCTTTCTTCTCTCCATTTTTTAATTTCTTCTGGATTATTTAATTTAGCTATCTTTTTGTATAAACCAGTTGAATGTTGCATTTGGATGTGCTTCGTTATTACTTTTGGATGAGCAATAAATTGACAGCCATCTATATTACATTTCTGTAAGAATATAGTTTTTGTTCTTTAATAATAGTAATTACATTTCTAAATAATTGTTTATATATTACACACCTGATGTTGTTTTTTATGATTCTCGAGTATAAGTTTAGTTCTAAATCCCCTATCACATGTTTCACACCAATATTCATTATTATATGTTTGATTTGCAAAAGTTGCACCATAATGTGTCTGTAAGATTTGCTGGTCTCTACAAAATCTATCATCGCCGTAATTTCTTCCTTTATTCATATTCCATTGCCTACTATGTACACGGGGGTCAGATCGATTTTGAACATTATATACAAAGGCGTTACATGATTGGTACATCGCGAAATTTGTCTAGAAAAATAATACTTAATACTTTTTATACAACACAAATATAACCTAGTAGTCTTAGAATTCCAATTGTCGATAATTGATCATATGGTGTATTTTGTTTTTTTAATTTATTATGAAAAATTCCACAGATTAAAAAGTGCTTAGTGACACATTCAACGTTTAGCATCTGCTGATTTGTCGGTCACCGATTTGTACAATATTGTTTTAAATAATTAGTCATCGCAACTCGCAAGTAACAATATTTCATGTTTCAACATCCATAAATTTGCCCTGAGGTTTAGAGTTGCGACTAATAAGGAGATCACGACTCTTTCAATGTTTTAACATAATCTGTAATTTTGTATTTTTCATCTATGATATATAATATCGACTAATAAAGTCAAATGTCTAATTGTCTAAATCAAATATATAAACAATAAGAATACGAAATACGATTATACATTATATGAAATACAAATTGTGTTTTGAGGTATAATCACAGATTTACGTTACAGCATATATAATTATATAAATATTTAATATTTACGTGTATACATTTTCCATTTTAAAATATTGGCTTAGTTTCATTTGACAACATGAATAGCTCAGCCGCGCAAGTAAGTATAAATACTCGGAGTAAACAATTGATAAAATAGTAGAAGTTTTAAATCAACCTTATAAATAAATTCTTATAAAAATTCTACCCTGATACTATTGAACCTATAATCCAGGTTGGCGAGATTTTTACTGAAGCTGGTGCAGCTTTTAATCGCCTTGCTGATTTAGCGATGTTGTTGCATCCTCTTGCAGAACAATCTACCAAGTGAGTAATAATAATATTATCATGGTGATTAAATTAATTATATACCTAATAAATGAAAAAAAAATTAGTGAGGCTAACCAAAATTGTATAAAATAGCTGTTTTCATTATTACAGTACACAGGCGAAAACACCTGTTAAAAGAAAAGTTTTAGATGAGCGTCAATCTACAGTACCTAGTAGCACTGGACAGGTAACTATATTTTATTGTTACAAACACTTTCCCTAAAAAGTTGTTATGAACACTTTCCCTAAAGTATTCTATTTAAAAATCTGTGCTTGTAAAATGGTATATTTAATTTTATTACTGCTTTACAAGAATGCAGCACCTACCCAATCCACTGTTGACATGCATCAAGTGAGTAACTAAGTAATAAAAAATTAAGTGTATCATTTTAACATTATAATATACTTTTTTAAGAGTGTATCTCTAAGTGAGTTGTTAATTTGGCGTACCAAATTTCCTCTTACAAAAATACCTAAAAAATGGAAATTTCATTTTATTTAGTAATTAGTACCTATACATTTTATCAAATTATTTGTTATGAAAATTACTCTCAAAAATATGAGATGTTCCAAGCTTTTTAATTTTATTTACAGGCTGTTTATAAAAACTGAAAATAACTATGATTATATTTATTGTTATTACAGCAAGTTACATTAAATATGCTTAATGCTCAAGAGACTGAAATGGATGTTGAAGATATAGGTGGGGATGTAAAATTGGAGTTTGAATCAAGTACAGAAGAAGTAGCGACTTAAGATGAAGTATATGTTTATTTCTTGAGTTGGCTTCTTATACATTGATTTTAAAAGGATTTTCATTCTATTAGTTTTTAAAAGGGATAGAAACCAAATTTTGTCAATTTATGTGAAAATGTATTTTTTAATCAAATATATATAATAACAGCTGAGGAAACTTCATTAGAAATGGTAGTCTTAAGAAACAATTGAATTTGAATTATAATAGTAAAAGTTTCAAATACAATTTACTGATAATGATGATTTTCTTTTTATTGTTGTAAATTGATAATATAATTTTTTTTATTTCACATGAACATCTCAAGGATGATTGTCAATTACTTTCATTGTATTTTTGTAATTAGTTCGTTTTCATGCTTTAATTGTATTTGAAATTACAATAAAATTATAAATTATTGTCTTAGACTATAACTTTGAATTATTCTGTTCCATGAAGATGGTGTTTCAAATACTTTCTCATGCGTAGCATCACTTAAAATTTCTTCTATAATATGTTCTACATTACTTGTAATATGTAATGAATTAAATAATTCAAAATTAGTTCCAGCTCTTTTCATTCTCCTTTGTGCGGTTTTGTAACATTTCCATGGTTGTGGTTCAATTATTATTGATTTTGAAATAATTTTTAGGAAGTTCAGGAATTCTATAAATTTTTCATCTCCATTGTTGATATGTATCCACATAGTTACTGAGAAGCAAAATGTTATATCAAACCCTTTTCTCTTGAATTTGTCTAGATATATTGAAAGTATTTTTTTTCCTCTTGAAGTCATAATATTACATGCAACAAATGAAATATTTTCTATTTCATTTTTAGCTCTTTCTATTAATATTGGATCTATATCAATAGCTAAGACATATATATTTATATCAGGGTATAAGACTTGCAGATATCTGTACATTTCTATCGTAAGCTCTCCAGTGTTGCAGCCTATATCCAAAATTAAAATTGATGAAGTATTACTATCAAAAACTGGGAACATGTTATGATTTAAATTTTTTATTCTTTCGTTAGCGCTATGGAAGGAGTAATAGTTTATAAAGTTCCCAAATTTTGCAGCACCTGGGTCGTTTCCATAAAAAGTTAATGTTCGATCTTCATTAGATGTGTCCATTATTAAATCGTTATTTTAAATATAAATACCAATGTAATATTATCAATATTTTAGGAAGCTATGAATGCAAACCATAATTTCATATTCCTATCCATAATAGTATTTGTTGATTTATAACTATCTACTAGATATAATACTGCCACTTGTCACGTCTGTATTTCTGTTATTCTGTATCACTTATTACCACAGACTACAAAGGCAGAAGGTGGCATGAACTTAAGAGATTGATATTGTCATTTATTGTTTATTTAACCCATAAATGTGATTATCATGGACGAAATATAACATTTTATTTATAGAGGTATTTATTTGCAAAATCAGAACAAGTTAACTATAGAATATAAAAACAGACGGACAATTTATACATCTCCAAAAAAGTATTTATATATTGATAAAAAGTAATATAATAAACATTGAAATATAATTCAATCAAAGATGAAATATAACATATTTATTATATTTTAATCTGAACCCTTTTAAGAAAAGTCACAGAAGATAATTATTATTCGTCGTTTTCGGTAGTTTGCCATTCATTGCCTTTGTAGTTTCTGTGTATTTTACTAGATGTCGTTATAATACATTCTACGAACAGTGAATTGTTCCTTTGCCATTTAAAATATAATAATTTATAATTCTACAATCTACTGTTAACACACTTGAAATTATGAAAAGACATTTTTGATATTGATGGCCTATACTTACCTCTGTATACTATCAGGTTTCGTATTTAGTTCTGAAAAACTTCTTATAAAAGTTGAATGTAGATACCATCACAGCCTCGTTTTATGTATTATTTAAATGAAATCATTTAATCATTTTTGTACTATTGGTCAAATAAAACATATGATTAAATATTTAATAAGATTTTTCATTTCTACAATTAATCTAGATATAAATGAAATAGAAGAAACTGTTTCTAATATTAAAATAACAGTCTTTTAAAGGTAGTATAAACATTTTATAAATGGAGTTTATATTATAAAACAGACAGATAAATTATGATTCGAAATGGCTGGACTGTTTTTGTCTGACCTTTCACTAGCAGATAGACGAAGTTATGACGCGTAAAATGTTGTTAAATTTATTTTACCATTTTCATGTATATGTGTATAGAATCACTGCGAATAAAACTGCAGGCCTCCACTATTTAGAAAATAAAGTTTGCGAGTAAAACAAAAATGCATGCAGAAACAAAGAAAATTGATTAATGCATTGAAATCAGGAAAGTGTGTAAGAATGTCTTACTGAGAGCTAATAATTAATTGTATGTTAATGGTGTGTTAATTTAAACAGATCGCAATTCAAATGTCTGCAAGATGAAATAAATTCTTATATGCATATATTGTACAACTTGCTTATTGTCCAAATTTTGATGAGAAGATGTCATATCTTTGCGCTGTTAACTTTACCTTTCATGTTTTCCCAAAAATATCTTAGACAATTTCTAACAATAGTCAATATATAATATTAAAAATAAATTATGCAGTTTAGTATTAAATTTCATATATTGTTACTGATATCAATTCATATTAAGAAGAACCGGCGCAGGTGAGTATTAAGGGCACAGGTATTCATAAATATTTAGGCAGTTTCTAAGGCGAATCGTAAAATGACTACTAAAGCATTTGAATATGTCACTTTTGCTAAACACAACATTATTTTTTTTCAAAGTTTAAGTCAAATTATGAGTATGCAATATTTATAATTTTTTATTAAATATTTATTTATTAGAAATGTGGCTCAAATGAATAAATATTCAAATCAATGGTTTTCATTCCTAAGACTAGGAAAAAGATTTTTTTTATTTAAAAATAGCATAATTTAACATAAAATGTGTTATCTTCTATGTTACTTCTCAAACGAAAAATAAATTGCAACCACTTCTTACCATAATTCGAAACACTTAAAAATGTTTAAAGTATATTTCTTATTTATATATTTTCAGTAGCATAAATTGAGTTCGCTTGATTGATGTTAGGAAAAGTTAAAGTAAAAAAGAGAAATGGTGAATATAATGTTATGTTAATTGTAAAATAATAATAATTATAGATAATAAAATCGTGATAATCACGCTTGTTACACTAATTCCACCGACACGGTCGGGTACGGATTTTACTTTCCTTTAATCGTAAGCACATGCGTTATTTCCTTATTTCAATGTAAATAGGTATATCCTGAGCGGCTTCTTCAAAAATATGATCCATAGAAGCATGAAAATTATCTTGCTTAGGCAGGTAAGTAGTTACCTTGTTAGAAACTAAAAGAAATGAAAACATCCCAATACTTACGATATATGGCACGGACTAAAATGGTCTTTAATGCTATAATTTTATCATAAGATACTTTTCTTATTACACTTTTTCAGACGCGTATCCAAGTGTTAAACAAACACTTGAGTAGCGGTAATGCATATGTGTTGCTTTTTGTAGAACATTTCATTGGAGAAATTGTCTTGGAAAATTGTTCTCAATCGTTTTCAAGTTCAGTTACGTAAGTAGCTACGCGTGCAGGAGAACTGGTGCGGAATAGCGGATGTTCGGTGATGCTCGTCGACTTGGTGCCCGCCGTTATAAAGTCGCTGCCGGTGCTTCGGCCGTCAGTCGTTGTTGGTCCACCCTCATTTACGCCAATTTTTAGTTTATAGTGTAGTGTGCGTAATTAACTAGAAAAATGTGTTCGTTATTACGGATACCCTTAACGTTATTTATTTGTGTTATTGTCGTCTCCGGTCACGTTCATGGATCAAGAAGATCCCGCAGAATGGATTCTGAAGATTATACACAGAACGAAATCGATAGTGGAAGGGCCGATGAAAGCTCCTGGTGGCCTTCGGCAGAATTCGCAGTATTACAGAAGGTTTATGACGATTGCAGTGCGCAGAAACATTTAACGATGTGTCTCAAGGGCAAGGCGTTAAATGCCCTTACGAGAGCCGTAGAACAGGTGCAATTAGTGAATTGGTGTCTTTACGTGAGAAGTGTAGCTATATTGGACATTTCATTTATTTAATTATTGTGTTGAACAGGAGAGCGTACAGCTTGCTGACGGTTTGACGTTGGTGAAACAAGCTGATGCACCAAATGCGATGGCTGAGCCTCGTTTCCTTCCCGGGATGACCGCCGAAGAAAAGCTCGATAATATGCTACGAGCAAAATTCGAACAACTGATGAGTACACACACCATCTCCATGGACTTAGTATCTGAGGGTAGAGGTAGAGGTACGTGTATATGAGAAAAAGTTTGTTTTGTTTTTAAATTTATTTCCTTTTACATAGTCAGTCAATGGTATACTCTTTTTAGGGAAAAAGGTCCTGCCGTATTTGTTGCTCGGTATTTTCACAACTGTTAGCATAGTTGGAGGTATGGCTTTGAAGACCTTGGCTGCAATTGCTGGAAAAGCCCTTATCGCTAGTAAGGTGGCTTTAACGATCGCAGGCATTATTGCTCTAAAAAAACTCTTCAGTCACGACGGCGCTACAGGAGAAACCACTTTCCAAGTACACGCTGATGGACATCACAGGTAATATTTTAATATAAAAAAATGAAATTTTTACTAAGATTTAACCAAGCAATTTAATTAATATCAAATGTTTTTAATTTTAGTCTTTAATTCGAAGGCGCAATCTCTATGTGGTGAGGCCAGCCAGGCCTAGCGAGGTGGATTCTTACCGCTTCTACGCTGACAAGATCCCAACGAACCCCAATGAACAATCATTTTGAGCTTCTCACTGCATTGCTGAATCCTACATCTATACAAATTAACCTCAAACCAAAGTACCGTCCAGGCTGTGGACACTGTTTAGATAAATCCGTAGTCCATTTGTTATCTCATTGAGTCTACGTCAGTATAAATAATTTATTTTAACTTATTTATTGGAGAGAATGGTTATAGGTATAGTTAAATATAAAATAATTTATAACTTAATATAAGACAAAATAAAAAGAAAACCATACCGTTGTTTTTATTAGCTTGCTATAATAATCAATACTAAGATACATTTAAATCTCATCAAATACAACTTTATAAGTCGAAAATTCAATCGTTACATATGCTTTTGATTTATTTTAACGACCATTCTATTTATATCTACTTAAAATTTAAGTCAAAGACAAACCAATGCTACGATGAATAAATGTGTAAAAAGTATTTGCGTGTTATTAAAATAATAGTTCTACTGTTTTTATGCACATTTCACTACGAAACAAGTTGTAAACTAAATATCTACTTTTTATTGCTGAGAATAATCAGCTTTCTTCTAATCAGTCTACTGTAAATAACTCGGAGAAATATATCACGATATTATGTTAAGACTTTCCATGTGCAGAGTCGATGAAGGTGGAAAGTAGAAAGCTTTAATCGACTCAATGCACATTCATAAACTGATACAGCTGTAGCGTGTAGAAGCTTGGGATCTTTTCCGCTTTATTACACATCGAGGTAATGCAGTTTTCACTAACATACTGACCTAATGTGCGTAGATATCAATCATCGACAAGTTTATTTCCGCATGTTACTTCCTGGTATTTGCAATCGTGTATTCATTGTAAACGAATGATCAGTCAGTGCAGAGGCATGTTAACGGATAACTAATTTATTCATTCAGGAAAGCAATGCTAGTAGAGTATGGTATGGCATTTGTTCGGCGGAAGGTCAGCTCGTTGATTAGTCGAGCGCCGGTAAAGGCCGACCACATTGCGCGTTTGTGCACCCGAACGCTGTTTATAATGCAGATATGTGTTTGCCCAATCGCTGCATGCTACGTTGGCTATATGGCATAGCTAATGCGGCTACAGTCTCTTTGCATACGCAAATATAGGGCGGGCAGTCCAGGCCTGATTAAGCGGTGCGCTGGCGGTGACATTGGATTCATTCCTGTTTTAGGAACTGACATGTCACTTGATTACTTTCCAGAATGTGTTTTAGCAATTCATTACAAATGAGGATCGGTTTCAATTCGCTGAATGCAGAGTTTTCATTATGACTTGTTGGCTTTATCCAATGGAAGATGAAACACATTATAGAAGTGGACATCTGCTATGCTATCGGTACCGCAGACGTGGTATTCCACAAGGAAATGGCTGGGAATAAATATTGCATTACCTAATATTACCAATTTCGTCACAGTACGGGTGTCAATCTTTAGATTCATTATATATTTGTATCCCATACAGTTAGGCTAACATCACGCATGCATCCACCGGTTATCGTTGGTAACTTAGTTATAAATATTAATAAATAAAGATTTGTTAAAGAATCAAGTACCTATGATAATAGGTATACATTATTTTTATGTGTACGTGTTAGTTTTAATAGTTTTTATCAATATGACACAATTTGATTGTTAAAATTATTCAGAATCTCTGTTGTTTTCATTTAAAAACCTTACTCATTAGAAAGTATCGTTTTAATATTAGCTACTAATCCTTATTATTTATGTTTTGATAAGTTATATAATATTGCTGACGTCAGTTTCACTGTTTGAGAGTGTGGGCGTCAGCCGTCGAGTGAAGTTACTTTACGGACGAATGGTCAAAGTATCCAACATAAACCTATTTTGTTCTCTTCTTATATTGGATGTACGTTCCCTTCTTCGTCCGCGAGTGTCCATTGTCCTTTAGTTTATAGGGTTGCTAATCTGAAAAATTATTAATGAAGAATTTATAGTATAAAGTTATACATATGATACATGTGACTAATATACTTCTTGAATATGGAATTTCATGGGCATAGCTAATAAAGCCCTTCAATGATATCTTAAAAGATAAGTATTTGACAGCTAAAATGAATTAGAAGTAATTATATCTACTTTCTAAAAAAAATTATAAACATTAAGATCTTCTTGAAAATTCGGATAATTACCGATTAATATTAATATCCCGCTACATTTTTTATGATACCTCTTTGCTCATTGCATTTGTTTTTAGAATAAAAATAACAATATTATTTTTACTTCCGAGTATTCCGAAATTTATGCTATGATACGGAAATATACAAATAGCACAATATGGGTTTAATATCTCTAAATGTTTCCACTCGAATTTAGATAGCCCATTTTGATTTTGAAATTCAATATTACTCGCGAAATAACCAATGCAAATGTAATAACTTAATACATATATCATCATATAAATAGAATATCGGATCTGAACCACATACAAGAATCCACATGAAAACTTAAGTTTGTTTAAAGTTGTTACATTTTTAATAAGGGTCTCCGATCGATTACTGTAACGGGTAAGATTATAGAGTAAAAAGACTATGTTTATGTTTTGTACTGTAGAAAGTTTGTTTATATTCTATATATATAATTTATATACGTAATGAAAAGCATTGTTCTGACGTAGGTTATTCAACGCCACTTACTGGAGCCACATTTCGATAGTCTGGTTTCCGTAAAATATAAGTTTTTAAAATAAAATCCTTCTTTTGCCAAATAAAAAGTGATTCTTTTTACCTTTTTTAATATGTGAGTACAACCCTGCGGCACATTGTGAGGAAGTTTTGTTGGGAATTATTTTGGTACGTGCCAAAGCCATTATTGCTGCGAGAAAAGTTCATCAATTTCATTTCTATCTTCACACACGTCCGCGTCTATCCTTGTCTATATTATTGTATTATGTATTTTATGTTTATAATGTAAATCTTTTAACTCTTAAATCAAGTAATGAAGTAAATAATACATTTGGTCCAATATAATGTTTCAAAACTTTAAAATATTTATGTACGAATTTTTGTTCTCAATTTAATATTCTTGGAAGTGAGATTTCCTTTACACACTTGTAAGGAAAATGTCGTTTTGAAATAATTATTAAATGGAAATAAATTAGTTCGGATAATGGAGTATAAATATACATAGTAAAGTACTCAATGCATCATAGGTCATAAAATATTCGGCATATAACCATAGGGAACTTCAATCACGTGCGTCACAAGCAACGGCTGAGTCAGGTGATAGCCGACAGTTGCGACTGTGCCTAGCAAAGACCTCCTGGGGGGACCAACTAACCGACCCTGACGGTTACATGCAACTTACTAGTACTAAAACTTCAGTAATAGAGCTTATAATTGTTCATCCTGTTTGTAATGCTAAGTTGGCCGGCTGCCACCCTCTGGACGTTAGACCGGCCATCATTATGTGTCATTAGTTTTGCGACGTTGACCAAATGACTGGTCTGTGATATCGAATGACTCATCCGGCTCGTGATTAGCCTCTGTGATTTTCTAAACTGTTTAAATGTGCTGAACGATGTCCACCTCTTACTTTTTATTTACGTTATGAGTAGGTCGTGTGGTGTAAAATTGGCTGATATGTAGCTTTTAAAAATTAACACAACACAGCGCTAAATAATAACTAGCGATTGGGGTATTGTTTAACATATACCAATATTTTCCTCACTTCTTAAATAATAGTCTAAAATATTCTAAAACATAATTCTAAAACAAGATTTAACTCATCAATAGTGTTGTGTCCAGATATTGATTAGTCCACAATATTCATAGTAAGGTTGTCTGGTCTAATTGGGTTGAACGAATTTACGGTCCCCGTTCTGTTTGTACGGGCGATCTGCCGTCCTAATTATACCATAAATTTCAATAAGCAACATATATTACTTGACGTGTTATTGGAAAGATGCCATAAAACCAACGCTATTGCAATTAGTGTGTAAGATAATGTGTACGTAAAGCTAAAGTTTAGTGTTGTTTATTATTGTTTTATTCATAAAAGATTTACGACCTTGTTACATCAATTTACTAACTTTACTTGTACAATTATCAAACAGTATACTAGTTTTCTTTTCTCGTTTTGTATTGCTAGTGTGTAATATAAAGCTTTATGAGATATAAAGGTTATAAAGTAAACATGTTTGAGAATACCATACCGACTTAAGTATTATTTAAGGGTAGCTACTATTATGTTTTAAGAAAACGATTAATTTCCGGGAAATATAATCGCCAAGTTGTAATTTATATTGTCTGTTGCAGAGGCGAGTTCCGTTGCACATTCATTTATTTTATGTGCCATTTACAATTGTCGGTCGATGGTCAAGGGAGCGGGTGACCGATGGAGGCTCCGCGGGGCAAGGGAGACGGTGCCTTCGCGTTATAAAATGGAGCAGTCATCTGCAAAGTCCGTAATGGGTTTTCTTAATAGGTCCCTGCCGGTTATTGCGTGTATGAATAGTTAAATCAATACTCAAATAATAATTTATACATTATTATGTCATTTCAGAAGATATATTCAACTAATTAATAGTTTGTAAATATTAGTAAAAATGAAAAACATTATTTATTGACCGTTTTTAATTTTGTCTTGTCTATCATGACAAAATTTAGGTTGTGATCTCCATCTTCGAACTATAACAAAAACAAAAAAGGTTTTAATAATATTATAAATTTTATTGTTAAAAAATTGAATAGATAATATATGGTCTCTCAATGCATAAATACTAATACTGACACAAAAATTGTAGTAAATTACTTCTTCCCCGTGATACATACATACTTCTACAAGCATTTCTTTAGTAGCTGCATTATTCGTATAAAAGTCGAGCGGCAGCCAAGAGGCTAGGGCCTCTGTATTCTTTTGTTTTTAATTATAAAGCCGGTGAGGTGGGGTGCCACCCGCCGGCTAAGTTTAGTGGAGGCGCTTTCTTGTTAAGCGCGACGGGCACTCGCCTTCTATGTGGCTCGCTCGGCCATTCATTTGGTGGAAACTTATAACCTGACTCACGTACTTATGAGCGTCGCCAATAAATACAGGAATGACCGAAGGCGAGCGCGGTAGTCCCTGTCGTGTGGCACGGCGTCGCGACGGCAAGAAGCGGGACAGCGTACGCTACGCGGCCGAAGCTGGTCGCGGCATTGTTAGCTAAATATCTCTAGGTGGTCAGTTGGGCGGGCGGGGTCGGGCGGCTAGAAGACGGGTGGGCGGCGGACGTGCGGGCCCGGCGCCGGCCGATGTATCGAGCGCGTATTGCAGACGCGGTCACGCGCTGCAATATTGCGTTCGTTCTGTGATATTGCCCCTCAGTAACTCAATTTGATAAATTGTGCAAAGTTCGCCAGCTCTGTATTGCTGCCGGTACGATCGACACGTTTCTAGATCTACATTTAATGAAATGTTCTTGCTCGATGGATC
>JAOSYY010000014.1:7472375-7498656 GCA_025727935.1 Hebomoia glaucippe | reverse complement strand
AAATGCCATTAAGGTCCGATGTGGCAAAGGAAGTGCTACAGAAGACGTGTAGTGGGCAACGGTGGGTGGTCAGTCTTAAAGGTGCCGGGAGGTCACCCTCCCACCACCCTTAAACTTCATAGCCAAAGAGACTCCTATAGCCATGTTATTATATTAGAAAATATTAATATAGACTGTGGATGTGTGTGAATGAGACGTATAAACAAATGTATGTGTGAAACAATCAACGACATCTTCAAAAATAACTAGATGAATCAAAAAATATACGTTAGTGCGAGAAAATTTTGCAATCTCCTACGATATTATTCTATCTGACGCACACATGAGCTCGGCTCTCGCACCGTTAGCACACAGGCAGGAGGTATTATACGACCGGCCACCACTCCACTATGTCAATACAATACGCTCTATTCAGCTGGACTTAGATTATTTAGAAAGCACTTGTACCGCTCATATAAGAAGCGGCGCGGAAGACGTATTCGACGTCACAATGGGCAGTACGTGTCGGCTGGCGCTCGGGCGGGATACGGCGAGAAGATTACGATCCTAAAAAAACAGCGTCCAGTCGAGTATTTATCTCTTTTATATTCTTTCAACAGTATCTAGAGTACTCTTATTGGTATTGAATTACTCAAAGTTATTTTGATTTTACTTACTTTCAGTTGTTCAATTTACTTGTCGGTTTTGATTTAAATAAAATAATTTTATTGTTGAAAGGATTATAATTTCGCAATGTGTATGTAAAAGGGTAAATATTAATGGTGGCATTAGAGATTTTCGGAGGCACAAATACATTAAACATGACAGGGAAAGACCATCACAGTCATATCGACTGGGAGGCGTGAGAGACCGCCGTTGGCCGCGGATTATCGTAGCCACGTAGCCCTTTGAGCCGCTACGCGCGTAGCACTAGCGACTATGCAAGATTAAATTCTAATCACATCGTAACAAAAGTATTACGGTAACCTAATATTTATTATAGATCTCTTGCTTTCAGGAACTTTATATTTTTTATAGTAAAAATTAGGTATAAAATAAAATGCTTGCTTGTGAAGATGTTTTGTTAAAGAAATTATTTTGTAACATTTTTTAACATAATAATGTCATAAAAGTTTAAGCGGTAGCATTAAGTTTTATCAGTTTTAAATTAATATCTTGCTATTTTATCAAGTTTCAAAATGAGAACTCCGATAAAGATAGTAGGGGACTACAAGTAACAGTTTTCAACTACAATCTATTGCAACTTGAACCTATAAAATTAACGACCCTTTAAATTAATAAATGTCAAAGTATCTGAGACAGGCCACATACGTCACAAGGAGGCTGTGTGCGAGAGGCACCATCTCATGTGTGAGTACTTTCATAAATCTGTTCGGAGATATATGAGAGCGCAATTTCCGGTATCCGGCCATTAGCGCCGAGCTTTTATAAGCTTAAAGCTTAGGTTAAAGATTTTCTGGGTAGTTTAATGTGAATCTTGTAATAGGTACGATAAATTTTCTATAAATAATGTGATTGCATATTAGACGTCGATTGGGAGCGTTTAATGTGTATAATTTGGCCTAATGTCTATTTGAGTTGCGTTAGTTGATTTTGGCCATAGTGAACAAATTCATTGAATTTTGCAGAATCAGTTGAAATAAGTTAATATTTAGAATGACAATGAGTAATTTACAAATTGTCAGGCGTATAGCTAATTAAAATTATCACAATTTTATAATTTTAAATAATAGTACACTCATACTGAGTAATTTAATATTTTATACACTAATTTTAAAACTTAGCTGACATTCGTGCCGGCTGTCATGTGTGCAATGACTATAACAGCGACTTGCAGCTGCACCGCCCGGGTGCTTGCACGCTGCTCAATAATGCAACATTGCGCCCATTGTTCCACCGGCTATGCACATAAACAAAAAGAAACGAACATGCTTATTACATTAACTCATACGCGAAATAAAGAAGTCATATGTGTAATTTTAAATTATAGTAATCGAAAAAAGATACTGCTAAGAACAACAATATTTTTTTTAATGAAATTAGCTCATTCGTTTAGGAGCTACAAATTTATACGCAAATACGTTCAACTTAAAAGAACCCTTTTTTATTCGAAGATTAAAGTTGCAATTTTTTAATTACGATTGATTATAACAAGAAATTGTGCAATTTATTTCGCAGTAAAAATAACGATATTTCATTTATATCCACGACGATGAAATCTTTTTTCAATTAAGGCAACAATCTTCATAAATCAATTTCCCCCCGAATTGAATGTCAATAAGTAGGGTCGGTCGTTAAATGACACGCTGTAAAATAAAACTTTCCGGAGGGCGCAAAGTTCTAAGCAAAAAGAATATTTACATTAATTCTCTTCATTATGTTTTAAAGAATAATCATGGGCACTGCTTCCTATTCCACTCTCTCGATTGAGTTTTATTTGAATATTTTTTCACCGTCTCTAGAGTTCGTCTTTGCGCTACAAAAGGAAGTTTTTATTAGCATCTTAATGATTTTACGGCAAGTCCCCGGTTACAACAGCCTTTATGTTGTCAGATTTTCTTAAGCATTTTGTAGACGTTTTTTTACATCTTACATTATTAAAGTTTTCATTCCGTCGCTTAATGAAGCTCATTTCTTCTGTTCGTCCGAGCCTTGATTACCTTTGTTTTGCATAAATGCAAGATTTCTATTGATTTCTTTTACTAAATCGAGTAACTTCGAAGTTACAGTATTTCTTATATTAAACCTGTATTTTATAAAGGTCTTTATTTACGGATTAAAGTTAGTTTTTGTTATTCATGTAATCTTTTATATTTATACAAAATTGTAATAATGATACATTAGGAATAGTGTCGAATTCTCAAATAATTATAAGCAAGGATTTTCGGAAAGTAGCATTTATCTACCCTTACATCTGTCATTAACTACTTTTCCGGGTCTGTCTTACGCACCACAAAATAATAATTGTGCGGAAAATCGTCTGAAGCTGTATGTAATGTTATGAGAGGAAGGCCGTCGTTTTTCTCCTCTCGCAATTGAGTCCGAGATCTTGCTTTCTTTTTAATTTCCCTACGGTCCACTAATGAGCTCCCTGTGGAGGCTCCGCGCCGTTATCTATGATATTCTTGAGGTTGATGCTTATTGTGCGTGTCACTGACGACTTCCTTTTTTATTATCCTCTCGAACACAATTCAGTGGTCGCTTAAATGAGTTCTTCTCATTTGCCTTGTGCTTTTTTATTTCTCTCGGCGGCAGTTTGTCTTGTTTAAGGACTTTATTTTTTTTAATTCAGTAATTACAAGCGACATTTTGTTTTTGCCAGAATTGGCTTTAAGTAAACGATATGAAACATTGTTAATATTTACTTGTAATACGATCATTATAACGAATCCCCCGAGTACGACAAATCATGCAACTCCGCCTCCGTTTATCTATTAAAATGAGAGATTATACTGAGCTTGAACGTTCACTAAATAAGCCGGTGTTATTTTCAGTGGATTGTACAATATTGTCACAGTTCCAATGGCAGGGCAATTAGAGACGTGTCGCGCGTGGCGGTCACGTGGCTACAGGCGCTTGTTGTAGGGACGCTGTCGCCTGACACCGTCACATCACTCTTAACATTACCCAATGTTTATACTAGGCACGCTACAAGTATTAACTAGCGACAGCGATATGTTTTATCATCTAATATCCTACTTATGATGGAAGTCTATCGTTAATATTGTAAGCGCCATATTAGAAAACAGGGATGTAATAGCGGCACTGTATAAATAACTTACTTTTATTTATTTTAAGTATTGATATGGCGTTACGTAATCATAACGAAAATTTCATACTAATACAAAACAAAATATTTATGCAAATTGTTCAACTCCGATATTGTCGTTATAACGAATTGGATTATACGAAATTCAATGAATTAATAAATGGAATGCAACAGAACGGGTATCGGGAAAATCTCTGCTGAAGAATTCACTTCATTTAAATATCGCATTTTTCTTCAAGATTATACCGTACGACAGCTATAAAAGAAAACAGGAGGTCCTCCCCTCGATAATGCGACGAACTCGAGGAATTTTTATTTCGTTCAAATCTCTTCTGACATAGGTATATTTTTGCAAGATCGCCTCGAGATTTTAATACCCGATTTTATTTAAATTCGTTAGAGCGGTGTGGGCGATTGCACCCCGAGACATTTATCGCTACATCGTGCTTGTATTTATAAACAGCTAAACATTGTCGCGATTTCCAAATGTAATTCAATACGATTTTCTTTATGTTTCTTATAGTATAAATGTTGTAGAGACATATTTTTTGACTATGTTTTGTAAAACCATAAAGGAATATATATTACACAAAGCAAAATGGAAAGCGATTTATCTTATAAGTATTACCAGCTCATCATTCACTTAGTGCAACACATCACTGTTGCTGACAGTATTCAGTGTTCCCTTCCCCGATCCCTCCGAAGATGAAGCTCCTCGCTACGGGTGATCATTCTTCATTTGTCGTTTAAGCTCTCAATATTTATCTGACCACTCTATCATTATGATGTGGCATTTTGTAACTTAAGATACCTATCGCTGTAGACACTTTATTTTCTATAAAATTCGTATATTTCTACAGTAACATGAAAGATGGTGAAAAATTACTATAATTTTTCATGACATTTTCACTTCTTCCATCCCAATGTATTTCACCAACAAAATTTTCCTTCCCATTTATTTCCATCGCGTAAGATCTTTTCGTATGAGGCGAGTTCTGTGTTAATATATGTGCCCGGAATACCGTGGTCATATATTACACCGACCTCTGCCGGACCGGACATAACAATCCTCGATTTGCTATAATATCGGTCTTGCGTCCTGCTCCGTGTGAGCGGTCAGCCGGTGGGAGAAAGCGAGGCAATGTACGGCGACGGAAAACGCGGGGTGGCGGTGTACGTGCCGCGTATAATAAGCATTTCATGCACGGGGTGCGGGCGCGGGAATATACAGTAGGTACCATTTTCCGTAAGTCGTGTACCTAACCGGACCGTACATTATGGGCCGAGGGTCAGCGCCTCGTCGACTATCTCTGTCGCGCTCGTAGAGCCTTCCCGAGAATAATTTCAAGTGATATATATCGCGGACTAGGTAACAATTTTTATTAGAGACACAATTTTCTTTAGATGCGCTTGGATTCCACAAAAGATTTTTCTATAAGAATATTTATTGAATGTATAGATACATACGTAAATACTAGGCATTTATAGATAACATTTAATGATAGAAGTTAGAGTTAATACTTAATTCCGCAAATATGGGTTGTTTTGATGGAGGTCTCTGAAATTTCTATCTACCCATAGATTTATATAGGAGAAGGCTATAAAACGGAACAATAAAAACCCAAAACAGCAATAAATTTGAAGCAATAGACGAAAAGGTTTGAGCGCGTCTTATCAATTCCCGCCACGCAAATAACGCAAAACGAATAATAAAAACGGATATTCGTGTTTATATTCTATGAAGACTGTATTAAGTTAAGAGTAGTGAATTTTTTTTCCTAAACAAACATATAAAGTTGTAATACTCCATCATCAACAGAGACACATTGTTTACAAGTAATCAACACTCGGCGGACACTTGCTAGAGGGTCAGAGGTAAAACAAATAAGTAGACAAGTCCGTTGTGTCTCCTAAGTACGAGGGTCCTCTTAAAGGACAAGGAAATGCGGCTTTGAAGAAGCCACAATAGTTCTTTATGCATAAGTAATGTCGTCTAATTGAAACCGAATTAATACGGTCGCCACTGGAATTGACAGTTACAATTAAAAGCCCATAGTAGTTGAGTAAATTTTATCTTAACTGAAATAAATCTTGAACACAATTTAGGCGATGGAAAAACCGTGGTTAAGAAAACATGGTCGTTAATAATTCTCAAGCACGGTCCGGTGCACTTACTACTTCGATTCATTATCGTTACGTTCTTGGCCGACGGAGATATACGAAACAACTCCCTGATTGACCCTACATTAAAAATTACATAGAAAAGTATCAGGGTCGCATGAGTTGGCTTTTTTCTTTCCATTCGATTGAGGTGCATAAAATATTTACAACGTTGCTTAACGTTGCAAGTATTCTACTCAGTGTAAGTTAGTTAGATTTAATAGTTTCTTTGATTCGTTAGTTAATTTTAAAGGGGCTCGAAGCGGGTGTCGTAGCGGTCGCCGGAGGGTCTAATAAATATGTCCCAAAGAGTTAAGTGTGGGCGAAGTACGGAGTGGAGACCGCGTCCGACGTTTGCTCTTCTACTAGTGTTGTTGCACCACTTATTACACACAAAGTTCCGTTAAAGTTTTCTCCGACACTCCAGCGAGTTTAATTTGCTCGATAGTGTAAATAAAGCAGGCGGAGTGGGAAGTTTCGCGACGATGTAGCCCCGGGGAGTGACGCCTGCGACTTCGGTGCGGTCCAGTGATAATAACCTAACGGCGTCCGTGACTTCCTTATTAATCGAGAACAACAAATTTTAACGACAAGAATTAATGAATCTCGTTACATGGGTTAATCCCTCGCTCGTAAAGCGTGTGCTCGGCAGTTAAGGTGTTCGGGGCGTGTGTCACATACCTACCTAGCTAGCTCTTTTGTCTTGTCACCTTGTACTTTATTATAGGCTATTAATCTATAGTAATAAACTTTTTTTGATGCAAATAGATATATAGACGGTATTTATAACAGAACAAAATATATAAATTGTTTCTGCTCTCTGCCTGCTTTCTTATCTGTATGTTCATTTCAGCTAATTTCGGTAATGGTGAACTAATTTTTACGGGACTTCCACTAGATAGATATCTGATAATATGACGAGAAACTTATGCATGGAGTTAAGTCACCTTATCATCACTTATTGTTATGTCTATATTTTATCAAGACGTGTGATAGCGCGGAACAACACTAATAATTTATTATAGTTACTTTTTAATATTTATTATAATGTATTTTAGTTTACTATATAACAGTTTATATATGTTCAAAGTTATGATAAAGAACAATAAATAGCTAACAGTTTTACATCTTGAATGTCATAGTTTCCAGACGTATTATTAAAAATGTTTAATTATTTCTCTACCTGTTCAGTTTTAGTTCAAAGGCAGCTTTAAGTCGTAGCCCTGTAAGATGAAACGTGTGCAAACGGCGAGTTGAGTGAGGGTCTCTCAGATATATCGTCCAGTTAACGAGCATGTGGAATGGAACTTTATTGTAATTGCTTTTTGTAAGATCGGAATGGAGTCATTACAGACCGTCCTTACGGTGGGACCCTCGATAAAGTTTCTTGCTAAATTATTATAAATATGTTATTATACATTATGTTAACATACGAGTGCATACATAGCTATTGTTAGAATCTGTATTTTTTATGTACTTTTTTACATTAATGTTTTTCAGAGTAGACTTGATTAGAGAAATTAGGCATCTGAAATGAAACGACTTCGTTGTGTCTACATGAAGTTTTACATCCACTTAATCGAGACATGACTCATAAGTGGTTTAAAAGTTAATCAAATTATTGAATATTATTTTTATACAAGAGCAAGTTATAGTCTCACTTTATATTGTGTACACGTTCTAGATCTTTATGATACATAACATGTATTTACTCTTCACCCCGGGTCAAGTTGATTCTAGAGAATACGATGTAAATATCTTGAACACATTATAGTTTAATTTCAATAAAAATAAAGGTTAAAGGGGAATTTCAATTAGGATCAAATGAAACGTTGTTATTGAATTCTATCAGCGACGGATAATGCGTGTGTATTCATCAGGTGAAGAGGCGTGTGCCACATTAGGGGTGCTGCGGCCTCAAAGCCAGAAGACTGATTATGTCTATCCGCAATTTCTCTCCGGCCCTATTCGCGCGAGCTAAAACTAGCGAGTTTTCCACCACGCTATTAAGCGGTCGCTTTTACATTTGTCCTTATAATGGAAACGTGCTACTAATTAATTAGAAACGAAACTCATTTATGGCGAAATGTTTGTCTATTAAGCGATGATTGCAAAATGTCTATTTTGTTTAGTATACTGTAGTGGTGGCTTTACGATTCGATATCTCCCGATTTACGTTAAGGAACGTTGAAAATTATACGTGGTCCAGTTACAAGGCCTCACCCCATTAAGTAAAGGCGAGCTCATTCTCGGCAAGACTAATCAAATAACAGTCTCTCCCCATCGCCGTCCTCTTCCCCTCCCACCCTCCTCGCGGCTAGTGGTCATCTCTCTTATCGATTGTGGTGGAATTCGTGCACAGAATGCGATATTTCCCAGCGTTCTACACACTCTTCGAGACAATCAAATGAAAATAATGTACAAGTCGTGTAATTTTCCGAACGGTTCTACGTTCGAGATGAAAATGTATGCGTTTATATTATATAGATAGATAGTAACAATTGCAAAGATTAGTTAGCTGGTTGCATGCGCCTAACGTAAACTAATCTACATTGCTTGTAACCGCATCCATTGAGCCGGTGCATCAGGCGTTGTTTGAAGTAGATTTGCATTGTGTATTTGCAAAATAGTATCAAACAACATGAATAACACACACACTCTATCAATATTATTATAATAATTAAACATGTGTTTGGTTTTTTTTGGTATTTATTTAAAAGGTATTAAATAATAGGAGTCCACTATTCATTTAATTATCTGCTTCGTATCCGGATACCCCATTAATGTTTCTAATCGCCATATAAAATATAATTTTGAACCAAACGTATCTTTTTGTGACTCTGTTTGTAAAGCATTATACCAATTCGCATTTATGATGTCAAAGAATTTTCACAATTTCTAGTACTATTCAATATATTCATAATTATAAAAGTCATTAGGAGTAAGGTAGTCTGCTGTATGGTCGACCGTACCGTATTACCCATACAGTACAGTCCAACATACGTCGCTTCACTGGTCTGTGAAAATGATTTTGATTTGACCCTTTGGAGGGTGATTTTACCGCAAAATTACATTTCCATCTGTGATTATTTGTAGTATTTATACTATTTTTATAAATAAAGTATTATATAATTTGTAACATTAAAGAAATTATACATAATGATATTTTTAATGGTAAAATGTGAATGTTTTCGTTAATGTCACGAATTTAATAAAGTTTAAATATTCTTACTTAAATTATCTATATTCAAGTTTGCAAACAGTAGTTCATGGAATGCCTTACAATCGTAGAATTTAATTGTTAGAAAATTGTCATTAATTTTAATTGAATTTGATTTTATACTTTCGTCATTACCGACCCCTGAGAGTTCTCATCCGCAAATGTGTCGGAGATAATTTTATTCGGAGAGTATATCTCCTTACTGCTGATATATTCAACAGAATATTCCCATATGCGCATAATTCTGTGGAATTGCAAAAAAGGTCTGTTTGAGGGGTGAAATATGTAAATTTATTGTCTTGGGCGGCTCCGTATGGCGGCAACGCGCGCTCCCGTCATACGCCGACACGTAGGATAAAGGAAATGTTAATGCGCACCAATTTATGTGCTTTCTATGATTTTGCTGAATCGAACCGTTTTCCCTTTATGGCTTAGCCGACTGAGCATTTTGTTTATAAATGGAAGTATTTTTAACATTACCTTCACTTCTTATCGTTCCTTCCTCGATGTTACGTTAGACTTATTTTTGTTTTACAGTAAATGACTGAAGTTCAAACATTTGAATTTTTATATTAAACACTATTCTCTATCATATAAACAAATAGTAATAAATCCAGTGCGCGACATCGTTAATAAGACCGTCAAATACCCAATTTTCACCCCTCGCGATTTGCTGTGACTAATTCACAAAGGCCAAATGTGACATAATACCGGCATAATTCAATGTTTTGCTCACCATATTGTATTTTATTTATGAGTTATGCTCTGTTGACTATCATGCCACCCTTTCTATCGTGTGGTTGGCGTAGTGTCATCCCTTTCTTTGTGGAATATTGTAAGGGTGTTGTTTCATCACGGCTGCATAAACGGTCGGTTAAATACCTAGTGAGAGTTAACTTACACCGCGTCTGCTACGAGTCACTGGGGGTTGCAAAGTTAGGTTTATGCTAACTCATTTATAACTTACATTTTCATTCATAATAAAGAGCGCAAAATCACTATATACACAGCTAAAGAATAACGTACTCTAAGAGTTTCATGCAGTTCCATCTAAGTTTAGTGATGAAATAAATGCTGCAATCTAATCTTATCTAAATTAAGTGCAAATAAATAAAATTATACTGTCACTTTATTCAATTAAAAATTATAGCAATTTTTAAATGCGTATTAATACAATACAAACATTAGAAAATCCATTTCTTGTGTATCTTAATTCATCGAACTTAGAGATATCTAACGTTACATCAATTAACGAAGGCTATTTTTATTTTATCATCATGAATTCTTAAACAGTAAAACTGTGTGAAACGGTGAGCATGAATAAATATCGTAACATAAAAAATAATATTTCCGTGAAGTATATAGTGTTGTTATAACGTAGCAATTCAGAAGGTCAAATACGATTTCACCTTGAGTGAGTAATTAATCATATGTATATGGTAGTTCATTCATAGTTTATTCTTTCTTGATAAGGAAAAGAGAGAGACAGAGAGAGAAAGAGAGGGAGAGGAGAATAGGTAGGTTTAACAGTTTCTGTCATCCAGACAGACATGAGAGGGCGCTGTACAACAAATTTGCTTGAACAAATTCATCAGTCAAGGGGAACTGTTTCAATTGATAGTGATTATATTTTGTATTACCTGATACATATTCAATATCAGGTACATTTATGTAATAAAAACATTTAAATAAATCTACTTTATACGGATTAGAGCTAATGTATTCATTATATTCTTTATCCTGAAGTTACATTATGCTTTAATCCGATTTAAAGTATTTTAAATAAATGTTTTGTAATTGTGTCAATAAAATACTGTATGGCGAAACGATATTTCTAATTATTAACATATGACTAGTGTCCGAATCGGTATGACTGATTTTAATGCTACTTTAACTTATTTCTTTATACTACTGAAATGAACACAAGCATACAGTTCTATCTTATCATCATTTGGTAGTAAACGCTACCTGTCGTCTATGGACACTTCCGAAATCTAAGAGAACCGTTGTCCACCTTAACACCTTAGCCATATTACGTCAGTTATTATTGATAATAACGTTCTTATTTCTATTTTATGTCGAGTATTCAGGAATTCATTATCATTATCAACAAATTTATATAAAATTGAAACGGACGAAATTACAGGGTGCTGGTAGTTAATATATAAAATTTAAACCCCAGTTCAAATTGTCTTTTATTCATCTGAATATTAATTTCATGAGTCGTTACCACAACAGATGACTGAAACACGCAAAAATGCTGCTACGATTGTTGATCGCGAAAGGGAATACTCTATAGGGTAGTTACGATATTGTTATATGGTACATGCTTTGCAGATGCTTAATAAATAATTTATAGGGAATAGACTATTCGTTGTAAACTTCAGGCTATGATATTACATTCTGTATTTCATTGCAAGTTACAAGATGTGGTATTGGAATTATACAGAATACATGACTGGTATATATGGTATTATATTCACTGGTATGTAACAGATCTCATTTTCACTGGTATAGTCTTTACTTGTATAAAATATATAGTATAATGATCTTCAGACGTGCTCTCGAGTCGATATCTCCCTGTGTGACAATTGATGTCATAACCGTTCTGTTCAAATGTTCTAGTATTCGAATTTGTATTTAGTTTTTATTTTCGTCCATGACAACATAATAAGCCAACTTTAAATTCTTAAAAACAACGTCGCACATTTACCATAAAAATATTATAGCAGTAAGTAGGTAAGTGACTTTAAAAGATAATAAGTGTCAAATAAGATACACGCTGCTTTTAAAAAACCAACATGTTTATGGGTTACAAAACTTATTACTTACTACAGTAAACAGGTATTTTAATCCAATTTTGTATGTTCCGTTGATAAATAGCACACTTTGCATGGATAAGTAACAATTAAAATAATATTTTATGAATTTTCCAGGCTCCTGCTAGTGAATTAGTTTCAGATTTAATAAAACAGTTTAAGCTGTCGAGACTTATGAAACTAATATTAACGATGTTTGTGCCACATAAATAATTAAGGAATTTTGTACATAAGCGTGGTGGGCTCATTTATTATTCTTTATAAGGAAACAAAAGCGAGGGTTAGCCGTAATAAGGCTCCGCCACCTCGCCGGCTTATCTTTATTGCCTCCAACCCACGTAGAATAATAAATCGTTTTCATCAAAAACAAATACTCGACAGTTTTTGCCGGAGTCGAGCGAGCGGGTCGGGGGTGGCAATTTTCCACCCCCATAATACAATATTTTCCGACATTTTCCACGGGAATACAGTTTCGAATCGCTCGCTCGTAACCAGCAGGTTCCTTTAATGTGTATTTTTCGTCCAATCAGAGAGCGGCGAGAGTCTCGATATTACCTCAACTGTCACACATAAAGTGGAAAATATGGTCGGCAGCTGTAGGGGGCGAGCCGGGTCAGGTGGGCGGCGCGCGGGGGGGCGAAGGCGACTGCTTGGCAAGTCGGTGCGCGTACACGACGCTCCGGCGCGCCGGAAGAAACGCTTCGAACAGGTTTATAGCTTTTCTTTCAGCTCCACTCAGGTACGGGTCGTATCATAACAGGGAATAGCGGCGCGTGATGTGAACCCGTGATAAAATAAATGTCGAGATAGGCTTATGTATTGTTCTGTTTATCTAAATAATGGCTGCCGGGAGAAAAGTTTCGATTAAACTTGAGCTTTTTTGTTATTTTTATATTTTTAAAGTAAAACATCAATTCCGACATTTATAAACCGATATTCTTAAAGTTCGGGGATTGGGAAAATCTTAAACAGACACATATGGATTATATATAATGTTATGTAAACGGTCAACGTGAAGCAGCGCGCTTGAACGTTGGGCGCGTGCCTATGAGCTACGGCGTAGCGGCACCGTAGCCTTTTCAGCGAATACAAATCGCGATTCATTTCTCATAGTAACTTTTTGTCGGTTCTTATCTGTTAGACTTCACTTTTCATCATCCGAGGGGATTTATGTAATGCCTAGTCATTTCTCGGCGTCGAGGCGAGGCTTATCGGTGGGAAGCGAGTTCGCTTGATTGATGAGCGCGCAAAAATAAATGTTCAGTTAAATTATTCGATAAGTTGGAAACGGAAGTTAAACGGGAATTATCTTTGTCCCTTACCCCCGAAGATGGTTGTAGCTAAGCTGTTATACGGCCGTGATTGATCGTTCAAATTAAAGCTATTGAAAGTCGACTGGACTTCCAAATATTAACATTAATATTTTTAGTTTTAATTTTGACAGATAAGGTAACCCAGCAAGGTAGCAATTAAAAAAACATAGAGGCTGATCAACTAAATATGAAACTAAAGTCTATTAAATATATGCACTTTTTCTCCATTAACTTGACCATAGAAGATAAAGGGAGAAATAGCATCATAAAATTAGGCATGAAAGCAAATGCCATAATTGTAGGCAATCAGCGCCCCCTCCCAATGATTTATGGCAAGTTGTACCGCATCGCTCTCGCAATACGCATCACATTTACATCTTTTGAACATTTGCGTTATCTATGTGTTCTGAACAGATTCACGGCTCAATGATGGATATTATTTATTCTATATCGCACCCATAAAATCCGATAAAGTTTCCTTTATTATTTAAAAAAAAAGTTAAGCTTGGAAAATGGATTTGGTAACAAATGTACATTTATAATATATACTCGTATATCACATGCCCCTGATTACGACACAAGAAAGCTTGGAAATATGTCCAATCTATGAACTCTTTAAGAAACATATATTCAGTTCAAAGTCTTTGAGACATGGTTTTTAACTGAAATGTATGATATAAAAATAATATCCATTAGGTATTTGAGATTTAATAAAGTGATAAAATTAACAAAATAAATTCATCTATAAGTGTTCATTTAAATTATTTAATATCATACGTAGGTACTTAAATAAAGATGAACACTAACAAGATCGCAAAATAATTTAAAATGTCTAAGAATCTCATTACGATAAGCACGTGTGAATGCACCAAAACGTGCTTGTAATAGTTAAAATAGTGGTCTAAATTCTTAAATTGCTTGTGGGACTGTAGACGGTCCACTTAAAAAGAGCATTGTGGCTAATCTCCAGCGACACATGTACAAACAAAGTTTAATTGTGAGCGGTGCGGTGCCGGCCCCAGGCAAAACCGATTACAGTCTTAGCGGCGCTCACCTTCGATGCCTGCACCGCTCCACCATATCACCCGTTCCCCCTACATATTCAATTCCAATCAATCCAACACATATTTATATATAGACGTACCGAGTATGTTTTTATTGCGGACTCCATCGAATGACGGCCGCAAACATTGCATCTGCCTCCCTCGCTCGCGCTGAAAAAACCTTTTATTTTTAATTTCGATTTTGATTTTTCCGTGCGCACAGTATCGTCCTAGTTTTATTTCGTTTCATTTCATACCGTAGGGTGGGTGCGCGACAGATCGGAATTTCAGATATGTACAATTTAAAATCGTGTAAGTACGGTCAGCGTACGGCGTGCGGCGGGAGTATCGGGAGCGCGGGAAACGCTTCTCCCGCTAGACTGACGCCTGTCGGTTTGTTTTCTTTGCTTTTTTGCGAGTTCTATTTTCATTTGATTGCATTTGAATTTCCGCCGCCAATATCCGCTAACTAAACACGATTAATGCGGAGTGGAGATGGACAGACGGGCGGGCTGGCCCCAGCGCCGTGACGTTCTCTACTCGTTTTGTCGTTTTACATTAGAAAGACGGCTAATTTATTGCAAATTGCGCCACGGGATGCCTTGGCAATATTGGAAGTGTAAATACATTATTATATTTTTAGAAACAATATATAAGTCTTATATATTTTGAAGAACCTAGCATATTTAATACGAGTTATATTATTGTAATCAAAAATCTTAGTAATATATAAGATTTTTAAAATGTACAAGACATATATTCGCATCGCTCGTATTATATAATTTTATTTTGGACGCTAAATTCTACAAGGCAGGATAGTCTAAGAGATCGATGTCATTGACGCTGTGCTGTAATCGTGATATGTCATTATGTTCTGTTATAATTTTTCAATAATACCGAATTTATTGTGACATAATTTTAACGTAATATCATTTGCACAATAAACAGCACTGTAATGCGACAAGCCGGCGTGAGATCGATCACGACGTCCGTTATTGGGAAACTTCTCCACGACATGGCCCTTGATTAAAAGTATGCAAATTTTATTACATCCCACGGGGTGCGGGATGGGGACACACGTACCGATTGGGGTCAACTGAACGTATCTGTAATGTAATTAGTATCTATGTTGTATCTCATCCATAAACTCTTTTTAATCGATGCTATTTTTTATATAAAATTGTTTACTGGATGTATATCGTTAAAAGTTTAAAAATGGAACCATAAAAAACTTTCTTCAATCAATAATTGAATTAAGGTTAAATCAATTAATCAGCAATGCTTGCGCAAACGCACGGCTTGAACGAATCTTAAATTTGAAAAGATATTGATCACTATGTTTTGTCACTTAATATATTCTTTCGTTCATAAATTAACTTTTTTATTATTATACATTTTTGGCGGCTTCGTTGAATGGCGGTCTATGGGCTGTTCAGAAATTATACATCTGAAGCATTCGGTACAGTTGCGCTTTGCCATTAAAAAACTATATCTCCACTTACGACTTGGTGTGATAGGCAAAAAATTTTATAATTATGGTGAAACAATACAACCTATTTGCTAAATAATTAAAAGTAATTAACAAACAAAAGGTAGTTTATTAACTGTATAAACAAACATGAGTTAACTTAGAAATAATTAAATGTTATTACGTGTATCGAATACCTACTGATCGTGTAGGTAACAAGAAATAGGCTGTTCTTAAGAATTTATACGTAAACGCATTAATGCACCCGAGTTAGTAATAAATAATTCGATACAACGTGTGGTGGAGTGGGGTTTTGTTTATGTCAAATTGTAATTTATCGGTTACTCGGCTCGACTAGGATATTACAGAGGGAGCTGCCCCCGCGACCCACCACCTTGTGTTCGTTGAAAATTTTATATTAGCTACCGTATCGCCTGTTAAGTCATTCCGTTTTTTCTTGTCCATGACCAGCCGGAGCGATCTTTTGATTAAATTAAGGGGTTCAACGGGGAATTTTTAAACTGATTGATAGGTTGACAAAGCGTTTTATGAACACGGCCTGAATTTATATTGGCTGGAAGTGATTAAGCGGAGTTTTTTTGATGATTTTTTATGCGTATAAATAAACAAGTGTATTTTTGTACTATAATATATAAAATTATGTTTAAAACAAATCATAGAATATAAAGATCCCATCGTCTAAAATGATTTATGGATACGTAGCCTTTGCATTTTCCAGTTGCCTCGTAGCTTCCTGTCATGGAAAACAGTCTCAGTAAAGTTAGCGAAGCTCGCGTCGCCGACAAAGTACGAACAGAATTTGTAGACTTAAACCAATTTGCCTAACTTCACTAACAACTTATAATAGAGCAACTTTCCTGATTAATCTATTTTTGGTGGGTTTACATCTCAAATATCCAATCTTTAAGGCCACGCAAAATTTTTGTGAAGAATATCGATTTCTGCTCAGCAAATAGCTTCGCTAAATGTTTGATCTTAAAAACGACGATATCTGAGACTAAATATTATTTTTCACTATAGTTATAGGTAAGAAGTACAACTAAATACATTGTTGTCAATATTTGAGATGTCGGAGCGCGGAGAACCTTTTACTCGTTTTGACCCACGGCTCAAGGTCCGCAACTCCGCTTGATAAGCAGTAAATTGCTTTTCTTTCCATTTCTTAAATAACCGGCCGACTGCCCAAACCCCCTATCACTGGAGCTACCTCTCTCTCTACTATATCCGTACATTTTGTCATTTCCTTCAGAGTAAGTTTAATTACAATCTCCTTAAAAAGCTACGTAGCGTTATGTTCTAATTATTGTACCGACAATAAAAATACGCAAACGAGTGTATTATAACAATTAGACACTCCTCCCCGATCGTTAAAAGGGAAATTTAAATGGAATTTTTATGTCCAACAATTAAGGATAACGTCGACTTGCTAGACATTTTTGTAATTACAAAAATAAGATTCCTGAAATGTAGCGTGAAAAGAAATTGGGCGAGCTTGGCGGCGAATACCGCGGATGGTGCCGGTGACGGATGGGCTATGCCAGGGACATTCAAATCTTTAATGAAATCATACGGTATAATTAAAAGGTATATTTGAAATTTTATTATTAGGTAGTAATAATTGACATAATTCTGTCGCGGCAATGTTCTGCATGCTTTGTGGTGATAAAAATGCTACATACCATTTTCTTGTGTACAGGAACATTTGTAAAGAATAGCAGTGTGAGATTTCAAGTTAGTGGTACATGAAGATGGAAAACGCAGAGGAACCCCAGGGAGTAGTGGATTTATCGCTGACGAGCCGAGCCGCGCACCACCTCATGCCTGGCCCGCGCTGATTTATTCCGCGCAATCTCGCAAAACTTACTTCACATTTAAATTTCCAAACTGTCTAAGCTGCTCTTAACGTCGACCATATTATCTCATTCGATCGCCTATAAATTTTATGACTTGACTTGCCTTTGTCGCTTAGCGCTGACTGGGATTAATAGTCTAATGGGACGGTATACCCTTAGATGCACGTACCTAGAAATGGGGACGACACTATAGAAGGCTTTATTACGTATACAGAAAATTATTATAGGCGGCTCTGTAGCCGCCTAATTTATCTCATCAAAGAGGAATCTCTATTCATTTATATCATTTTGGTTCGCAAAATAAAACTGTTTTTATTATTGTTGTAATGTTTCTTACAATTAGTACCGTGTGTAAATACAAAATCTATTATTTTATGAATTCGAATTATTAGAAAAATAACGTAGTTCGCATGTTTTATTTGTGCAACTTTATTTATACTATGTTATATATAATTATACCAAATCGTTCCAGATACTATCTTGAATCTATTACAACGGTGTTTGTTGGGATTTACAAAATGAACAAATTCGCTGCGCCTGTTATGAATATGTAATCAAAATTTGGAATTCTGTGAGTGTGAGAGCTATGTTTGATGCCGCAACTGTCAACAACAAACATTTCTCTTGTACCACGAAAGTTTATCACGTTACGAATTACGATACACTTACCCGTGCATACTTACACTTTGTACTGGAAATTCATGACGATAACACATTCCTTACGACGCTCCGCTGTGATTAAATCTTTTCGCCAATCTTGGTACGGGGGCCATCCGAACAACCCTCTTATAATTTAGTTTGAAACTTTTTAATTAGCTTTATATTTGTGTTTGCAGATTGAGACTTCGCGACCCTGTTTATCATTTATTTGACTGAGGTTGAAAAGTTATGTAATTATTAATGCAATAATGGAATAGCTAATTACAACCTGGTTTAGACGTATTTAATTTAAAGGAGTTTACTCTCAACTTGCGAACGAATATATATGTTAGTTTTCACATAAATTTATATCAGCCTTGTAAGAAAATACAGAATTATTTCCTAATAATAAAACAGAACACGAAAATATCGTCAAATCAAAATATACAATACAAATTCCTAAGATAACGTACTCTGTCGAAGGATATTTCACAGATTCTGGGTGAATGTTTTATGTAAGCATTATGTGTGCTCTTACTATTGTGGTTACCGTTGTACGGCTCGGAGGAAGCATGACTTGAATCTGATCAAACCAAACTAAATTTCATCGTTCGACAAACATACCTGCCCGCTTGTTTCAGTACCTAAATGCAATTTAAGATGCTCTACGTAAATATTGGAGTACGTCTTGTACGGTTCCACAAACATTTAATTAGATTTCGGCCTGGACTACATTCATACTGAATGATAATGAATCTTCATGAATATGCACATTCTTGATTAGTCTATATTAGTTTCCAGTTAGTACACTTTCCTGTTGTGTACAAATATCCAACTACTTCTAATTGGGATATGCCTGAGACTAGCGATGTACCTTGCCTTCCCTTCAAATTTAAGTAGAATTTGTATTACCTATGTATTTACTATTAGAATATTTTCGAATGTTACAATCAGAATGTTAAAATTGAAAATGTTCCAGACAGTGGAAAATTTAATTGGTAAAGTGATGTAAAGTTTCTTACTATTTTTAAAAGTTGTTGTGTTTTTATATATAAAAAATGGAACAAAATACAATCTAATCACATTGGAAACCATTACTTAGTTCAATATATTCTTGAGGCTTCACCTGCTTTTCAAGCGGAATATTTACTTGTCATTTACAATGAGAGACGCTAATTTTTGTTAATATCGGAACATTGTGTTACATATATATATTTATATCTTTAAGACTGATATTTGTGGTGAATCGAGGATTTTTTACAGATCTGGCTAAAGTTTTTATTGCAGTCGCTCAAAGCCACGATGAGCCGTTACTTGATATTACATAGATGAGTTCGTTTCCAACATCTATGTATTGCATATTTCATGAATTTATAATTTTTTATATTGAATATTATCGTATGGTCGAACATCGCTGCAGAATTTCTAAATACAGAATTTATTAGTGTTTCGTATGCTCAATAGAATAAATTTTATGTAATAATTGTAAGAATAGTTCTTGATTGAATTACTTTACATTTCGTAGAATTTTCTACTTGTTAGTTAATGACTGTAATATAAAAGACTGTTTTAATTATTGTTTGTCGAATTCATTCGTCACGCGTTTTAAATTTGATGTGTACCTGTGATTTATTCCCTTAGCGGGGGTTCGTTATTGCAATATATACGAATGTGTACAGTGAGATGATATTGGGGCGAGTGAGTATCATTTGCGAGTTGTTCATGCACGACCGCGTTTGTTTGTTTAGAGTGTCGCGTCACGTGTACACTGGAGGTTACAACTCGCTCTGTATATACATAGATGCATTGGTGACAGATGCATCATTTATAACCATATTTACATTGGGTTTTAATTAAATTATTCATCTGAATTACAGAGATTCGTCAATAATCAAATGTTTGTACGAATGTTTTATGATTTATTTATTTATGAATTTCAATTTTTATTTATGATTTAAATCTATCTATGTACATATTTAAAAAAAATATTGAGTTAAAAGTATATTAAGCATAGGCGATTCTGACGAAGACTACTCTAGTCAGAGATGTATTATATTGTATTCATTTATTCTGGTACGGTATATGAGCAATTTATCTGTATCTCGGTCTATAGTGTTTAATGAGTACGTATAACCCAAATAAGTATTGGATGAAATTAATCGAAGTCAGGATTACGGCAGCTTGCGAGGCTTTAATCTGCTCCGAAGTTATCAGGGCGCGGAGTTGTTATCTGTTTAATGTCTGGTAAACAACAGGATCAAGGGATAAGGAACGTCCTTTCATACGGAGCTGGCCCTCCGGCGCCTGGATTAGTGACGTGAAGGAAGATTGCTCACGTCTCACATATTACTACAAATGAACGAACTCAGAAGTGTACGGTCTATATTAAATTGAGAGTGCACATACATTATCTAAACGTCATAGATGTTATAAAGATTAACAGAGTATTAGAGGGGTAAGACGGTTAGAAGTAAACTCAGAAATACATATTAAAATCATCATCGTTAAATAAAGCGATTTTATCTATTTCGATTTTTGACTTTTGTAATTGTTTGAAGAATCTACGTAATGAAGTCACTTTAATTTTTGTGATTTACATTAAAGTAAAGGTTTATATTTATATTATAGACATTTTTTCTAAACACGAATTTTTGATACGTTACATTATAAATAAGTAAGAATACGAAAAAATTGTTAAGAACTTCACATCAAATCATTCTTAATTCAAAGGAAATTGACAACTCTTTAACTACTATTAACGAATGGAGGTAAACAATTTAACAGTGGTTTGAGATTGGTAATAATTAAATATTAAAACCAATGGCGTCTGATCTTAGTGGAACGGCTCGATTGGCCTAACCGCGTAATCGTCATCTAACTGTGGAACTTGTAATAGTCCACCGATCAAGACGGCTGAATGCGCAGCGCGGCTCAATCGGTGTCGACTTAAGACTCTATGTAAATTCAATTTCGTGCCCAAGCTACCCCACACCGAAGGCCCGACCGAACATATTATTGCTGGATTTATCTTTATTGCAGCTCTGGAACACTCCAACTAACTTCGACTGTCGAACTTACGCCATTAGTGAAGACACCGAGATACAGGATTGTGTTGGTAGGGACAGAGCTGTAAGTCTTATTGCTTTTAGTATCGGTATAGGGCTGGATTGTTTAATCTAAGGTGTAATATTCTGAACTATACTTAAAAACTTAGGTAACCAAGAGTTCAGTCTTTTGAAATATCTTATTTAGAAATAACCCATTATTTCCCATTTCAAGATTTCGTTTATAAAATAGACATAAGTATACCTGCTTCTCATTCGGCTTACATACTTGAAGCGAGCCGTTTTAATTCCAGTCAAAGCTTTTAATTTCGCTGTCCGATAAACATTACGTACGGATATAAAAAACAGGATGTAATAGGCAACGACATTGTCAACACAAAACTTATTTCGTTGACAATAAAATAGCGGGACCGAAAGCTTTCTAGAGTAGGTACATCGAGCCTTGTTATGACATAATACGCGCAATAGCAAACCATAATACCGGACCGTCACAAAAAGACATCACTTCTATTCAACAAAAGCACACGTCACCGGTTAATCCATCCGTAAAATGTCCCAAGATTATTATAAAAAGCTGCCGACAAAAGTGTTGTTGTATGAACGTAAAATGAATTTTAATAAACATTGAACAATCGGACTGGTTGTAGATATTTTTGGGAAGATTCAGATAGTGAATAGCAGATAAGCTGGCAAAAGGTTTGCAGGCAGCGCGTATGTTTGATGTCGCCTCTCGTCGCCGGAGCGTGAACGGTTTAAGAGCAAAATTGCACGAACGCTAGTGGCATCTGTTAACTGAGCACTCCATACAAATAGATAGTTTTAATTTCGTAGATGGAACGCTTTAATAAAAAATACACTCAATAACACTACATATGTGTACTGGGTGATGGGAACTGTTTTTATGCCGGCAATAATAATCATTTGAACTTAATGTTAATAAATACATCAATAACTAATAAAAAATATTACCGAAACATGTGCTAAGTTAAATTTAAATAGAACGAAAGTCTATTCGGTTAAAGGGTCATTGATACTTCATGAATGGATGTAAAAATTTGTAACCATATGTGCATAGAAATTGGCCTTCAATTTTATTGTTTTAAAGTAGTTCCATTTTTAAGATATTTATGAATTAAAAGACAATGGTCTCGTTTATGTTACAACAATATTGATCTTTGAGTAGTAATAGTTAAGTTATTTACATTATTGGTAACTTCATTTATTCTAAATTATATAAAGTATAAATATAAAAATACGCTTTAATTTAAACCAATCATCCTTAATTTCATGGAAATCGTGCAATCATCGTGAAACTGTATTTATTAGGAGATAAGTATCAAACGTTTCTATTTAACTTCTCTTGAGTATAAATTCCCGGAGCGCCATATTGAAATGTTTATAATTAAATTACATAAAGACGAAGAAAATTAATTTCAGAGTGCGGAGTGGTGAAGCTCGCTCACAAAAGCGGAAGCTGCGCTCAAAGGAGGCGCTGCCGTCGACTCGCGAATTTAATTTCCTAGATGTTTTTGGAAATTGTCGGGGAGTTGAATAATCACGTTATAACTTAACGGTATTAAATTTTATACGCTAAAGTGTTAATATTTCATTTCCAAGTTTAATTCAATTAATTCCGTAGTTTGCATTCCACGGACGGTTGAATGGTTTGCGGATATATCTTGAGATATCGCAATTTAAATTAATTTGTTTATACTATGTATTAAAACTATCTTACATAAGGCCCTAAATTAAAGTTTTAAAATAGGTTTTATAGGATTTATAGTAAACTAGGTCTTAGTTCCACAGCCTAAGAAGGTGTCATTTTTTACAAGAAAATAATTCAGACCTTCTGACAGTATAGTAATAAGGTATGTTAACGAGGCAATGAATTATTTTTTTCATATACATATAGGTTCTAAATCTTAAGATCAATCCTAACTCTTTTCATCTTATGTGAACACAATATCTTAAAGGCGGCGTTCAGTGGCGACGAAACAAATTGATGTACCCAAATAATTATTAATGCCTCACGAAATTTAATTGGAAAAGTTGAATTTGTATCGCGCTTACGGCGTAGGTGAGCGATTTGAGTCGCGTAGTAGCACTGCGACTGTTTACGAGATAATTAATCTCAAAGTATTTACGGCTTTAATCGAGGCACTCGTGCCTGATGGGGAGTGAATAACTTTTGTATGTAATAACCTCACCTGCTCCCTCAATAGCTATCTTCTTAATTTAGTTCTTATAAGAATTTAGAGTACACAGAATATCGAAACGTCATTATAATTTGCAACAGCGTGCTTTGCAGATAGGCACTTTACAAAGTATATATCTGCTATAAATGTCCATAATATCTCAGATTATTCATAATTTCAATGGTTAAATCGAATTATGGTATTATATTTATTGTTAACATAAAAAGAAAATGAATAAGACTTGTATACGCCAAAATACCTATGCTATTGTTTTAGTGTTCATGTTACCAACTTTAAGGAAAACTGCTAAAACAAATTACAGTTAAAAATTTGAGAGGTTTTAGATTTATATCTATATTTATATAAAGTAATAATAATTAGTAACAAGTAAAATATGATGTTCATAAGAAACCCGTTAGTTTTCAAACAATATATTATATCTTTTTATAATTATAGGAACAAATATTTTTATTTTTAAGAAATCAGAGTCTACAGTGCCATATACGATGTATAACGTAAGTAATCTATCTCCCAACAGATGGCAATACTAGTATACACAGGAGTCGTATAAAATAGTTCCAACTTTTTCTGTTCGGTGCTAGCGCCATTGCTTGATTGTTTTCATATTGAATTATAAGAGTATTGGCAACATAGTTTACAGATTGTCATAAGCGATATAAAAATGACTATCAACTTTTATAGTTCAGCGGAATAAACTTTGAAATTGTATACAAGTGTTGTATAAAAAACAATTTAAATGTAAACATCTGTAGAAGATGTACCAAACTCTTGTGAATTATGTCGGTTAGGTACCTACTAATTCATTAATTTGGCACGTTGTTTTGCCGCGGTTATTATATGTCTGTGTCAATCAAAGTATGGATCATTTCCTGGTATCTCTTGTTGTCAATCTTACAGCGGCCATGGGCCGTTTAAGCTAATTAACAATAGATCGAATCCGACTGCAACAACAATGAAACACGAAGAATAAATGTCAATTTCACAAACGACGAGGAGGGTTCGGTTTTAAATCGAATTCCGTTTAATAATAGTACCGTGTTAGAGTTGAATGCACTCTTGATAGTTCGATAGTTTATTGTATCGTACTAACACATTGCAATGTTTTCATATCGGAATGCGTTCTAGCTTATAAATTAGCTATCGGGACACATAATACGGGCTTAAGAAGTATGTTATACAGGTATTCCAGTGATACCCTTAAAATACTTTATTGGAGTGGTTTGAATAGTAACTATAATCTACTTTGCTTATAAACCTAACGAGATTAAAATAAGTGAGGTATCACATACAAAAACAATTTATGATTGTTTGGTCTTTATTTTATTGCTAGGAGTAATAAATTGCATAAGGTACTTAAGTGAAATTATGGTACACCTAAACTTAAGACGAATGTTGTTTTTATTTTGCTAAGAAGATCGCAAAAGAGAACAGATAGCCGTTTAAAAAGCTTCTGACCACAAAATAAACCATCGCTACTTAACTTCCGAATAGAATCGGATGAGGTCCCTTCATCGCGGCGTCCGATTAGAATCTGCACAGTGAATTCGTACATTTAAACATAAAATGAGTTTAACTCACTTTAAAACTCACCTGTTTTTGTTGTCCCCTTCTAATTAATTAAAAATAGAGGAATGTTGTTTTCACAGTGAATCTCAGCAAAGTATTAGATTAATCTCTATGTTTATTTTATAGTATTGAGTTTAGTATTTATGGTGCAAATTAATTCTACTATCGTTGCGAATGAATTATTGGGTGTCCAAGTTTGACTTCAATAATGAGGTAATAATATAATTATGTTGACGTCTTAAATGACTTGAATTGACGTCTTAGTGTAATTATAAATGTACTACAATTCTTATGTAAATGAAATAATTACTTATACAGAAATGGTATAACAATAAAAATATCCTTTTAATTCGTCGCTATATAAAACATGTCTTATATGGCACGTTGCAACTGTGAGTTTCAAACTCGACGAGAATAATGATATCAGGGTTAGGGAGAATGGTGTGGAACACGAGTCTCGAGTATGAGGAACAACTGACCGTCCCCCGCTGGTGACCGCTGCCCACCCCGTTGCTTGGCAACCGGTCGCCACCTAATCATCATAAACAGATAACCCGCCATCTTAATGGTGGACAAAAATAGCAGGTGCAAAGGTTTACGGCTTTTATATTGACGTTTCATTGTTTTTATAATAGCTTTAAAGAGGCAGCTAAATTAAGTTACTATGTTAATATGCTTATTTTCTTTAATAGAAATATAATAGCAAATGTTTTTGAATTTTAAAAGCAAAGGAAAGTTTTAGTTCAATAACAATAAGTTTGAATTAATGTGAAAATCAAAAGATTGTCGACGAAAAACAAGATAAGAAACAGTTCAGCAACAGTACTTCTTAAGTTATGCGGATAAAATCGACGAAATTCTGGATATACGATAATCCTTTCTCCTGAGTGTTTAACCCTCCATTTAAAATCTAAGCTGCTTGAATTTTTAATAAATTTCAAAGAGATGTCAATCGAGTGTTTTATTTTGCATAGAGCTTAACGCGGCAAGGGGTGCGCGAGTACATTTCGCTGTACGTCATTTGTTTGTCTCGAACACCCCATCTCACCCCGCGCAGAGCCTGCAGCGCGATTGCACTTATTGTTGACAGAATATCAAATGACACTATAATTGTCAACATATTGTTAAA
>JAOSYY010000014.1:7444247-7461654 GCA_025727935.1 Hebomoia glaucippe | reverse complement strand
AAATGATGACAAAAAGCTTATGTTATTTCTTTTAACATTAGCATTTGCAGACTAATCCAGTTTATGTTTTATAATACTGTGTTTTTCTTTAATAATTTTACAATCTGTAACCTATTTTTCCTACTTATATGCCTATAGCTTCTCTACAGTTATTTTGGTTTTTGACTATATCTTCAAATTTCTCAACGTGATTTTTGGATCTCGTTTTTTTATTTATTTTATTATATAAGCAAAATTATACGACAATATATATGTGTGGGCTTATAGTTAGCAATATAGTTATTATACTGTACTATTCCATTATCGTTGTTATTCTGTAAGCCTACCTAAAGGAAAATTAAAATAAAAAACCGTGTCGGAAATAAGTTGGTAGCAACAGGCGTATATCGTATAAATCGTGTTTCTGTATTATATACCATATATGTATTTAAAAAAAGCTGTTATTTTCATATTACAAACACAATTTAATTTATTGATACATAATTAGTTTGGTTTTTCTTTATCTTTTGTACTAATCAGATTTTTTAAAAGGTTACGGATGGTTACGTTTATTGTGGTGGATTTTGTATCCGACAATATAATGAAGTAATTATATATCCAAATGAAGGAATGATAAAGAAACATTTTGTACACAGATGCCAATTTGTCACTAACAATGGATGTGGCTTAAAATTTCAATAAGCTTTTAACAAATTGCAAGTGTGCAACGCGGGTGTGATGGGTATTAATATTTTACGGAATTAATCATTATAATCCTTCTGGCAAACAAGTCGCCCTCGGGAGCGCGTAGAATATAATGAAGTTGTCATTTTTTAGACTGCACAAGGGAGGCTGGAGGAAATCCAAATTGAATCATGCGGCGAGGGAATTGTGCTATTATGTTATTAAACATTGGAGGGCAGGACCCTGTGCGAGTTATTTTTTGTTCAGAGGGCGTCGAGGAGCAGTTAACAGTTTTCACAATAGAATTATGATATAATTTGACGCAACAAAGGCGTTTTAGCGAAGACCGTACAGGATAAATCAATTTGTTAGGTCGAGTTTGTACGCGCTGAACTGTTGATAATGCCATGTTAAATAAAAAACTTTAATTTGATTACTAGCGTTTCACGAATTAACGTATCCATGTATCAATAAAATCAAGACTTCAATCTTAGTGAACTGAAATTTCAATAAATGTATAAAGATACACATTTCGTGGGCTATTTTATTTAATGCAATGCTTTTGTGCGAATTACCTGTACCTAACCAACGCATAATGCAATCCAATTTTGAAAGTAAATTTTATTATCCTGCTTCTGACTAATTTGGAATCGAAATTAACCTTTTTCTTTTTAAAATTATCTATTACCATCCCACTATTAGAATTGTAGTTATGAAGTCCATCATTTTTATACAAAAACCTAGAATAAATACGAATTTCTTACACAATAGCAGATACAAAGTAAAGAAGATATATTGAATTAAACAAGTACATTTTATAATTACTTATGCGTATTATCGAATTCTATATCGCACTCAAAAGAGCTAAGAGTAAAATGAAAGCTTTTATCCATATGTTAGAGAGAGTACTTACAGCGGCTTATTGTCACCCCCGCTAGAGAATTTGATAAAGCGTGTGCGAATATTAACAAAAGGAATATCTCGTTAAATTGATATCGTCGTTACTTACAAGCGAATTTCAACTTTATAAATAGATTTTTCTCAGGAATTAAAATAATAATAGATTGCATCGAACTAAGCAGTTACGCCGCTTCAATGAAACGGGCGTGAAATTGTCTCCGTTGGAAAATGTATAATTCAAAGGGGAAGATTAAAATATTATCCATGTTAAGTAAATATTCAAATGAATATTTTCCGTGTTAGACAACAATAGGCGCTTTGAAGGGGAAGGTGGCCGTAATTTGATAGATACCTATCTACAAAACGATGTTTCGCTAAGGGACGACTCCGTTATCATCATCATAAATTATAAACACGATTTGAGATTGCTTTACAATTAAACGCCTTTTGCATTATTCTGTTTTGATTGGAGGGTACAATCTTTGACAAAACTTAAAACGTGAAACTCTTATGTACTATGTTATTATAAACTCGTATCTACTATATAATAATAAAAAAGTGGGTACTAGTTTCCTGTTTTAAGTTGAATAATATTTATTGTATCTCCTTGAAAATATTTATAGAGAATTCTTTAGACAGTTTTTCTTTAAGGGCATCATGTGGCTACCTTATCGTAGAGTACAGAAATTATTCGTCTAACTATACACAAGCATAAAGCCAATAAACAGATCTTTATTAACTATACAAGACTAGAAATTGTTTTTAACCCTATAATAAAATTTATTTAGTAGTATTAATTCGCAGGCATGCAATAATTGATGTAACGAGAGTGAATGCGCTCAGCGACAATGTGTCATGTAAATTATACACTTGCACCCCAGCCGCCTTCTCTCCACTGGGACTCACCTATTGTTATAATAAAATGCCATCTCAGAACAAGAAATATTGTACAGTCGGCGTAAAAAGCGCACAAGAACACTTATTCGACACTGAATGCTTAATTTCGGACACTTAGTTGTGTTTTTATTTTTACATAACTTGGATAATGTTACTAAATTGTATATGTATTTTCCGTACTTTAATTTTTAATTATTTTTTAAAACAAAGAGTTTTTTAGAATAACCGTGAATAGTAGGTAATTATTGTAGAATAAAATATAGGTAGGTGTTTATGACATACCATAAAATAATGCTAATTATGATAATTTATTCTGATGTATGTGAATTAACTTAAGTTTTTAATAGGTATAATGCAGACGAGCTCTTTTGTCGGCGACTGTATAGCGCGGGGGTGTAACATGTTTATATGTTTATTTTAATACGCGTGTCGTGCGTATAATACGGAATTTATTACGGCACGACCCTCGGCCGGATTAATGCGATACGGAAGATTTGAATTCAGAGCATTAACTTGGATTGGTAGGTTCAGGGTAGGAGAGGGAGACTGGGAGTAAATAGGTAGCAGTCGACTTGTCATAGTGATAAATGTATCATACTCAAACCTTTCAATGTCGTCATTTCGCGATCTAATCGATACTAAAAAGTTACCTATGCATATTTATTTAATTATATAGCAATTCCATAATCTATTGTGAGCTATACACCGGTTCTGTATTTTACTTATTTCATCTAAATCACCTATATTTGTCCCATTGCAAGATAAGGTCTTGCTATCTTAAACTGCCTACTCACGTACCAGCTGCGTGATGTTTGAATCCATTTATAACGAAAAAATATTTTATTATATATGTTTTTTAGAATATGGTCAAAGTATCATAAATTCAGTATCAGCGATGCCTCTCGGCTTTAGCCGTGATCATGCTATATATACATGACGACGAGGAAATAAAATATCTTAAATTACTTTTTATTATAACTACTTTACATTCCATTGAAATAGGTCCAGCCGATTCAAAAATTAACCACAATTAACAGAGAGACAGATGAAAGAAATATTATGTATTTGTTGTTAGTACCGTGTACATTTTCATGTGTGTTGAGATAAAGATGTTATTTGGGTATTACAAACAAAAACTTCCAGTTTATTTATATTTGTAGACTGTGACATCATGGAGCACCTTGTTATAAATGACTAACTAATAACAATTTATATAACTAATAAACAAAGCTTACTAAAAATTCTAAGAGATAATAGGATGTCTGATCTTATTTGACGATTGATCTCTACGGATGTGCAATGATTTATAACTACCAATAACTGGAAAAACTGGTTGTAATCTATTTTCATGCATACACAAATCGGTTGAACAGAAAACCATAAAACACCACACACAAAGAATCTTTATGTAAACATAAACATAAAAAGCGTTATATCTGTTGTTTTAACTCATTTCGAAAGTCATTAATCAGAAGCATTGCTTGTATTGTATTGATGCAGACGGTACCTATGATTAGATTTTATTACAAACTACACAATTCTATGGAAATCCTGACATTACTTCTCTTACCTATGTAGCATAAAAAACAATTAAGGTCACTATTTCGAGGAATAAATTAAATTAACACAGTGTCTGGTTCAAGGGAGACAATTACTGTCTTAAGTGTAGTTTATGTATTGGAATCAAAATCTATAAAATACGTGAGATTTTGTTTACAATAAATTCATTATATTTTATTTCCATTAATCTATATAAATCATATCCTATCAGATTGACAAATAAATTCTGCTTGTGTCACGTCCGAAATGTGAGTGGAATTTATTAGAAATAATGAGTAAAATTAATTTTAGATCCTAAATATTTAAAAAGTTTATTTGATCATATATAGGAAAACAATGTTTTTAAGCCAGCCCTTTTGTCACTACTTATAAAACGCCGATATTTTGTATGAAAGTTGATTACTAAGAATTAAAACTACAAAAAGCATTCTATTTTAATATATATGCCATTTTCATTGAAAGGTAAAATAATTACATGAGATATAAATATACTTTGTAACGATAACATTAATTTGTTTATTAAAGAAAATTAATATTAAAGGTTACATCAATAAAGGACAATGTACCTAATACGCATTAAAACATCCTAAAATCCTTCCATGTCGTGAAATTTGTTTCCTTACGGGATTTTTCTAATCTTCTTTAGCATCGTTTATATTGATTATAGCACTGCTCCTGCCTAATTTATATTCAGTTTGTGTTTTTTCATCACGTTCTGTGCTTAATATCGCAATTTGTACCGTAGTTGGCGTAAACCGAGGGGCCCTGTCACTTTACTTCTGGACATTTCGTCTTTCTCTTGTAACCTTTTTATTGCTTTTTCACACATAAACAACCAGCTTTATGGATGTTTTACGGTATCCACTCTGTGAATGAATTAAATCTAAACGATAACATTTTTTTTGTCAAATTATTGTAACATTGCCAACAATAACAATAATTCGTGTACATCTTAATTCTACTAATCGAAACTGACGACTCAAAAACTATGGCGCCGCAGATCAATTAGTTCCGAGTAATAAACAAAGGAAATATGTCCGTTATGAAAAGAATCCGACTGCTAAACTTCTTTTGATGCATCAATCAAAATCATACAGATAATGAAATCATCATTTGGGTGGCCATAGAGAGGTCGTTTCTGAGAAATTTAGTTCGAGTCCCATGTGCACGGCCATTATCACATTCTTGATTTATTAATTAGTCGTTAGATAGCCACAGATCCAAAAACATGGCGTAGAACTTTTTAGAAAGTGAAACAAGAATTTATGCATCAAATAAATATTGCCCAAGTATGCATAGAAATTATCGAATTATTAAGAAAATATGTTCTTATCAACTTTGCTTGATATAAAAATTTACTACTCCGAACAGTATAAATTGAGGGTTTTAATTTATTGCTAAAGATATGGCGTGATGTCAAAAATATTATACGCACTTAATGTAATGTGTTTCCAATTTATATTTAAGAGATCTATAAAAAAATCCATTAAGACGTATATATTATTTGTAATTATGACAACCGTTCATTATAAAACACTGTTTAATCAGTAAATGTAATTAACATTTTTTGATCTTAATGTTCATATTACTATGAAATTTTTTCTGTTTCTTACTATGTATGCAGTAATAAATTCTCTGGAAGGTTAATTTTGAATTGAATGTTATAAACAAGGTAAGTCGGTTGCTGTTCAGTTATTTTAATTTACTTTTGTTACAGACGAGGATTTGCGAAAGCATTATGGTTTAAGTTTCCATAACAAATGTGTCAATTACGTAAAAACATTTAACTGTCTAACAGCGTGCAAGAGTGTCGGTTACCAAATATTTCGTATGGATCACAATTGCAAATGCAGCTGTCACGAAATGAAGACTTCTACGTTTCTACCGTTTTTCATGTGGCGAACAAATGGTACTACTAAAAAACTTCCCAAGACTTTTCCTCCAAAACTGTACGAAGTGTTTGGCACCTTATTTCCGACAGAAAATTTTTCGTCAGGAGAAAATAACACCACTAAAGATGATAAACAATCGTCAACAAAGGCAGAGAAGGAACTTAAGCCAACAATACCTGATTCTCGAACCGAAAATGTAACAGGAACAAGTAGTGACTTAGGTGGGAATAGTACTTTTATAAATATAACCACCATGGCGGGCTAAACTTACGAGAAAATAAATTAAAACATTCAATAAATTTTACTCAACTTTTTTCAACCAGCACTTTTTATATTTTAATTATTTTTTACGATTTTGTTAGGATGCATTAAGTTACATAGATATTGAATTAAGTACTAGTTGTGTTCACAGTACATTTTATTAACATGAATTTCACTCATTAAAACATCTATTTACGGATTAAAACGCGTGAAAACAATAATGTTACATCGCGTTCTAATCCGTGAAAGTAATTTTATTGAAAAGAATTATTATGTTGATCAGTTTATTTTCTATGTATTCTTTTATATAAATTTAATTAGGATGGCTTTTGGAAAGTCTTTTTAGGATTCTCGTAACGTGCTTGCTATTGTACAATTATCAGATATGTTAAAAATACTACGAGTAACAAGTCTTAAAGATACAAAAATTTTCTATGATTTATTACAGTTTTTTTAACATATTTCTCATATAGATATATATTTACAATGAATTTAACTTAGTACCGATAAAACTAAAATTTACATATAATTAAATTTAATGATCATTCCTATGACAGCTAGCAATCCTTCAGTATTATAATTATTTAAAATAAATACTTTGTTGCAATAGGTCTGAACTCTTGTAATATCATGACATACTTAGTATATAGATTTTTCACAATAAAAGAGTAGGAGCGAAAAAATTAAGTAAGTCATATAAATGATATGGATGAGATACAGCACTTTGCTTTTAATAATAGTATATTTTTTTATTTCCAGACCTTATATGAAGGTAACAATTACTAAACATTTAACTACGCATTGAATTCAATTACCATTTTAATATCTACTTAATAGTAGTATGCAACAAGCGATAAAATTTATGCCTATGGTGTAAAATGTTTATGAATTTTATGATAATTTAATCATTATTAAATTTTGCATTTATGGATTCTACCTTTATAGTTGTATTTGGGAATTATATTCGATAGCGATATTATAATATGAAAATTATAACATATAATTTTCTAAGTTTTCTATTCCTACCATATTTTCAGTGCATAAACGATACAAATGTTGGTAAGAAAGAAAAAGCTCTGAAATAATGTTTATTTTATATTCTGACTATTTTAACTTAACTGTTTTTTAGAAATCTCTCCTAATGATCTTGTCATGGTCGAAAAACTTAATAACGGTATGTTGACATTATTTTTATACCTGTTGTTGTTATTTTAATTTGTAGATAAATGTAATATTATTCAGGAACTAGAGGAATATCTATCCTTCGCTATGGATTTCACAGAACGTCTGACTGTTTAAATTTCGAAAAAGCCTACATTTGTATTCAGAAATGTCTGGATTTAAAGTATGACGTCGCTTATGCAGATAAAAATTGTTATTGCACATGTTACATTAAGAAAGATAAACCAAAATACAATGCTGATAACTCTAAACAACAAAAATGGAAGCTAGGGGCACCTACAACAAAAATACCGATTTGGGCTCAAACAAAGAAAGGTAAGCTAAAGGCTGAAGAAGCGAATATTGAAGATGAGCCTTTTGATTTAGGTGATTTTCACGTAAAAGACACAGAAACTACATTATCTAACCACACATTTAATGACACGAAAAGTGGAAATTTCTCCAAAATAGATTTGGCATTAGAAAAAGTGAATATTAAAAGTAACACGACGGGAGTATTTGAAAACACTTCGGATAGTACAGTTGCCAATGTAACAATAGTCGGAACTAATGCTGCAGTGACTACAGTTGCATAAAATTAAAACTATGTAATCCAATAGATATCCAATTTTTTTAATGATTTTTTATGTAAATTTAATTTTTCAAGCGTATTTTTCCCGTTTTCGTATGAAAGAGACATGCATGTAACGATGCCAGACTGGAAAAGATTGGAATTAAGTATATAAGCGGAAGTCTGAAAGTAGCAGCTGATAACATAATCTAAAGTGGTATTGACATCTTGTGAGAAGGATCTTAAGCCATGTAACACGGGCAAATATGCGTATTGCAGACGGACACAGTTGTAGAGGAAGGGTAGAGAAAGTACAGGACGATTCTGTGAATGATATGAGTATAAAAGGTGTGATGACTGAAATTACGAAGTATAAACAGTAATGTAAATTCTAAATCTAAATTGAGAAAGTAATGTTCACTGTATCGACACTGACAACTTCCGGACAAAAAATAAATTTATTACTCAATGATACAATTTAATAATATTTACAATCAAACCAAAGTCTATATACTCTGATAGTGATAAGTATGAGTTGCAGGATAGCATAAATTTTATAAAAAATAGTGACTTTTATAATACTATCTCGTTGTAAGGAATTATGAGACCACTTAGATACTGTTGCTAAGCTAGTATCTTAAGCATTATCCTTTATATAGCTGACCTTTATAACAAAGTAAAAACTTAAAGCATTTCTTAAGGCAATAATAAGGCCAAAAGTATTTTTTAATGTTCACTTTTTAAATATTGTAGTAAAGTTATCTTCTTGTTGAGTTTTTCAACGCTGTTTATATTTAGGTGAATCCAATATACACTTCGAACATGCAGATGTCATAAAGCATTTGCCGTCAGAAGCAACCACGTGGGCATATGTGTGCTGAATATTTACGGTTACTTGGTGAAATAATTATCTATACATTATACTTAATGGCCACATTAGGGAAATAACTTTCCTCCTCATATAATATTAAACTTTATTTCTTCCTGAATATTATACGGCATTGGCTAGTATAGGTATACCATAGTGTATGTAAATAACTTAATTTCAGAATTGAATTTTTGATCTTAAGTACAAGTGAAGTTTGAAGCTTTCATACAAAATGACAGTCACAATGTCTATATAATACGAACAAAAATGATTGAAGAAATAATTATTTTAAAATTGTTTATGGACTACTTTTAAAATTCATCACAAAAAATACACTGCATCTCTCGTATTTTGTACAATCCTCATTCTTATATTATAATTTCACTATACACTTGTATTTTTCCTAACTATATTCCTTTTATGCGAAGTCGAAAACTTTTTATCAATACCCAGGAGGCAGTGAACGACAGCTATGACGTATCACTAAGATTTTTTAGCAATACGGGCTGAACATAAATATGCTTTTATATCAATATATCAATTTTGTTTGTCCCGTTCGACGTTTTTAGACAAACTAAAGACATTTTTGACTTGGGTAATACAGTATTATCGATGTTATATTTATACAAGTAAAAAACGACTTTTATACTGATTAGAGAATATTCCATAAAACGAATATTTATACATTCAGTTGAATATTTCCAATGCTTTATTAACTTTGTAAATATCCATTATTTGTTGTATACCGAAAATTGTCATACACAAAACTTCAAGGGTTTGAAAAAGAGGAAGTTTATTAGGAAGTCTTTTTAAGTTCGACTTCTATGTATGTATGCTAATGGGTTTGTATGGTGTTTTGAAAAAATCGTCTGCCAAAGTCGGTAAATAAATAGAAGCATATTTAAAAAATAAATCATAATATAATAAATTACTATGGATAACAAATAGACGATGGCATGAATCAGTCGATATTGGACATAAAAGGAATATCGCGGATTGAACCGAATGTCGCTTTTCATAGTTTTGGCGCTTTGTCACTAAGGGATGAACTTATAAATCTTGCGATGACCCTCCCTTATGGCAGTCTGAGATACAAAGACGATAGTAGGTCAGCTGGGATGGGGATGGACGCAATAAAATTTCGATTGTCGATATTTATTAAAGATTGACCCCTCGTTTTTCTAAATTATTTATGGATAGACCTAAAAATCGATACCCTTTTGTTAAACGTCTCATATTAATATAGAACTTAAGTGAAAAGAATTTATAAATATCGATTTATCTACAATTATAAAAAAAGAAAAGATATATTTACATTTCATTGCTGGTTTTTTTTTCAGTATTTTTTATGAAGTTATCGTTACTTTTAGCTGCAAAAACATGGTGGAGCATAAATAACTCTAAAAAAAACGTTTAAAAAAATACTTTTTTATAGTCAGGATCGAATTTTTTTCCGTCCCATGATCAAAGGTGTCATAACTACTATCACCTGTTTTCATTTTCGGGAGCAGTCCAAAGACAATAAATAATATATATACAGGATATATATTATTTATTGCTTGCTCTTGTTAATAGTTTTAGAACTTACGTGGTGGGTAATTGATATTAAGTGTATAACAGTTTCCTGTTATCAGTTAGCACACACTCAACAACAAAACAAAGAGGCGTCCTACGATAAATCCACCAGCATAAAAATTGCAACAACTTTGTTCATAATACCGACGTGGGCATCATCAAAAGTTGGTTCGATTCGCACCCTCGCGCCCATTCGTGCAGAGATTACCAATAAATCCAATACGGGATAATTGGCCCGCTTAATTCTGTTCTATCTTTCTACTTAGTTCAGTCGTCAGAATGCGCCAGCTCAGTCCCCTTGGGAGAGTCCAGTCGAGACTACGAATGCCAATTACTTGCCAAACAAAAATCTGCTTCTGACTGTTCTCTTAGAAATTATTTTAACAACAATTTCTGATATACAGCGATACTTCGATTTTATATTCACACTTTCAACTATTCATAACATAAATGTTACGAAACTGATTCTTTGCCATTGTACCAAGGTATATTGAAATTATGAGCAAGTATAAATAAAATATATAGTGAGATCATTCATGATTAAAAGCAACATTTTGTGTGCATATTTTTTAAAATATTTTCATTATAAGTGTTATGTTAATAAAATAATATCTAATTGAAAAATCTTAGTTTTATATTACGTCTAGAAATTAAATTAACGGAACGTGTTTGGAATGTTTAGCTTCATTTTTTTGCTTATTGATTTGAATAATTTAAATATAGTGTTAACAATTATATAATTGTTGTTTTACTGTAGATAACGACTTATTTGCGTTACCTTTTATATTCAAAGACAACTCTGAAGCAAATACTTGTTATTCAGATACAACTGTCTGTATCTGAGATTGTGTGTATTCTCTTAAATAATAAAGTATCATTTAATAGTTGTGATGGGCGTTGAGTGGCACATGATGGACATACGAGTAGGTGCCACTTTCCCATGTCGTCTAATGGATTGTATATTATAGAGTCTGGGGTGGCAGCGATTTGATATTCGCATCAACGGGCGGCCCTTGGGACCGCTGTGACGTGATTCAATAGCTAAGTTCTCTGATCGACATTTTTATCAAGATTCGCAGCATACTTTATAAATAGTACCTACATTTCTTTACGCCAACTTTCACGAACCATGTCTGTCTAAAAGTCTTCAAATAAGAGAGTGATCTAAATGAAAACTATTCTAAATGTTTCATTTTATTTTTCCATTGCAAGTATGTACAAGGCTTTATTAAAATATATCTATTAAGTATTATAATATAGCACATAATATCACCCCAAGTGGAGTTGGAATTAAAACGTCAGTCAAAGTGGAAAAATCCCGTTCCGAAAAATTAGCCAGCAAAATTCCGACAAATAATTAATCTGGAATAATCATACAAAACGATGCGAGCGGGATTCTCCGGCATTATTACCATTCATTTCAAATCAGCCGTGCGGAGGGTTGGGAGGGGAGGGCTGCTCGACCTGAATAAGCATACATTTTCCAATCAGGCCACGTATCATTTAACTCGCTATTAAATTCGACTTCTTCCCTTCGAATTATCATCATGTCAAATGTTAAGGCCCGTCGTCTAAGCATTAAAGGCTGGGAATTTAAGTCAGAAATGTTTTTCTTCATTTAATTTTATCGTACGCTTTTTTCATTGTCAATTATTTTTTGTTCCGTATTTAATTTTGAAGAAACAGAGATCCAACATCTGCAGTTATAGTTACGTCCGCTTACTTTGTAGGAGTTTGTTAAAAAAATCTTTTGACTTTATAATACGGCGTCGGCGTTACGTAAACTCATAAAAGATGTTTCCTTCCTAAAATTTATTGTGTGGTGAGCATTCAAGTTCCTAAAAGGAGGCTTGAATGGTTCATTATACCTACTCCTATACACTTTTCATAAACACCGTCATAACATTCATGCTTAAGACCTTTTACAGTAATTACTCGCACTCGGAGCGCTCCCCGTGGGTGAATTAGAGAATTAAATTTTTATGAAAGAAGTCTTGGTTGTGTCTTACACATTAGCATGAATTGCAATGTAATAATAGGAAAGAGGTTGCTATTTACTAATAGGTACTATATTATTTGTAAAATTATATAAAATAATAAAATCAGTATTAGATAGTAAGATTGTCACCTCGAATTTCATATAACGTATGGCTTTATGGATGTTAAGTGATGAGCGATGAGTGATGTGTCAGAGGTCAGTGCTGTCATATGATTATTTAAAGATCGGCACGCGCCAGTAGCGCACCTGCCGCGTCACCCGACCTCCCCTACATATTAAATTAATAACTTCGAACAGAACACCGTAATTATCTACCTAATTGGAAGGGCGATGAGCTCCTCTTTTAACACATTATCCAACGTTTAACATAAGTTTTATGATCTGTTAAAATGTTTGTCTTAATATACTCGTTGCAATAATGAAAGTAACAGATCAAACCCGACGCTCCGGGTCGATCGTTATTAGTAAGTATAATTAACGGTTAACGGTAAAATTTTGCTTTGTTTACAAACATATTATTTTGCTGCCCTAGCGATGCTTAAGGCAACACTTAGCTTAGAAATTCAAGAGATATAATTAAGAAATTTTGCGCGGCGCAATAATTGGGGGATCTTCTAATGAATGATATCGGGTTGCGTGTAATTAAAGCCAGAGGCTGAATTTTTAGTTTTTAAAAAAATTATAAATTCCAATCCTTTGGTATATTATTAATAACTAATCATTTTAATAAGGTATGATTATATTTAGTATTATAAAGTTTTGATTCCGTGGATGTCTTCGGAGCACTTGGTGTTGTTAATTATCACATAATCACTGATATGCTATATGGCGACTGATAACAATACAAAAAACATAATTAAACTTGGATGAAGACCTTGACGCGTCGCGGTATTCAATTCCCTGGCCGGCACACGAGCAGGGCAGTCAATTGAGGCCCTACAATCGCTAGCGTGATATAAATATACACATAATTTTAATGCCGGGGTGAAGCATTAAAAGTCAGGGATCAAATGCCTTTAATACCATACAAGGAAACAGTTGAGTCGCTTTTCGATATAATTCTCTTTTTTAAGTCTTACCTGACCGTAAACTGTAATTCGATAGCCGAATTATTTTCGTTGCTGTAACTCTCTGACTAGGTCAGTAAAAACGGAAGCTGTTTAAAACTAATGATCGACAATCGTGACCATTGTTTTTATACTAAAAAAAAATAATAGCAACTTTTTCAGCCAGCTAAAAGCAACGTAATGAATAAGTAATTAAAATATCTCTTAACTTAAAATACACTTGCAAAGTTCATTGTATAATTATAAATTAATATATTGATATACAGTCATTTAATTATCTCTGAGCTTTATATACATTTGATATCAATATATAGTAACGTTTCAACTCTTCCCCTCGAAATTATCGCACCCGCCATAATCTCCTCTCATATTATGTGCTAATTACACCTGTAACAAAGACTATGGATTACTTACTTTAAGTAAGTACCTAATTCTTATCAATTTCAGTTGATCGTCTAAACGAAGTATTAGGATTAAGAGTACTTGTATTTCAAAGCAATTTTAGAATACTTTTGTATTTTAAAAGGCCTTTCTGTACAAATAGAAATAACAACTGCAGTAGTTGAACCGATTTGATGTTTGGATAGGTGAAATTTTTTTTCAGTATTAAATCTACAATGAATTGATACTAATGAATTTTAAATACTTAAATGCTTTAGTTACACACGGTTCATAATATGCGAGACAGTACGTTAGAGTTGGTTGTTATCTGTTATTATCAAATATTCATTCTCAATCCGTTCACATATTACTCATTCGTCAATAGGGTTTGATCCGTCACCCTTTTAATTTACGAGACGGCCGAGGGGTCATTAAACAATAAAGTGTTGATTAAAAGCCCCTATGCGCGGGCGGCGGGCGGGTAGCGGCGTGTTGCGAAATAACTGCGCTTCCTGCATCCAAGTCATTATTTTATCACCGATGATTGGCGCACTGACGCTCGAGAACATCTAGTGTCGATTTACTTGCCCTCGACATACCCACATTTAACATACTTGATGACATCACAAACTCACTATTAAGTGTCAATATGATTAAAAATAAGAATTAAACGCTTTTCTATTTGTGTTATTGGTTAACGACAATCTATCACCTATAATTGAATTCTATTCTTGTTTAGAAAAATACTTACTAGATATCACAATAATCCCGTGCAGAACTTTCGCAGAAATGTTACAGATAATTACTTGAGATAATTTGGGGAGCAATGAACCGACACCTCATTAGGGTGGGGATTTCATTTCCACTTCCATATAATCCTCGCCATTGTTTATGTCGGACTACACAGAGGCTTTACAAAGAGTATTTATATTATACATGACCGCGTTATTTCTTATGTGTTGTGCATTCTATATCCCGAGATCATCTGTGAAAACCATTTATGGAAATTGTATACCAATCGTTAAAAAGAGAACCGTCCTGTTAACAGATTTTAAATCATTGCCGTCAGTGGCCGCTATTGTAACGTCAAGTTAGTTCAAAAGCGGTCGGTCCAGTCGAACAAAATGATCTTCGTCGGAACGGATCGCGAGCTCCACACCTTTCGAATCGATAGATCTCATTCAAATAATAATAAGGAGTTATAGATCAGCGGTGAGCTGCCAGCGCGGTCTGGGCTGACGGCAGTCCCCTCTTTGTACTTCTACCTGTATTTGAGTATGGAAATGGATATTTATTTCACGTCTCGAATGCCTGGCGCAACCGACGTGGTGATCCCTAAAGATGATAAGCCTCGATTTATATATTTTGCTCGATGATCGGTAGCTGCTCCCTCGTTTTCCATACTTTGACGTGAATGTGCGTGTTTGATTATACAAAAGGCTAAATCTAAACCTTACCATCACACTCCACCATGATATTTCATAAATTATTCATTAATACCTTTATGATTTAAATAAAAAAAAAATATACTTATGACGAACCTTTACATTTTTATTTATGTTTTGAATTTTAAACTGTTACGACTCCTACTCGGGTACACCGGCATAGTCTATAGATTCACGAGTATACCGATAAGTTGACAGAGATTTAAGATGGTATCTCTCAAAATTTCCACAATACTAAAATCTTTATGAGAGTAATAGACAGTGGTTACATACATTATTATTATATATGTTTATTATTTACGCTATTGCTAAGAAAAAGCATATTACACGAATTAACTAGAAACTAAAAAACTTGGGCTTGAAATATTTTTCTGCAACAATTAATTAAAGACGAGTGAGACTTGCTAGAAGTGAATTTAAACAGTATTATAAGTTGCTAAAATGCGGCATGGACACGTCTACGACCCTGCGTCGGCGCATATTTACATCTCACTTACGGCTAACTAGCTACGCCACGCCTCGGCCAATGTATTGTGCGGAAATGTCGCGCAGCGCACGAAACAATCCTACCGTTTACCGTAATATCTGCATACAAATGTTTAGAACTTCGTTTTACCATTTCTCCTAATGTCCGCGCGAACATATTTGCCAGAAGTCTTCAAGGAATCTACAGCGGCAGAAATGAAATTGTGACTCGCTAATTGTAATATTTTTGTATTTATATTGTTTTAGACTTGCTTGGACTTTAAAGTTTTCTATACAAGCAGCGAATTATTTACAACTTGTATATTTTGACGACAGAGAAAAGAAAATGAAAAAGAAACACACTTGTGAAATCTAAAAAACCATGATACTTGTGTTAATAAATTCAACGTTTATTACAAGTTACGTTTCGATATTTCTTATTCGCAGCAATATGGGACTGTCTAAACGTATTGTATTCAATAGACTCAATAATTTACCAGAAATCTACAAAACCGATCGTTTATGAAAGTAATATACGAAATGTCAATATTAACATAGACTTTATTAAATATTGCTGTCTATTTATGATTCATGTTAAAAACAAGCACAGTTCAACGTCATAAATCATCATAACTTGTTCTTAGACGTAATGTAATATGTATCAGCCTGCATGTATAAGTTCTTGAAGTCTCTCAAATACTTTACATATATTTAACTTATCAAATTTAAAATAATATTAATAGTAAAGTATGCAGCACAAGTTCCTTTAGAGTTAATGGTTTTGTATCAGTTCTAAAAAGAAAATTATAGACTTGTTCAATAAAATTTTCTACCTAAATCATTATCTGCTGACAAAAACAGAGACAACAAAATGTGTCATTGACTAGCACGTAATGTAAATTCTATTATTACGGTCTTTTATTTTTCAATTACGAGCCCTCGGTCTCGACAGCGCCTTGGGGTTAAATTTGTAGACCCTATGGTAATTTTTATTTTTACATAGGATATTTTTCCATTTCAATCTTTACGAATTATTTAAATATTTTTAAATTTATTTTTTTTAATACCAGGTAAGTATATTATTTTATATATTTTTGTTAAATCTACTCGTAACATATAACATTTCACACTATTTTTGCTTTCTATTATTAATTATATTAGACCTTTAGACTACGCGAATATATCCCAATAGAAAACAATCGTTTTGCGTTTTTGCGTGAAACCGCGTTGCTTCACACTACAAGTATCCAAATCATAAATCGATGGGTAAAGCCGTAGCTTATAACGAGGTGTGTTTTAAATTTGTTCACGAACACTCCATTAAGTCAACACTAGCGAGTCACGCGACGCGACTTGTCGATGACAAACGATCGCTGAGTCGACTATAGAGGGTACAGAATAGAAAATTCAGCTAGAACAACATTGCATTAGTACAATAAAAAATCAAATGTGCTGTTTTGATAAATAAACTTTAACAGAATTAAAAAGAGGCGTGTTTATTATATTATTCATTCTGAAGTTTGTCTTCCAAAACTTTGACTGCTTCTGTGATCCTGCGATTATTGTAGAAGCCAAAACTTATCAGTTCTAAATGGAGACTGTTTCTTTTCACTAATATATTCATACGATAGTAGATAATATTTAAAGTATTTCCTTAAATAATCACGTTTTCAGTGACGAATATTTTAATTGAAAGAAAGGG
>JAOSYY010000014.1:7377326-7429008 GCA_025727935.1 Hebomoia glaucippe | reverse complement strand
TTCTTAATTAGAAAAACAATATTTATAATATGTTTTTAAAAAAAACAACCACAAATGCAGTCTGTAGATGGTTTAAGTAGTTAGCTCACCGGTGAAAATTTTTAAGTTATAGTAGACTTGGATAGTGCTTTTTCTGTCTCATGATGAAACATAAATAGATAACAGTTATTTAAAACATCTAAAAATCACCTCTTATACCATACATTAAGTAGGCGTAATCAAAGTAATCTTAAGATAATATAAGTCAAAATGACATTTCTTGCTTCTCAAAGAAACTCTTATTCCGTCAATACTCTTTGCGTTGAAATCGATCCCAACACTTTTGAGCATTTTTGTTGTCTAATTAAGAAACCTTCGCACATTACCCTTGTTCGCGCATTTAGCGTTCGTTCGTTGAATAAAGACAGCACTCCTCAGAATCCTTTCGTGTTAAGGAAGATTCCTTGCGAGCGATCCAGCGAAGTGAGATGACTGGTTAATTGGTGAGTAGGCAGCGCACGTACAGTCGCTGACATGTCACAAGACGTCTGCCACCGCCAGCGGCGATCTCACAACGAATTCCGATCGGCAAGAGCGAAAAAGACACGAGCCGGGCATGTGTCGATAAAAAGTTGCGCGGCCGGACCTGCGCCACGGGAGGCTCTTGCACAGGATGCGTCTGCGCGGTATCAGAACAACTACTTTCGCAATGAAATATTATTAATACTACATACATAGAATGTAGCAGGTATTAAATGATACCTAAATAATTACTATTATTAATTAATTTAGTAACATTATACAAAGCCTGAAACTCATTTCGAACGTCTTATAGCTGTATGTAATTACTGCTCTTAAGATTCTGATTCTTACATTAAAATAATACTCCGCTGAAGTTGTATTGCTTCAGAAAAAAAAACTAATATTCCTTCTCGTAAAAAATATATGAGTGCGTACTAAGACTATACGTACTGTACAGTACTACATATATATACTGACTAATACGTCAATTTTTTTATTGCCTTTACTTTATTTAAAAACTTAGTGATAGACTAATAGACAACCTAGATTAGTCTAACTGTACATTATATAATAAAACAGTATGATACTTAGTCAGCTTTTCCGTTTTGACGTGGAAAGCCTTTTCACGTTGGAGGCCCATTGTGCATGCCGAACGCTTCACTTAACCGTTAAACAACATGTTAATCAATTTTAAATAGTCACTTATTTTGCCAAATGTAATGAGGTAATGTTAAATGAATTAACGATTGAGAGAATGGCAAAGTAGGAAAATGACGAGAGACTAGCATGGTAATACGCCGTGAGCGAGTGCAATGTATGCGGACGCCGACATAATACGAATGACGCGATATAACGGATCGACCCGATTATTTCTGTCCAATTCACGACTGTTTAATAGCAATGTTAAACTTGGCGAAAGCAAACACACCCGCCATGTTTATAGAATATTTTACGATCTTTGCCGGATTCATTTTAAATTTCTAAGCTTTATTGAAAGTATTAGATGATTGTAAGTTTCCAGAAGGCATTGCAAATCTTTAATTCCAGATATTTATATTATAGTTAGTCATTGAGCGTTCTGATTTACCTGTCTGTATGTTTACACAGATTCACATGTTTATAATACACGAATACTTTATTTCAAATAAGATTTACTGCAGACGAAATTATTCCACGTCGAAACATCTGGTCGAGATCTGCTTATTCGATACCATTGAATTCTTAATAGCTGATAGATACGTTAATAACATAAACAGTTTATTTTACCTTCACAAAACCAACTGCATTAACTAAGGGATAAGTATATCAGATGTGTATAAAATAGCTGATAAGAATGCACCTACTAGTCAAATATATGATGCAGATATGTAAATATTTCTTTTAACTAATTGACGTTTTATTTATTTATAGCTCATGTATAGAACTTTAAAATGTGAAATGTGTTATTTTAAGACTTTATCATCGAGTTGGTAAATTACTTTACAATTTGTTACCATATCCGCCCGTTATCGTTCATAAATTAGTTTTATTTTGATAACAAGCAACCGAAATAATGTATGTATGGTTATAAATTAACTTTGACTAAGTTAATGTGTTTTTTGTGTTACGCTCACCGCCTTGTTTCCGCTCAGGTGACGAATCGCGATAAAATCTACTGACACTTTGTCACTATAGCTATTGATGCAGACGTTAACTATTGTTTTGGAAAGAATCATGTAATTTGTAGACTTAATTACACATAACGGAAATGACCTGACGGAAAATTTGTTGACGTCTGTAAGGTTACAGATATTACAAGACGCCAGAATATCTATAGATCACAAAAAAGACCATGAAACATAACAATGTAATTAAACGAATTATTTTTAGCTATAGCAACACAAAAAATCGTAATAAAAGATTTTTTATATCCTTGAAATTGTTAATAGAGCAATAAAAATTCAAATCCTTTAGAAACCAAATAAGTTAATGTAAATGATGTAGATAAGTTATAATAAATTGAGTAATTATAGAGGAACCTATAGATACTAATAGTTTGAACGAATATGTTATAACTGCAATATTTTCCTTATAGCTACATCTTGATTGGCTTTATTACAAAACTGCATTTGTTTGTTACAAGAAGTACCGGCAAATAGCAAGACAATACATAATCTTAGCGAAAACATTAAACTATTTAAAATATATAACTCATAAGGCTGTGAATTTTGTACAAGTTAATTCGTATTACAATTTTTCATCATAATTATAATATATTTTTGAAATAATAGTTTGTTTTATAAAGACTTAGAAGGTCTTTAGTAAAATGGTCAAGGAAAGTCTGATAATGACTATAAGTAGGCAAAAGTTAGGGTACTACCAATAATAAACGTGTTATACCGGACACCTAAATGCGATCAACGTTAGACTGCATGGATTAGACACATTTTTGATACAATTTATTAAAATTCTGAGACACGAGAATTCACTGAAAATCCCCAGGAATACTAAGAGATTGTAGAAAATAAATATAACGCATGAGCTAGCATTTAATTTATTTACGCATGATGTTGTACGTGCGTGTAATTTACATAAAAACACAATTGCTCCAGTGTCCCTTGTTAAGAACTCGAGAATTTAGGTGATACATTCTTTGTTAGAACTTAATAGCTAAGTTTTATTTGGGAGGCACTTTGTAATTAGTACATAGATATAACTTTATTTTACAGTACACCCGCGTTGATTTTATGTGTACGTCGTGATAATCATGACGAAATAAAAGAAACGAATTTAATGGGCGGTAATATTAGCTATTGGCCAGTGAACATCAAAATTAGTCCAGCCATTTCAGAGACATACCGGAACAAATAGATTGACAAAAATTCACATATCATTTATGTGATATACGGACCATATACTTTATATGCGTTTAGAAAATGCTGTTATTTAGATATTACAAACGGTTCCAATGTCATTTCATAAATATTGATAAATATGTGGATATCTTTAAACATTGACAGTTTTAAATGATATGACCTGCTATTTCATACAAAATTCAATACTTTTTATGTTAATATTCTAAGAACAGAAATCCAATTTTTTTTGCAAAGGTAAAAAAATAACTTTTTCAAAATTTATGTGTTGACATGTTGCTCCTTCTTTTAATCAACAATTTTATCGATTGTTTTTAAAACAGGAAACCTGTTAAAATATTAAAACACGAATAATGTACTCATGCCCTCGCCGTGTCATCCGTGACACGTAATTATCTAGCATTGATTATGAGGACGCTATTCGATTTAATTTTATGAATTATTCACCTTTGCACCGGAAACGCTAACAAAGGTTCACCGTTCATTTTATAAATTAATGCTTTTGTTATTTTTCATGATATGTTATTAAAAAATATGCAAATCGATCGTATTGCGACAGGATGCCCGTTTTAGTAATAATGTCAATGTATTTACATGTAAATGAAGTTCGCATCCGCGGATGTCCCGATTACAAATTGTTATGTGTTATAAAATGCAGGACGTTTGATTGCCCTATAATATTCGGTAGGTTTGATAAGAAGGTACCTTTATATTTAAACAACAGTTTAAAACATCGAACTTGAATTTTATATTATTACATACCTTAGTATCTTATCGCATAAAAAAGGTGTTTGAATTCATTCAATGACGGTGTTAGTTTTGTATAAATGGCAATTTACCTCAATGATCCGGTGCGTTGGTTGGATAATATTGTAAGGGAGCGAAATAAATTACAAATTTTACAATACTTTTGAAAGCAACAGTTGTTAATCAAGTTTCAGCCAGCAGAGGTTACATTGATAAAGGCACAACTTCAGTTCTGCTATTTGTCAACAGGTGGCGGGGTAGGTGCGTACGTATGGAGTTGGTAAATAATCATTATGTTATTAAGTTATTTTTCGTCGCGTCTATTATTCAATGCATTTAATTGAATTTTACAAGAAATAAAAAAAATAATATCTGGTTTTTATGGAATGTATTGTTCCTGTTAATTCAATTTAAAAGATTTTATAGCTCTGGCTCTTGATAGTAATAATAATAACTAACTTAAAAACTAAAGGTGTTACAAAAACTTGTATAATGTTATTTATTGCTTGAATCATTTGTTCTGGAATGAATGCTATGCAAAAACATGGTGGGAATAAATTGCCTGGATTACTTAGTCTTTATAGTCCGACTAAGCCGGTACATAATAAAATTAGATTTAATATGAAGATGATGTAGTTGATCGGTGAGGTGCAAGGCTGCAGGCGGGAGGCAGCGGGCCCAGATGCACCGAACGCCCCCAGCCCGCCCCACGCCTCCCCATCTCGCCCGACGCCTCGTTCCTCCGTAGTGTTGCCAGTCAAATATGTATACAAATCGCAGTAGCGATAAATGATATTTATTATACTTCTAATATCAGGATAAAACTTCCGTAAAACAATAAACAATTAGTATTAATACTGAAGATATAATTATTAATTAAATTATATGTAACCATTTATCACTTCTTTATATTTCTACCAATATAGTTTTTGATAGTATTTCACATGTAAAATTACGTGGTGACTTAATAGTATTAAGTAAATACTTAACTCGTAAAAGTAAATCTTATAGAAGTTTACTTGTTTAAAATTCTAAGAGAATATTACAGGTTCAATTATGTATATTTATATCCGAGTCTATAACTCCACAAATCCGCGCATATTCACCTGCAGTCACGTCACCTGGTAACATTATTCCTACATAGCTTGTTTTGATGTAAAGTGTCCACTCGATGTATGCACAACCTGACTCTTGTCGCTTTGGAGTAAATTTTTCTTGGCAGCTTTTATAGGGTTGAATACTGGAGGGACATATTTTGCTCAGTTTAGTTAAATCGATCCATTCATGAGAGGAATCGTTGCAGACTATTCCGTTGGAAAATATTTTAAAGGTAACGTGTAAATTTTATAATTCAGGGCATTTTGAAATGATGCTAGGTATCCGTAAATTGATGAATATTTCACTCAAACCTGTTGTCAACGAGGATACACTTGCTAACATACATGGTTTTTGTACATTTTATTGAAGGCAGAGAGGATTATTAACATTGCCAAACGTTGTACAACATGGTAAAGGTGCGTGAATGTGTGTAGCCTACCGCAAGCAGCTCTGTCCCCAAGATATAAAGCCAGAGAAATATGCTCGTAAAACAATAGTATGTCATGGCAATGGGCTTGTCCGACATCAATCGTCGCTGCGAAACAACGGAATGCCGTTGTGCAAACCGAGTCAGCAACAAAAAGCAAAGTTAATTGATTTTGTTAGTTTAGGCATACTAATTTACTGATAAATATTTAAAGATTGCCTTATTCGTGCGAATGCAGATGGCACGCCGCCGCGCCCCCGGTTTTATAACAACAAAATTTTATTGTTCCGGTAACTCTGATTGTACATTTCATACCTCACTTACTTTTCATACTTACTTGTACATAGCAAATATTCCATTTCTTTCACAAGTGCTACACAGCGGTGCGTATTTTCTTTAATCATTGGACAACCTTTATGAGTTCTATGACTGACTGGCATTTCCTTCAAGCACTCGCCGAGTAGTGACTACCTCCGCGCGTGGTTAATTACTACATACTTGTCGACGCATTTAGATTTCAATAAAAACAATATGTGATTGCCTCGCTGTCAAGATAGTAAGTTATGTAGAAAGGAGAGCAAATAGGGGCAACTACGAATGATAAAGTTTTTTTAAATGTCGATCACCGCTGCGGGTGGCGCAAAGCGATGGCGCGTTGACGTTTCATAATTAGCTTTGTTATGAATTTAATAAATATTTGATGTGTACTACACGACCGGCCGACAATTAATTAGCGTTCAGTGCTTACATTAATTAGCTAGACTTCTACTTGCAGTGTTTTTTCGCTTTACTTTAACTTACAAGAGCTGACAGTAGAAAATAACCATTTATGCTTTAACAATATTATGTTTATTTTATACAGAAATCGATGAGAAAAAGAGACCACACCGGTTGTTATTAATGCACTTATATTAAGGGCTTTGAATTATTCTTATTATTTGATTGCTTTAGATTGTTGTGTCTAAGAAATTATGCTTTTATGGTAACTTTATAATCTTTAATTTGAATCTCTGAGTGGAGGAGTCATTTATTAGGGTTCTTAATAATAAGAGATATTAATTTTGGCTTCGCTGAGCCATTTGATATGCATTGGCTTCCCAGTAAAATATATTTTATTCAATACAGAGAAGAGTCTCAACTAAAGACACCTATATATTATATTCACCTCACTTTGATAATTTGTATACTGTAAACAGGTGGCAAAATAAGGGTGTCTTTTTATAATTCTAAATATTTTATAACCTATAATGAAACTCAAACTTGGAACCTGACAATCAACACACCTTTAAAATTTCAAACATAAAGCATTATGTACAAAAAGGCTTATGTATGATTAATAGATATCTATTTTCCTGTAATTTATACACGCATTATAATGTTCGGTCCATTTAGCTGATTTATTAACCATGTTCGCATATTAAAGCCACTCATTAATACAATTATTATATCTTAGTGGAATATTTCATTAGGGCAGTAGAATCGCGAGCTTTATAGCTTAATTGCTCTCGCAAACTATAACAAAATATAATCTAAAAAACTGTTTTTACAGTGCCGCCATGTGAATGGGCTTTTAAGAATCTGCATTCTTTATTTTTATGTCATAACTCGCCGAGATGATAAATGGTCGGGCGGTCATCACTATCTTATTTCGCTTTATGAATCCCTTTGTGTTACCGACAGCGAAATATTATTTTAGTAAGAGAGCTCGCAATGCAAGGTAGTTTGATCCAGAGTAAAGGACAGTAGCACAGTGCTTAGATATTATTAGCACTTAAACAGCTGCGAAGGACAGAGTCCCAAGTTGGAAAGAGGTATACAGATTAATACACCACGTAGCAGAGGTAACGCCTAACATTGAGTGACCCTCATGCTCATGTATCGAGGACTATAGAAAAATAGCTGAACAGGCAGGAGGCACAGAACACGAACCACTTAATTGCGGAATTTTGGAAAGTGGTTTAAAAATTGAGCCATTAGATATGTAACTATTTGTTATTGAATATAAATTATTTTGTCTATGCCTTTAAGAGATTTTTTGAACAACTGAAGTTGATTTAAATTATCGTTTATCAGGCATAAGATGTTCTTTGACATTTCGTCGCTTTTGAGTTTTATTTTGACCATTTAAAAAATGAATTCAAGGAGTATTTTATTCCTTTCTGCTACTATCGTTTTGTTTCAAATGTAATGGTCGTTCAATTGCTACGACTGTTGAAAATTAGTACAGGGTATACCTAATATTGACCTTGCTCGAATTCAGTGCTCCGAACCACAATCAAAAGCTGTCAATAAGCTTCAGTAATGTAGTGTACTCTTAGCTACAGTGAAGTCTAATCAAGTTTGTAATCTAGGCGTATTTGTCTCTGGAATATTGTGAAATGTCAGGAATATGTCGGTGTATGGTTCGACCTGCACAATGGACCGGTGACCGAATGCGATAAGGTGGCGAGGTAAGCGAGGCCTATTCGCTATGATTGTCGGCAGATCAGTAATTTTCCCATGATCGTATGTCCGAGAAACCGATACGCTTGTACAACGTTCTAACTCATGAGATCACAGAATTTATCTTCGCTTTTGAATTTGTTCAGAATATTAAATATCTTCAATTTAATGTCAAGAATTCCTAATTTATTTTATGCGTACTTGTGACCGAAATCGTGCCCGGTTTTAGTTCAGTAAAAGCAGTCAAAATAGGTAGGTTTATACTTTTTATATTAAAGCGTTGCATGTTATAAACTTGAAATCAAAGTCACAAAATTCAAAATTTCCTTATCGACGTCCAAACCGTGGAAATTATTTGATAACTGTTGATTTCAACGAATAACTTAATAAAATTAATGTTCTGCATTTAATTCAAAAACAATGTTATAGAAAATTCAAACTTCTTTAATTATCAGTTCATTCTTATTCTATAAGTATTAAGTGTTTACATTAGTTTATCTTCTAGCCTTTAAGTACTAGTAATAAGTCTATTATTTCGAGACTGAGTAAAAGCTATATCGTTCCAATAAGAGCGATATCGTAGTAGAAAGAAAAAAGAATACCTGAAGTTAGATCCGGCAAAGCAATTAAAAAGTTCGAAATAAATTAAGATAATTATCTAAGAATGAAACTTGAACAAATGAATTTAGGGTCGAAAATAGCGCAGCACAAGGGGCGCTATACAACGTTCAAGAAAAGTTACGTTTTGAAATTAAGAAAGCCTGCCGACTATTTACTGGAAATAAAATGTAAAAAAAAACAAATGGACGTTTTAAAGAAAATGAAAACAAGAAAGTTTTTCCGTGTCTGATTCCACGTTGTTTAAGGAAGAAATTAAAATAACTTTCGTGAATATTTATTGCATTAGTTGCTTTTTATTTACGGAATTGGATTTTACAATGAAAAAGCTATTACTGTTACATAAAAATGCTTAATAATTATATTGTCATGTAAGAGAATACACCAAACTTAAGGTGGAGATAGGTTTTGTATCTCATTGAAGTGACGTCATTTTTTTAATAAGGAAGTACTTGATGTGGATAACTGTGCGTTTTAAAAAATGTTTATCAGGATTTATATACGTGTTTATTTACTTTTAACTCAACATTAAATTTTAAACGCATATTTAAAGTTAATTAAGTATCCATACCTACTTCGTATTTCGGAACAAAACATTTCAAAAACTTGTTAAGGTATTATTTTGATAGACAGTTTAATTATGACCTAATTTAAACTACTTTATACATTACTTATTTAAGAGAATGTTAAGCAATATAGGTCACTTGTAGCATTTAGTACCCTCGTTTGCGATTTAACAAATAGTTATAATTCAATTTATTATTAAGGTGTCGTAAGTAACAACCGTACCTCCTCAATATTAAAGACTATTAATATTACTTAATAGTATTCTAAACCGTCATAATTTCACTACATTTTACTAAGTTCATCGTCTTCCGTTAGGCTTTACACTTTTTATCGTATGTGGGCAATATTCGGATTGCTAAGTAAATTATTTATAAGTGTCACACGTTAGTCAAATATCGATAATAAAACGAATAAAACTTTCCATAATATTCTTTGTGACATTCAATTACAATAATTGAAACACATTTTAAATGCGTATATTAATTTCCATTTGACAATGATGTCAGTGTCTCCTTAATTAATAAAAAAATAATTATAAACGCGCGTTCAAAGTTAATTAATTAAAATTACTGCAATGATACATTATGTAGCAGTTGAATTGCAAAATATGGTCGCGAATAATGCGCACAAAAGGACCGAAATATGTAATGTGTTATAATGCGGTTGGGAAAGTTAATAATACTTCTTAATATTATTTTAAAAATTCAGTAACGACCTTTTGCCGTTAAACTCAAAAAGTTACAAAAGTCTGAACATTTGGTAATATCTAGGTATTTTAAGAAATTTTCCTGAGTGCAATCTCCGTGTCTAATAGTCCTCTAATCATGCACTTTAAATAAAACGCAGCTCTTAGTATGAAATTTTACTTCATTTAAAGCCACTGTCAACAATTTATACATGATAATCGTCATACAAAAACTTAGAAGTAGGTACTGCTTTATTTTTGAATGTTTGAAAGTTAATGAAACCCATATATTTTAAAAAAAATCCGTTACGTGATAATGTATCAGTATTTTTACAGTAAAACAAAGTATATATTTAATAGTCCTGTTCAACATTTTAGAAAAAATTTCGGGTCATAAGACATCTTGTTACGTGGAATATCGATCTAGAGACAGCACGTATTAATTTATTTTGTTGTACTTCCATTAATGTTACATATAGTACTTAGTTATGCAATACTCATCATATAATATAAAAAATACTTAATATACATTTATCATACACAGCTATATCAGACAAAAGCAAACAAAAATTCTTAAGTATTCGAGACCAAAATAAAACCTGTTCTTATTCAAACATAAATAATATGAATACGTATCTATAATTATTTATTTATCAAAACTTGAAAGTCATAAACTTAAAAATGCCTTAAATAATAATCATAAAACAAGTTTAGTGTGGCCGTGTTAAAAATTCAAGATGTGTGTCCCTTAAAACCTATAATGAGTATTGATTTAAATTGCTTAGATTAAAATAAAAAAATTAAGAAAAATTATAACAAGAGGTGCCGCCATCTAAAGGTTGTTGTAACTGTGTGGACATGCTTGGAAACAATTGCTTGCTCGTGTATTAAAAAATAATATTTTGATAGTTATATATTGTATATACTACTTTTTACTTATATTTTATACTTACTTTGTAAGATAGGAGACCTTAAACACCGTAAGCTATAATTTTTTTCGATGTAATTTCAATTCATAATTATAATTCTTATGGGTTATATTTATACTCTATTAAAAGCATTAAAAGTGCAATATGGTTTGTCTATCTAGAGTTCGAATTTCTATAATTAAAAACCAGTCTCATAACTTTGTTGAATTAAAAATAATTTAATTATTCGTTATCGCCGTATCCACATTAAGGCGCTGTTAATTTTTTAAGAATAATGAAGCAGACATTTTTATAACAAAGGTCCTTGGCCGTGCATCTTGATCTTAATGTTATCTCTAATAGGTCAATAAATAAAGAGCAACGTGCGAGCTTCGGCGACATATACACGCCAAGGGCTTATTAAAACAAAATGAATACGACCGCTGTTTATAATGTTACCTCCGGTCAGTTTCAGTTTTAATCATTTTCATAATTTAAAACTTTGTTGAATAAATAAATGCTGTATCAAATGTGCTCAATTTATTGTTGTAACTTCGGTTTCTGATAAGGCCTTCAAATAATGTTTATTTCAATATCGGAAAATAAAACCTTGTATTATATTGTTTATGTGAAATTTAATAAATTTTGCATTAAGGTTATGTAACGTTTACATTACTTTATTTTCAGTATCGAATTTCATACAAAATTCAATTCCCACGTTTCCCCCTTTACGATTCATTTTCCATAGAAGAAGTATCTTATAAACGAGTTTAATGTCCTCTGTCCAAAATTTATAAAAATCGCTTTAGCAATAGCAACACAGCATCGGGCCACTGATCGTAAGCGATGTCAACGATCGGATAAGGTTTTGCACAATAGGCGAGAAAATGTAACAAACAAATAAACCCGTTTGCGAATGTACAAAATACCTAAGTATGCTAGTACTCAGCGATTTGAAAAAAACAAATAAGGAAGCATGTTTTGGATGTATGAATGAAATGTAGAGAGCCGCAATGAAATGATATAAATGATAGCAGTCCGCAGCGGGCCCGCACAATCTCGCCGCGGCATCTCGCGTTAGGAACCCAGCTCAGGCCCGTTCTCCTCATATCCTACTTTTTTATTTAGTTATTTCTACAGATCTCATTTTTATTCACCAAAAAACATCATTATGCATAATATAAATATACGAGTCGTTTATTTTATTCCCATCGTTTCTTTATTACGTTTAATTTTCGACTTCGTCACCTCGACCGCTCGCCGCTTTGAGATGTGGCGACAATATTCTAGCGATAACGAGATAAGATCCGTTTAGAACAGATTGTAACCCGATGCGCTACAGAATCTATTATATTTTATGATACTGGCCACAATAAATGATAATTTTCGTAATCTATAAACTTAAATCAACAATCATAATTTATATTCCCATATTTTTATTGTAATATACCCATAACTTAGATGCGTGAATATCAAGTTACGACTGTTAACACGGCTTTATATAAAATTTAAAGCCTTTATGTAGCTCTCAGCGATCGTGTGTAGACGTTGTGATACGATCTCGGAAAATAGCAAATTAAAGATATTTTATGAGGCAAATGAGTTAGTATCGGCCGTTTTAATACATGCTATAATATTATAACAAGCATTAAATTAGCATATGAGTGTATTATGTTAAGTTAAGGTGTATTTTTATATTTATCCTTAAATTGCAGAGTTTTATAAATATAGGTAGGTACATGCCATTCAAGAAGAAGTATCTAGATAGTGTTTCAAGCACAGAAAGTAATTTATTCAATATTAAACTATTAGCTGCGGTTTTAGATAGTTAAAAGACAATATTTTAAATAATACGAGATGTTCAGCTTTAAGAAATAGCTCCTTAGAAAAGATAAGGTTAAAACCTTACCAGAATCAAGACAGATTGATTTCATAACTTATCTGCCACTGTAAAGCAATAAATTAAAACTACATATATATTTATAGTGTAGTAGACCATAACATAATTTAATTTGCATACGGCCTCGTGAAATGATGACCTTGAAAAAGGCCGTAAATTTAGAACTTCTCTCGGCATTATTAGCAGCTTTAATATCTACTGTCCGTTATGTTATCTGTAAAAATGATTACAAACAATAATACAAGTAAAGGTCAAGAATGCATCTGAGGAAATCTGGTTATCATTTAAAGTTAAAGAGGTGACCGACTTGAATGCCATCTCTTTTGTCTTAATTAATGAAGCTAATAAAAGATATTAAAATAGCACTGCCTTTAACTACAGAAACATTTCATTTGAAAAATACTTCTATATTTAGAATAAGCTGATATTACTGTCTGATTCACTCGTTGGTATTAGGCGGATAATTCGTACTATTTTTCTGTATTTTGAAGTTTTACTACGTCTAAAAACCTGTAATCTTTCATGAAATATAACTAGTACTAAATTCATACAGATACAACGTTTAACATTTTCCATAACGGCAAATACATATTTAATTAAATTAGTTTTCAATATATCACTAGTAACAAATTGTTGATCTGACGGCACTTCGCTGCGCCCCGGCAGCCAGTAGCGCCGCCCGCTGGGCGCCCCGCCGCGCGCCGCCCGTGACTCCCAAACACCACGCTTCCTTGTCATATTTAATATCTTAATAACCGTTTAGGGTGTTTAGGCAACACTCTGCATAATTATCCAATTTATGTCCGACAAAATAGGGCACTGATTATCTTATTTGAAAATGTTGTTTACTTAACAAACTTAATGTTATAATTAGAATAATTAGGTAGGTACGTTATTATTATAATTAGTAATAAAAACCATTTATTCAGTTTGGTGATTCGAGATGTTTTATGTAGAGAGACGTCTTAAGTTAATGTTCATTAACTTGGATATCATTTTGTATGAATACAGATTCATTTTTATTCAATTAAAATGGTAAATTATTTGTGTATTTATTAAATTTTTCCACGTCAGTGCTCTCTACTGAAGACTAAATTCATAGAGTTGATAGCAAGGTTATTATTTGTATTTATTGTGTACACATATCAGGAGTGCGAAGGCTCTTATAAAATATATTTCAAATACAGTTGTATCGTGTAGGGGTCGCTAATGGGTAGAAGTCCTGTCGCAGCCGGCAGGCGTAAGGTTCTTCGTCGTTGGCCATTGACTACGATTTGGGCAAGCGACTCCAAGCGACGTACCTACGTACGGCTGATTTACGAGATGAGCGTGTGCCCTTTGTACTCCACTTGACTAATGGACGGACGCTCACGGACATTTATGTAGATTGATTGTATGAATTTTATTCACAATGTTAATACACTAACAGATTTAGATGTCATTTAGAAATGGCGCTCTAAAGTTGTGCAATTTAGGCCGTGAATAATGGATGACTAATGGTTAGTTTCTATACCGCGTTCGTGCAATCGGGCTCGGGCGATTGTTCCTCGCGTATGTATATTGTGTACGTAATGCACTTGTCTTATGCTTTAAACATTTATTTTAATTAAATAATTAGTCGAAACTTTCTATGAAAACTAGTTACGTACTTGTGCATTGAAGACGTATTCAATACTTAAAATCCACACATTTTATATCTAAGGCTTCTAACGCACAAATACTTGTACCGATAAAACTAAATAAGAAATAAAATAATGCTGAAAGTAAATTATTAAAATATCGAACAAAAACAGATTTGAATGAATAGGAAGTACGGTGCATTCTTACCGCAGGCTATAGAGATAACATTATAATATCTTTATGAGTATCTAATAAAAAATTTTAAATAACGCTCAGTTACGGCTCCAAGAAAAAGGACTATATTATCAGTTTCTTGCAGCGTCATCTTATCGACACGGATCAAATGCTGTTAATCAAAAATTTTAATGACCATTCAGAAAATAATAAGCTTTCTTCAGTTACCAACAAATGTAAAAGGATTTAATTATATTGATACTTTCATATCTAGAGTAAATGAGGATAATGATTTACTTTCCTGAATTCAACATCTATTTTAAATGAATACATTAGGCCTTTTCCTCCTAAAATAAACAGAAACCAAAGTTTTTCGCAATATTTTTAATAGTTTTATATTCTCTTGATATGACTAAGTTGCCTTAATACGACTTAAGAGGTATTATGAATACACAAATACACCTTGTTTATTATCTATAGTAAGCTAAACTAATATAAGTCAAAATTCTAAGGTTCTTTTTACCCTCATAATAATGCATCGTAAGTATCAAAATTATTACATCTCGCAGAGATCGGTCACGCTGCGTAGTGCAGGCGAGACAGTTTGGCATTTAGACTCTTTGTCACGATATTATTGAAGGAGTCTCTATAATTCGTCAGGTATTCTTTGCCTACGTGATCGTCTAACACATATTTCTACACGTCTATTAACAGGATATAAACAATAATTATAATGGGGCATTAAAATTATAAGGATTATATACATTTAAGGATTTTTAGTCATGTGGCTATTATCATAATTGGGGTCTTTACAGTTAATAATTAATCTAATACCTTCGAAATTTTTAAAAATTAGTCTTTATTAACATATTCCTGATCTTCAGCGGAAGTAGAATAAATATAATAAGGTAAATTAAAATAGGTTTAAAGAAAATTTACAATATGTATTAATACAGCGAAAAAAATATTTAAATATATGATGATAAATTAAAAAAAGAAATACTACAACTAGAAACAACCTTACAAAACAATCTACAAGATAGTACAACTTTACAAAGCAGGCGCAACCAAAATTAAAGTTTCATTTAACATTTATCGTTTTGAAGTTAGTTTTATTGTTGTTAAAAAAATCTTCTAGATCAACAGATGGAGCGACAAGTGACTTGGCGCGTGACTTTTATCCGCATCACGCTCAATAATGTACCTGTTTAATCGGAATATTATCACGAGTGCCCGTTTCAATTGACAAAAAATGATTGTCACGTACTTCACGAATTATATCGACCCGCCAAAGATCACTAAACCTCTTCGATGCCTCCAACCGGAGGACGTGATGCTTCTCTATATACCGTAATTTGGTAAATGGGTAGTTACAATAAGATGAATAGAAGACAAAAACATTAAGGTTACAAAGATTGCTTGTAGAACAAAAAATACCTTTACAATGAATTTATTTTGTAATTTAAATCTATTACATTATATGTTATTTCTACGACTTAATGGCGTGAAGTATTTTAATTGCTTAAAACTATAACATGTTGGATCGACGGAATCTATTGTTTACTATAGTATGACAGATCAGAAACCAGATCTCAATGGAGTCATGTAAATATTACATTTTAACGAAACAATATGGAATACAGTAGAATAGATGCACAGGTAACTCAATAATGGACTGCGCATTGATTATTATCAAGCCATCGTCAGTATTTAATATGAAATCGACAAATTGGTTTTGATGCGTCCGCAAATAATAGCTGGGTGCGGCCGAGCGCTTCCATGCCGCTCACATTGTACTCATTATAAATAAATGCCAACAACAGGTGAATAACTAATTTCACTCATAAAATTAGCTTTTAGTGGGTGGAGTGCAATATTTATTTATCTACAGCATCCGCCTATTCATAAAGAATATTGCCGTGAACGGACAGATCACATCATACTGAATAAATTCTATTGTTGACGATAAATAGATCGAATTTATTGACGTGGATCGATGAAGAATAATATTTTTATTTAAATAAATGTATTAGATTTGTTGTTCGACATTATTGTTTATCGAACACTGAACTCTGTATAAAATATTATTTGATACGTCGTTTCCATTACATAAGCGAATGGAATTTATTCATAGACTCAGACGCAGAAATAGACGACAAAAACCATTTATTCTTGCGAGTTTTGTAACTTCATTGAAAATATGTGTATTTTTATGATTGCAAATGAGATATAACCAGCAAATTTTTGGGTAATAAAACAAATTTATTATATTTAAAAAAATCTTATGAGTTGTTTTGATTAATTGAAATGACAATTACTGTTCAAATTTAAGAATTGAGTATAACAACAATATTTTTGTAGTTTTCGAAGTTTATCTACATACATAATTTGTATATCATTATTAAAGGTAGAAAACAAATTATTGAACCCTTTACACTTATAAGTTATTTACTCATCCTCAGCGTTCCATTATAATTAATCTCACAACCTTTTTAAATTAAATATTTAGCGAAAGGCAGATGGCTCTAATAAGTTTGATTGTTCATAGTGACACTTCCTCGTATGCAGAGTAGGTAGATAACCGCCTAACCGAGAGCACGCCTCCCCACAAGTGTTCAAAGCGGGCGAAACGACTAGTCAACCCTTTGCCGCTCACTCGCTCGTGAAATCACTCAAATACTGAATATTTTAATCTGAGCAGATAACGAGCTCGCAATTCTATTAGATGAAACATAGCTATGTGAGGTTAAACACAACTGAAGCGCCCCCACTCGCATAGTGCAGCTTTACAAGCGTATTTCTACATACCCACATCGCCTATTATTGTTTTTATCACAAAAAAGAAGAAAAAATCCTTTTGACAACTACACAGATGATAAATAAATAAATTGTTTTTGTAATGTATTGTCAATAATTACAGAGGGCTAAACTATTAAAGAAATAAGGTGCAATAAACAATTTATATATTATTAATGATGACTATACTTTATTATTAAGTATATATGGATTATTTATTTAAATTTATATTTTGTATATCTGTAGTATGTACCTTTCATTGGAAGTCAGACCAAAGAGGATTAATAGTTAAGTTTAGGTTGCCAATTGTTTATAGTCTTGTTTTAAAAATAGCGTATAGATAAATTGCTTATTAATAAAATGTATTATCATATCGTTGTTATACCTTTTCGTTATAACTGACAATACTACAAATTATATAGATAATATTCAAGGTTTTTATGAAAAACAAAAAGTAATTATAATATTTATAAGATAATATTAACTTATTCTGTGTTTTTCCAAAGTAACAAATGTTATCATTTAATGACATACACGGTGATATACTTCGTGCCATTCCGAAAATACTCTCTCAATACAAAAACCGTCTCCTATTAGTTATTATTACAAAAAGAAAGTACACTTTTTTCGCAATCAAAATAAATTACGCTTTTTTCAATATCTCACAGACATAGAACTATATACAGATATAGCTAAAATGTACATAGGGCTAAAATTAATTCGCATTGTTAAAATCTTAATACTAAAAATGTTAAGCAATCAATGACTACAAATCTCCAAACCCTAAATAGCTAAATAATAGACAACTACGTCGGTTTAAAAAAGCGTTAAAAACGACTCATTTCTTTAGGAGGCATAATGTTAGACGCAGACAGACACACAGAAATACAGGCAGATATGTTAAAAAATAACAGTTATAGTATATTATTAACATCATTACTGAAACGATCAAACAAAAGTCGAAAGCTCATTTCTCGAAAGTGTACACAAATGTATCACATGAAGCTATAAAGCAATCAAATATTTACTAATCTGGCGGTGCGTCACACGAACCCTTCTGTGAACGGGCTCATAAAATAAATTGAAATAGTCGCGCCGCCCCCCAAATTAAAATATTCAAATGGGACGCACGCGCAAGAAAATTGAAAATTGTCGTCTATCGCCCACAAATGAAACCTATAACTCCTCAAATACACTGTACGTCAAAAAAACAGTAACCATGATTTTTTATGTTGTCATGAACAAAAAATTAAATATCGACAAGTACATTTTTTATTTAACTATTTAAATAACTTTATTATCATGTTTTACCTGAACTAACTAATTATGTTGTATGAAATACATGCTAATAGTTAATGACATAAAAGAAAAATTTAATACGAGACTATTTTGTTGCTCTGCAGTGTACTCAAATATGGAAAGCGGTGGATTCGATATGCCTGTGAATAATGCTATAAATGGATGTCACTTTTATGACTGTAATTTGGCTCAGATTCTGAATTAAGTATTTGTTTTATGCAAGAATAACTTTAATGCATCCAAGCTTCATTGAAACATTGTTTAAATTTAGCAAAAATGGAATCGTATAGTTGAAATATGGCTTTTACGATGTTGTTTTAATTAGATATTATCATTACTTATTTGTTTAATATACTTCGTCCCAAAATAATGATAAATGATAATTGTCTGTTTTTGTGTTATTGAATTTCTTTTAATAAAAGGCATGACTGCTAAAATGACTTTTTAACAATTGTATTCAATGAAGGAGTTAATTTTCAATATCACAGCGTTTGTCTAAATTCACATGAAATATATATGAAATCATATAAATTGAAGAAAATTTAGAAAATCAACGCAGGTGAAACCACAGGGTGTTACTGTTCTATATATATAATAAATAAGTGTTTTTGAAACCGCGTGTTTATTCAAAATATTTACACAAAAATATAATCATAGACAACATAAAGTGGTTAACAAAATTGATACAAAGGTGTGGACAGCCGCGGTTAAAAGCTACGAAGAGGGATCAAAAATTAGTGAGAACGACGTACCTTTAACGTGCTTTTTGCAGAACCAAGACAAAACTTTTTATTTAAAGGGATTGAAACCTAGGAAAAGCGCTGGATTCAGTGTTTAGGGAGACTCGAAGACTATGTAGATAAATAAATTATTAAGTTATCAATATTATTTATATATTATGTCATCTGCACTACTTTTTGGATCCTCCTCGAAATATAACATAGAGATCATAAGTTTGAATTTTCATATTACAAAAAGTCAGCGCTACTCAGTAGTTATTGCCAAAGTAAGCAATTTGTATGTTAGAATCTCAACAAAAGAGTTTAGATCTAGGATACTTTCCACTCGAATATACAGATATGAGGGTGTGTTAATAAGTCAAAGGTAGAAGCGAAGGGGCCCTCACTCCGCTAGTGGCTTCCGTTGCTTTGTGGTCGACGTTGATTTTGTGGTTAAGTTTCGCGCAACTTGATAAACATAACCTCCACATCCTTTAACACATTATAATTAAATCTTAAATGTCACGGAAATCGAGTAAATCATGAGAGATATCTTTGTCTGTCATTACGAGCTCTCTTCAAATAATTAATACGTACGCTTATTTACTTGGATCTTGTCGTAATGGGATTGAATGGTGTTAAGATCTTCAATAAATTCGTTTTCATAATCAAACCTTCCTATAGTCTAAGTAAAACAATACACAACAACAACAAGGTAAGTAAGAAATAGATTAAAGAAATCATTAATATTATAGAATAACTTGGAGTACCACGTAATTATCGTGAGATCCAAAGAATTAAATAAAGCTTGGTGTCAATAAATTTGTATTACAAAATATCACACCAGATCCTGTCTTTATTATTATTTTAACAATGAATTTATTAAAAGCCAATCTAGGTATTCGATTACATTTTATCAACAATTAATCATTATGCATATATGACTAAACATTCAAATATAGGTTTTATTCAAATTATCATTTTATTGCCGCATGCATTCTAAAAAGACTTATAATCCAGTCTTCAAGGAAACTGTAATTTAATTTGCGCTAATTGATAAAATAATTGAACGTAATCGTAAGCAAAAACCGAGGTATCGATAAGCATCCGGCGTCCGTGCAAATGATACCCTGGGAACTTTACGTCTTCCGCTGCGCACCGCACCCTGCCGACACCGCGCCACTAGCCCTGTCCACAGGAACTCTCCGCACCTATACGCATCTTATTTCTTTTACCTTGCCCTCGCATCGAACTGACCTCAATCGCCCTTTCCTTCCTTTTATTCAAACGCATTTAAGGATTTAAGCCTTTGCTTCCATTCATAAAATTATTAATGTGATCGTAAAATTGAGCAAATTTTATTGTCTCGAAGGCATAATGGGAAACTAATGTAGCGTGTTATTATTCAGATCGGTCGTAGCTGTAAAATACGAGTGTTTGTGCTTGAGAGATCCGCCGATGCGTCGGGAACCCACTGCGTTCCCAGCGGAAGTCCCCTCTGCTATTTGAATATCAAACATATTTGGATAATAATTCATTAGAACAGTTATGATATTCTTCCTTTACATTTTATTGCTCAGACGTGTATTCAATGCTAATAGACGAAATTTATTAAGCCGTCAATGCCTGGTACTTTCGAGAAATGACTTAAAATACATTCTAATAAATTTACGATATAAATAGTGCGTTAAATGCAGAATTAGCTTTAAATTGTAAATGTAAATAAGCTTAATTAAAAGTAACATGAAAAATTTATGAGTTGACCGTACATAATATGTATAGCGATGGCCGATGGCTATCAGAAAATTCACAGAAGTGCCACAGAGAGCTATTTGTTCGCTGTTATACGCTCGGTGGGCAGAACGCTGTAGTTAATATTGAGAAAATATTATTGAAACCACATGTCGCCACCAGTATCTGGAATAAGCAAGAGTTCTTAATACATTGCTTGATTTTTAGATTATTAAGCAAATAAAACTTCCTAGGATAAGATTATTTTATTGTGTTTTTGGAAATGGACGCGGACAATACAGACATAATACTTTGATTATAAATAGACATATATAAAAATAACGTTATTTTATAAACATCACGATTAGGGAATAAATATTTGCAGAGTGGACAGCCGAACAAGGACTAGTTCATGGTACGCATTGTATACAATAATAGTAAATAACCAATAATAATCGATCTTTATAATGCTACAAACACCCTACTAAGCTTGGCACCTTAATACTCGAGGTCAGCAAAGTATTTTGGATACGAGAGATAAATATTAATAAAACGGCGCGACTGTCTTTCTTTTTCGTGAGAAATAAGAACGGGAAGAAGAGACAATAATATGCTTTTGTTTTTCTTTATTGTTATTGCCGTAAAACATTTAGCGAGCGGCGAACGGCTATAAAACACGTTATTTTGTGTGACAAAACGTCGAGCTTCATGAGAAAATATTGACCCGCAGATAGTGGTATAAACGAATTATTAGTGTCGATTCAGACAATACAGAGCCATCCTACAATTACAATGTCATTGCTCAAATACGTGACATTTTCCTCTTATCGAAATCATTCTGAAATGAAATATGGCAATATATCGATTTTTATAATATACTTTACGAATAAATAACTTTGGACTATATAAATTGCAACAATAAATTAATGTAAAAGTTCATTATTATATCGATTTGCATTTGTTTTACTTTCATGGCATGCGATCCGTATGTTAATGTGACGAACGATAAATTGTCCACTAATAAGATAATTGGACGCGTTCTATAGTTACGTAAATCAACATCTTAACAGCTGTGGTCGTAGGAAACCCCGAACCGATGACGAATCCATTTAATTTCGATAATAATCACTACATTTTACTACGAAATTCTATTGTTCTTCTTCTTACAGATATTAATTACTTTAGAATGATAAAAGGTGTATTAAGACGAAATAATGACGTAAAAGAAATGAATATCCGAATAAATGTCCCTGCTCTATGTGACAATTAATGTCATAGTGATCTATTCAAATATTCTAATACAATTTTGATTTAATTTTTATCTCTGGTCATGACCACACAGAGTAAGAACGTCTCAAATCTATACTGATAGATAATGTTGAAATGTCTGTTTATAATAATAATATAATCACTTTTTACTAAACACATATAGATGTATACACGCTACATATACGAAAATAAGATTTTTTACCTTTTTTATATATCTGTCTGTGTGTTTGTTCATTTCGACGAGTCTTTCACTGCCAGATAGCTCATAGAATAGAATGTAACTTAGACTACATTTAGTTTAATTTTTTTTTTAATAATAAAAATTGCGCCCGCGACTTCGAGCACAGTTAGTACGTGAATATAATATAAAATTAAAGGTATTTTAAAACGGGGTATAATCTTAGTCTAAGTTTGAATTTAATAGACATTTATAATCTCATAGTAAAACATTGTTTACTGCAGAAGCACTGGCCAATAACAGGAATTATTTTAAATATTTTATTAATGATAATTGTAATCGATACGCGTCATTAATTATTCAATGATATCGAATGATAAAATGTCGTCATCAAATGAGCCTAATACTCGATAACTTTAACAAAAGAAAAATAGACTTATCAGTCAAACTTGAAAACGTGAGTATCAATTCACGATCTATCACATCATAATTTTTATAAAACCTGTACTTACGTACTCGTATGATACACAAAATTACTGAAGTTAAAAATGTTACTCAGTTTTCTAGCATAATATAGTCAGTAAATATCTAATCAGGACAAATAAATAGCGCCTTATAGTCTTTTAAAAAGTTTTAAGAGACTGTTGGAAAAGAAAGGTGTTAAAATTTTGACGTGTGTCTGTGGCATATGAACTTCTATATGAATGGGTCGATTTTGATGCGTTTTTTCAAACATGATGTGATTGAGGTGGTTTTTACCATGTACGAAGATCAGGGATTAATTAAACTTTGTATACAATGAATATTTCATTGTCAATTTGTTGCTACGCTGAAAATAACTAAAAGTACTGATTATTATTGAATATTTAAAAGAATATATTTAAAAAATTTCAGAATTTCATACGACTTTTGCTGAAAATACATAAATTCTTAATCTTGTGGATATTTTTTTCATGAGTATCGTTGAACATGGTTACTCTACACGTTATGATTCACTCTTTTGATATAGGTTTTGAATCAATTTGAGACAAACAAACAATTAGGCTTGAGTTACAGCGACCTCTAATGGGATATTTATAGCCATTCGAGCATTTTATAACCGTTTCACTTATTTAATTATGTGCCTCCGATAACTATGGAGGGAATTGGTTAACTCATCTCTTGAGTATTCTTTTTAGAAATAAATAAAAATGAAGTGTCTGCTTTTAATAACACTTATTTTTTCAAAAGAATATGAATGTATATAAGCACTTATAACACGATTTATTAAATTTGTTAGTTTGTATGTCTATCTGTTGGGACGAATTTTCGTGGGATTTTCAATAGCCGTATAAGAGCTAAATTAGACTTGTTATATTTTACCATGTATTCAACCCATGTTAACCGTAAGGCACTGTTTGTTTATAATAAAACTCTTTACTTTATTTGTAGAAATACAAATAAAGAGTAATCAGGTTTTTATTTTTTCTTGAAATATCAACGTCATTAAAACCGTTGCGAATAAATACATAATTTACAAATATGATGTATCATTGTAACTACGTATGTTATTAACGTCTTTATATTATGTATAAAGTATGTTTAATTCAAAAGTTATAAATTTGAAAGCGATACTCAAATAATATTAATAAATAGAAGAAGAAGAATGTGAAGTTACATCACATAATTTAACTATTATTTTATTTCCCCCTAGTCTTCCTAGAAATTAAAGTAGATTAGGATATCTATACATAATAGCCAAATAAATTCATAGATAATAATGATCCACTATGATTTTCTGTATTTAAATACTTAAAATTATATGAAGCCAGAAGGTTAAAATTGTTATCAAAATGTTTATTTTAACTCAATTAATAGTCGTCCATTCAGGATTGTAATGCATCAAATCGATGCTATCGCCGTTAAACGCTTCAACGAACTCAACATTTGGGACAATAGATGATTGGGAAACTAGTAAAATATAAATAATTTGGTTTCAAACAAAATGAGGGCCATTTAGAAACATGAGGGTAATAAAACAAGTGCGTGCTGCGTTAACTCGGTCATAGGAAGGATGACTTAACTCGCTACGTGGGCTCCAAGATTTCATATGATACTAACAGTTGCTCGTGACTATGTTTACTTGGTTACAACACTGACCTGATCAGTATTCGGTCTCGTTCAATTGATAACACTGTAATCGATGTCCTTCTAAATTCAAATCAAAGTATAAACAAGTCTGACATCATCGTTGGTCTAAAAGCGATTCTCGTTGTAATACAATTTATGATGTCACATCATAGAATCGTCATATAAGCTCTGTGGACACTATCAGCTTGCTCTGTGGTATTGACGTGGATTTGGAAATAGCGGTCTCAGATTTGAATCCCTTAAATAAAGTTTAGGCATGAATGTATAAGCCCCATACTCTTTTAAGAAAGACGTTTATTGTAGTGCTTATATTTGCTTTATCAATGAGAATAAAATTAATAGAAATTTCCTATTAACAGATCTTCAGCAATAGTTGAATTATTCTTATAGCATTCTAAAATAGATATATCTAACTGATAATTAGAAACGTTCTAGAAACTAAGTAAGACACTCAAAAATTAAGCTAAATTGATAAAAAATAATGGATGGATAAAATTTATTCAAAATATTAGTGGTGTCCCGCAATCTCATCCACGTCAATTATAGATATACACGCTAATTTAGAGACAAGAGTTTTCTAGAGTGATGTGTGTTCCACGATGTTACCCGCGTCGATTTTCTAGATACGTGTATGATGATGTTGACGATGATAAAGTAAGAGTAGCCTAAATTACTTCTCAAAACATTAGATATTTACCAGTGAAACTCCCGTTAAGATCGGTCCAGCCATTACGGAGATACGCTGATACAAACGACCCAATTGACAGACTGACATAAATTTTACAGATTGTGTTTTTGTTATAAGTACTGTGTATACTTACATGCGTGTATAATACAAAAAAATCGGTTAATTATTTTAAAACAGATATTTTAATTTATGCTGGCGAAATGATGTTTGCCATATCATATTTTGGAATTAACATTCTAATCATAGATGTGTGTACGTGAGGTGCGGGTCCGATCGCATTTATACCGCGAGCATGTTTGATGAAATCGATGTTTTGATATCAACAACAAGCCTAAAATGTCGCAATTAACCCATACACACTCTCGAACTTGAATAGTAAGCACCTTATTATAGGTAGGGGCGTGATGGTCATATTTTTTATGGTTCCGTTGAACAAGAGTCGCTTATTGTTACGTCCAGCTGTCTAAAATTCAACAAATTTTACATTTATTTCTCCTCTTTAGATTGTTGGAGTAATATTTATATTTAAGTACAATATAAAAATTGTGACAAGCGTTTATGAAGAAACTTAATAAATTATTAATTAATAGGCTTTAACGCAATACGAAAAAACATTTTTTACTTTATTACGTTAACAAACTACATTGTAATGGTAAATAGTTACTGAAGAATACCTTTGGGCTAGGAATTTAAAACCTCACTGGCCTATCGTATTAATATAAGATTCTTTTTCCGTTATTCGTACATTTGGTAAAGTTCTGCGTAATAAATGGGTGAATGGAATTTTTAAAAAATATGTTTTGTTTTTAATTTTTTACATCATAGATGAGATGGTCGACAAATACAATGCGCGTTTGAATTTCATCAGGAAATTTGCGGAAATTTACAGAGGATTTGCTCGAAATAAAAATAAATTGCGTAGCATGTATTGAATAATTATGTCATAGGGCAGATGTATCATCTACCACCAGGTAAACTGTAATGTCAGTCTGTCAATAATGCCAAGAAATATACTTTTTGAGTAAGTACACCCACTTCTTTCTGCTATATCGAATTTATTTGTGAAAGAAAATTATATAATCTTACATATTTTACTGATGATGCCAGATAATCTGAAAAAAGAAATAATGATACTTGTTATTTCAAAAAATATTTAGTACTGCGTCAAGGAAAGAGATCAGTAATCGTGATAAATATTTCAATAGGGCTTTCTGCACTCTAGTATGCTTTAAATTAATAAAAAAATAATAATAGTTGGTAAATAGATTTTGCACTATACCTTAATACAATCTATACTGTACTATTATAAAGCTGAAGACTTTGTTTGTTTGAACGCGCTTATCTCAGGAACCGCTGGTCCAATTTGAAAAATTCTTTCAGTGTTGAATAGTATATTTATCGAAGAAAGCTATATTATATTTTTTAAAATAGCGCTTCTTACAAAAAGTCCAATAAAGTAACCCAAGCCGCTGGCAGAAGTTAGTTTAAATATAATTTGATAAGAAAAGCGAAAAAATATATTTTTAAAATATTAAGACAAAATGAATAAATGTATATTAGTATTTTTTACATACTTCTTTCTGTCATTGGAATAAAAATAATTAAAAAAGTATCTGTAGGCAATTATGTGCTACTGCCAATTTTCAGCAATAAAACTAAGTATAAACTCATCAAAGAAATAATGAAACTTTACAATCTACTATTAAAATGTTTTTAATTAATTTTCTATTTTCAAGCGATGCGCGTTGTAAATACGTCAATTAATACACAGCTGCCCAATTATTTCAACTGAAATAGTCAACGATATTAGTTTTACTTTTGACCGGAATTTAAATCTTTATTTTAAAATATTCGAGATTGCACATAATTACGCTTGCAATGGTAATTGAGTCTCATTTTACACATATTTATATCTTTCATCCAAAATAATTTGATCACATTCTATTTCAGAATAACGAAGTTATAATTGTTTATTACTAAAAGACTGTGTCTCGTTGAGTTACAAAATAAACCTTCTAAAGCATACATAAAAAAGGTCTAATGAATTTAAAATACTATTGATATGAATTTCTGACAAGGCCACGTTGCATGCCACGTGAGTCGTTGAAAATATTATCACGCCATTATTTTACAAATGCATGGACATCATTTTATTATGAATCTCTAACCACGGCGATAAAAGGCATTTCCATAAAGACTTGCGTCCTCCTTAAACGTGTTACGTGAACTATTTTGAAATCAGCACACCATATTGAATTTATTAAAAGTGAAATCAGTTTTTTACACCATAGACTTTAAGTAATAAACAAGAGATATGAACATAGATGTAATAAATCTTTACAAGATCGTACATCACTGCATATTATGCATTCTAACGCTAATTAATTTAACACTTTTTATAGCAACAGAGGGGGACTGAATGAAAATCCAAAAAGCGTAAATGAACGTGTAGTGTATAACTTATCGCAGAGCTCATTAAATAAATTCCCGATGCGGCGGCATAAGCGGCGTGGTAACGCTTCGAGTGTTCACAGGACGGTTATAAACAAAATCTCAAAAATTTCAAATTTCTTTATCAGAAAATAAATAGCTAAGATTCATTTAATTTTGCCCAAAGACTAAACTTAAATTTTTGCGTCAGGATTCTATAAACTTCCAAATCTATGGTACATTTAGACATTTATGTAAATCTATGTGAAATTTATTATTACATAATAAAAATAGATCCATTATTCTATGACTGGACATTTATTAATGTACATGCAGTCGTTATATTTTTGTATAATTTTTAAATATCTGTATAATTTTGCAAAATAAGAAACGGGAAAGGTAACTGTTTAGATAGAATATTTCTTACGTAAACGCAAAAGGCGTTTTGTAGGTGTATTTAAGCATCCTGTGTAACCTTTATTAAGTAGTGTATGATGAGTAGTCCGGCAGAATATCAAGAGTGGTAGACAGATGTCATCTCATGATATACAGAGCACATTGTGTGGTAATTTCGTTCGACCATTTAATTGCCGTTTCACTGCATTCTGACAGCAGCGAGATTAATTTATAGAGACACCTTGAATTAGTTAATTTTAAAACAATATGATATATCATCATTAGGCTTCTTCTGATTAATAACCCATTACTCGTGAGTTTATATATACTTTCTTTTAAACAAAATATCTAGTCAGACTTTTTATTAATTACATAATAATATACAAAATCAAGGAGTATTCCATAAAGGAATCGTTAATTATTTATATTCCTTTGTACTTAACTTGATAATTTAATTGTCTATTCACATGATATTATGAGGGCTTCAAAAAGTACTACTTATTTTTCCAACACCTCACATTGTGAGATGTTTTTTAAAATGTAGCTTCGAATCAATTGAAGGTGTGTTATCCATATTTAAAAAATATATCTTGGGTACATTTACCTGTCTTTTTAGTTTTCTAATGTAAGCAGTAGGAAAAAAAATTGTCAGCAAATCGTACTAGTAACGAATCGAAGCAAAACGAATTTCCAGAAAATTCAAGAACACTGTAACTCTATAAATATATGCTTAAAATCGAATTGGAAATAGGAAAATGTATTTTTAATATTCTATAATTTTTTTCATTCCATTCTCCTTAAGCAATGACCTGACAAAATGCGAAGCTGAGGTCAAACCCCCCTTTTCAGCGTTACCCACGTGAATTTGATGTAACTGAAGTACAAGGTTAAATATCACATTTTATTCTTTTTTGAGTCAGTAAGTCTATAAATATTAAAAAAGGTCGACTTATACATTTTTAATGCGTCCAAAGACAACCACTGTACCATTATGTATTCAAGGAATAAACATTATGAAATCACTTGTTTTGTCACAATAAGTTACTAAAAATGTGATTTTAAAAGACTAAAACTAAAGATATAGTTTAGCCTATAACTTCTCTCGGTATATTTCCAAATCGAACAATGGTTTATATGAAATGGAATTTAAATTACATAACGCTAATTATTAGAGCTGTGTTATTCGTGATATATATATATAATTTTTATTCGCTATTCAAAGTTTTCTCCAGCAATTGTGCAAACTTGTAGACTGATTCGCGAATCCTTTAAGCAGCCCTTTATTTTGACTCTAGCTCTAGTTTCTCCAATACTTTTTTTAGTATATGTGATATGGAGATGGCTATTTATACCCTTCAATATCCAAAAATTGACGTTGGAACGACGTGTGTGTCTGTTTGTAGCGTCATACCTCCTAAACGAATGGAGCATATCGTTGTGGATATCGAGCTTACTGAGATCATTCATATCTATAATTTATAAAGATCTATCTATATAGAGGCTTTTGATAATTTGCCGTCGGAAGTTTTTTAAAATTTTTGATATTAGATACAATGGAGCGCTAGTTAGACAGTTTCAATTGATGCGATAAATATTTACATCTTCATCAAAGTCAAAAATATTGATTGCTGAAGAAAGTGAAATAAACATGAAAAACATAGTACTTGAGTACCTACTCAAAATATACTTCCTACATTGCTAACAGCTCCCATGTTCATTAAGCCAATGTCATAAATTATGTTATAAAATTAAGTGGCGTCTCACAACAAAAGTCATTTCAAATATGAAATGAGTTAAATCGCAGTTAACAACATAATGCGTGCTTTTAGATTTTTTTTGTTGACACGACGCCGCAGCGGCATTTCCTGCTACCGGATGAAAACACGTTGCATTATAACGCAAAACAATATCTTATAGTTATTGTAGTATAGTCGTTAATAGTCGAGCAATACGAACAAATATTCAGCTTCAGTAAAATGGTGATTAATTGTGTTATAAAGACCTTTATATATCTGTTGTTATTCCATGTCGCGTCATTTTATAGGCGCGACACTAAAATGTTTCCATACGGTTGACATTAAACATATTTTCTTAGTATAAATAGAACGCAGATAGTATAGAGCGCGCTTAAGATGCCGAGTAGATTAAATTTGAAGAAGAACATGCGAGGAAGTATCCAATTAGGCATAGCTCGGGCATCGTAATGCGATAATTCCGCGAGCTCAATTGATTTCACGTCTGTAGATAAGTGGTGGATGTTGTCTAGTGGCCATATTATCAGATCGACGTGTCGCTGTCGCCACATGCCGCCCACTGCGCCCGCTGCACGATGTGTACAATCAAACTCAAAGTTTTACAAACAATTATATAACAACATACAATTTCGGCCCATTCCGACGATATTATGCATCTCTCCTACACATATTTTGAGATTGAATTTTTACGAGTGCACCTTTTATGTATACACTATTGATTAAACGACATAAACAAAAGGTGATTCGGACATATACGCCTAAATAATTTGTATTTACAACAAGAAACATTCAATTATGCTAATTTTTATAGCTACTTAAGAGTGCTTGGACTTAAAGAGCTGAATAAACGTTCCGCTCTATCTTCATATTTTACAACCATAAAAAACGTATATGGAGCAATATGTGCATAAATGTCAATATTTATCCACTTTACTGACGGCGGGGAGCACCGCGTTCGATTTATAAGCGACATTTGGGTCCTAAGCAGCCGCGGAGGTCGGCGCGCACAGCGGTATACCTCGTATTATAACGTCCAGCATCGTAATTGTCGATTAATTATTTCATTTTCAATAAAACATACGACAGGTACTCATATTAAATTGTATATTTTTCGTCGTCAGAGTTGCACTAAAAAGGTCCTCTGCGGCGGTCAAGAATTCTTTTACGTCGCGATCGTAAACATGTAAAAGTTGTTAACGAATTATGGTCCCAAAAATTTCCACATTATGCGAATACGTGATTGTGTTAAGGAGGTGACTAACGGAGCAGATGACAACGTCAGCGACTAGAAGCCACGAGAAAGTGTACATGTATGTTGAAGTGAGTTAAGTATTTATGTTTCATTAATGCAGGCTTGTTAATAACGACACATCACGTCCTCGGTTCACAAGCCACCAGGATCAAGCCTCACATTTATATTCTGTCAGGTTTGTTGTGGCGTTTAGATTTGGATTATGTTCGGTCATTGTCATTCAGTAAGAGAATCTTTGTATCAATTCGGTTATAATCACGATACAATTTATGAACGATACACTGATCGTTTATAGATTTCTTTTACACAGTTTCAACGATGTTGTTTATTTCGTAGTGGATGTGATGCATTATAACAGGGCAGCGTAATTTGTAAGCAATTATGTGTACACATGTTCACATATCTAAGAGCTCGTTTCGTTATCTTGGTCAAACATTTGTATTCCAACTTAAGTCTAACGATTGCGATATCTACATCAGAATTTGCAATAAATCATTCGACACACATAGTACCTTCTGACTAGTTAGCAGGTAAATAAATTATTATACGTGTCATTCACGACATTCTATTGTTTTATTAAATGCCTTTATAATAACTATCTATATATCTCTGATCATGATAAAAACACAATTATGAAATTGCGTATATACGGAACAAATAGTCCTAAACAAAACGGTTCTCTTTAAGGCCTGATTTTTTACAGCCATTAATCTACACCACTTCAGATAATATATTAGATATATGTGTAGCTTTCTAGAGAGAAAATACGACACGATTGAATTTTTAGTCGATTTGTAGACGTTTAAATCAAGTCGTTATTAAATTAAATAACTTTTTTGCAATCAAATATCGAATTATTCATATAATAAAAATCAGGAACAAATAATAGTCACAATGGACCCAATGACAAATTATTCTAATAGAACACACCTGCTATTCTTTAGATCAAAAACTTATCCCATTTATGACTTTAATCGAACGGAATGCATATGTTAACATAGTCGTAGCCCGACAAAGGCGCACTCAAACAATGCTCATACATTCTAATAATATTTTTTGTATCACAGATATTCCCTTTCATCTCACTTAATTTTAGACCAACTATAGTTCTTGCATTAAGATCGTGTCATTATTGTCTCTACCTCGAACAAGCGATAAACAACAGTGTCTTACAAGTAGTGACATTGCACAGCAATTTATATTTTAACATCTGCGGGAAAGGGTACAACATTGCGTCAATAGTTTCAGTTTTAAATGTAATATCGTGTGGAGGTTGTAAACGATAAATAATAAGCGACACTAGTAAGAGGACGGTGTTAATAGTTGTCGCTGGAGAGTTTACTCCGCGATCGAAGTCACGGGTCGAATTAGACGATTGTTGGGCATACTATGCGCAGGCGGTAAGTTTTGTCTAGCCGACTCTCGGCCTTCCTCGAGCATTAATCTCACGCGCAAGATGAAGCGATACGCATTTGTCATCAAGTCCCCGATTAACTTTGTGAAACTCGTCGTATTGTGTCTGATCAATTGAATTATTATCTAAACGATGATATTTTGAAATGGCTCTATTAAAATTTAATTGAGCGTATTTAAATTTAGCTTTTATAATATAATAGTTTATGTAAGTCTTTGTAGAGCACAATATCGGTAAGTTTTATAGTGGGAGTAAAAGCGAAGTCAGCGTATTATGCATGAACGAAACGTTACCTACCACACGCGAATAAATTAGTCAGTCGTTAGGCGGTCGGCAAATATCGCAGAAATATTATGTGCATGAATAGAGCTCCGTATGACGGACAGCAGAAAGGGCGCCCCTTAAACTTACCTTGTATTATTTTGTCATTATTAAATTCCACTGTCACAGACCGTTCTCATTTCAACGAGCAAAATATTGTATGCAAAATTATATGACATTTGAATGAGCAGAAAAATGTGGTTGTTTTATCTATATAAAAATGTTTGTAAGTAATATATAGGTATTATACGAAAACAATTTTAATACACAAGAAATGTAACGATCTAATGAGATACTACAATTACTATCGAAGTGAAATAATTCGTCAAATGAATGGAATAGAGTGCGCTAGAAGTGGAACAAGTGACAACTGAATATCCTCGAAGAGGCAATGAAGCCGTGTAGTGGATCCTCAGTGAGTTATCGACATCTCCTCAACAAGCCACAAAATGAAATTTCTCGATGCCGTCAATCATTTTCCCCTCTGCGTGATCACTTGCGCTTTGTTTGATGTTTAATTCATAAGCGTTAGAGATTTATTATTTAGTAAAAATACCGTTCACGTAAGAGCTAACGACACCTTAAAGAAATATAGTCTTGAAAACTCAATGAATTTACAATCAACATTAAAATAATACTTATCAAATTCTTTTTTTGTATGGCCTTAGTGGTTATTACTGACCAGACAATTGGGTACATCTACTTAATTATAAAACCCTCTAAATTGTAAGGATAATCGATTTTGCTTAAAGACAAGTATAACTTATTCAAATTATTGGAAACGCATTAACTTATCGATCGCGGCAGCGGATAAAATAATCGTAGCATTATTCCACTGCGTAAGCCTGTCTGGTAACTGATTGACGTTACGTTGAAAACTACAAATATGATAGCTTGCTTTGCTATACTTTAAGTACGGTATTTTTTTCTATCGTATTTTAACTGACCTCCGATTTTTAATAACCACAAAAGCAGCTAGGCATATATTTTTAAGGAGTAATTTAAAAGTAGTTTTCCTTTATTTTGGAGCTATAGAATGTTTAAAAGATTAAGCTATGTGTTACATTAAAAATATCACATAAGTTCATATTGTTATTAATATCTCGATTACAGATAAATATTTGATGGAAAAAGCAATATTGAGCTCTAATTAGATGACTATAATAAATATCTATTTTTATGAATATATAAGTTTGATAAGAACAGTCTTAGTTTATATATTTCCTCCGTATATTTGTCATTAAACTCCCCCTAAACGGCGGGACAGATTTTCATAAATTTTTTTGAGCGTATTATTCGAGAGGGATTTAGATTTACAATTTGGTCTAAAAAAATTGAAATTTAATACGTGTGTAGAGGACTACGTCTGTCTTGTCCACTAGTACGATATAAGTTTGCTACGTGTATAGTACAAAAAAATATAAAAACTAATCGAGTGGTGATATTTTAAATCTTATAAAACAATAGATACTTAAAGAAGACGAGTGTACGTCTGGGGCAGATGTAAAAATATTTTAGAATTGAGATTGATGTCGCACGCATGTGCAGACGTCTTGTCCTGTATGCAAAATAACTCCCTTTTAAATATAGAACTGATTTATGGTCATACTCTGCGATTATAGATAAAAATAACTGAAGTAACTCGCGGTGTTCATAATTTATTTATTTATTTAAAAGTAAAGGTAAACGCACAGATAAAGCTGAAGTGTTTATGACGCTAGCTTCAAGAAATAGAGATTAAGAACGTATTTACTCAGAGCTAAACTTTGTGAATCAATAAAATCTTATTATTCTGGAGTATTATTCAATAAGAAAAGGTATTTTTTAGTAGTAACGTCGAGTTGGGTTGAAGGAGTCGTGACACTACTATTATAACAGAATAATTACCACATAATTACCATACTGTCTATCAAATCTTGCCGTTTATGAACTATTTTAGAAGATTTTTCGGCCAGATGTACTTACCATTTATATAAAAAAAATCAGTCTTTTTTATAAACGAATAGAACTAAGCATTCTAAATGTGTGTTTTTAATATTGAATTCCAACGTTACACCATTAGTCGAAAAGTCAAATATAAAAATCTGATAAAGTTAATAGGTTTTTTAATTATTGACATTTGCATAATTTTTCCAAGTTGTAAATTAAGTAGGTAATAACATATATCATTATTGACGAGTATTAGTATAGTGTAGTATCAATAAATAATTAAAATAAAGCCAAATTAAGGATGAGCTCCCACGCGATAAGAGGTGTTATTTATACACGTTCATGTCACAAAGGAACCGCTGCCGAATATCACCCATAAATATTGGACTGAGGTGTAATTTTTCACATACCAAGTCTTCTCGAGCGTCGCACCTTTAAAATAAATGCAAACAAAATTTAATAGGGAGAGATGCGCGGGATCGCGGGCTTCAGGTAAAAATAAACGATAAGCGATAGTCTCCCGATCCCTCCGGCCATTTTTATCGAAATATTATTGCAATTATCTCAATAAATGCAATATTTTACCATAACAACAGGGTTCTGAAATACATATAAATCCTAGAGCATAAGCTTATTGTAAATAACTGAAAATATTTAAAAACTACTTTATTTTTAGTTATTTGAGTATTCGCAAAAATTCTTACGTCACTGGACACCGTAAACCCACCCATAAAGGAACCGATGAAATAATTCATGTTTAAAATAAATAATGAATATTGAAGAAACCGAAACTTCCGATCACAAGTTTGTCGCACTATTAAAAATATGTGCAGAAAATAGATATAAAAGGATAGAAGGTATAAATATAGGTAGATTATTTACGATTATTGGTTATGGAGAGAGTTGAGCGACGTGTCCCGCGAGCCTCGTAACGCTGGACTTTGCAACACCGAGGGTGCCGGCCTGACGGATATATCCATCTTCAGGGAATTCCGGCTCTTTCCCAAATTATAAATCGACAAGGGCTATCAAAAGCGAGATGTCTACATACCAAAATCACGTTTACTTCCAAAAGTAAAGTAAGTACAAGTCAACAAAACTATACCCACATCGTAGACCGACATTGTAGTCACATACCGCATCTGTGTATGGTTCATATAACAGTAACTGAAGCCTCAAACGAAAAAGACAAGATTGTGCAGATAAAAATACTTTTGACAACCAAGTATAAACCGTTAATAGATATACCTATTGTCATAAAGTCAAATTAAAAATTCTTGAATAATTGTGTGTATGCATATTATATAAAAGTTCTCAAAAAATAAAATACAATTCGGTAACAATTAATTATTCGATAATATTAAACAAAACGACACAAAGAGCTATCTATATGTCACTATCTGCAATATCATCTTTCATATATCATCGGTTGACCCTCATTTTTCAATATGGATATCACGAAGACATCTAATAAATATTAGTATTTGTGCCCGAAAATCGTGAATCAAATATTTGGAGTGCAATAAAAAATAGATAGAGACATTGCACGCATTTGTAATAAAACTCTCACCATAAATAACGGCCATGAAATATAATACACCTGCAATCCTGAGAAAATAGGAAAATCATTTTCCAAGGGCGGGCGCGGTCAGGCGTAATATTGTTATAAATGTACTTTTGTGTGGGCCATAAATAATAATGTTGGCCGCGACTGGACGCCCGGGGCGACTCCAGCGAACTACGCTTAATAGCAATAGAGTTGCAACTTAGCTACAATTTTTAACAACCTCAAACAAACAATACATTCTTTAATTATCATATCGAATACAGTACTACAATTATAATATTCTGAAGCCGTGATCGAGATCACCAAAGTTCTAACCATCACAGGCTTATTGCTGAAAGAAGCCAATTGTTTGTATAAATAATTAATCTATGTCACATTCAATGCATATCACAGATGAACCTCTTGTTATAAAAGAGACCATGCTTTTCTTATTATTTATAACAAAGTATAATACAATTCTTTAAATCTATAATAATTCTTTAACTCTATAATAATATTTCAAAATTGCCAATGTTCTAAAAATATATATTAGTAAAATTTTCAGTTACGTCTTGTTCGTGAAGACCGTTCGTGTAGAGAAGAGTCGCGACCACCTTAGGGAGTCATTTCACCTCGACAGCTTGTAAATTCTCTATTACGGGATATGAAATATGCTCCACTACTTACAATATCTTATACCATTCCAAATGCTAACATTAAAGATCTATTTCTATTTAACGATTTCGTAATATTGCATAAACATACTTTTATAAAATGGTAGAAAATGAAATACTTTTATCAAATCAATCTGTAAAGCTTTCAAGTTATGAAAATATTGTATTTTAAAGAAATATCTTGACGTTTTATATACAAAATAGTATTCAATACAAACATTCACATACAAGGAAGATAACTGATAAATATCAAAGTTGTGTTTACGATGATCTGACGTCAGAATTGCAAAATCTTGTGAGAATATCTAGCGATTTTAGGATGTCAGTTCTTAACAATCTATAATATTTAAGTTATTTTTATGATAACAATCAAAGCCCATTAATAATTCATATTTATACGAATTCGTTGTTGCTAGCAACTATATTTGTTATCTTCTTTTTCCCATAACTGCTTTAAAAGAATAATTATTATTCAAATAATTCCATTAACTGGTAATGACTTAAATCGAAGTTGGGCTGCTTTCCAAATTCATTTGATCCACATTGTTATTTGTATTGTAAGAGCTTACTTTTTTATTTTCACACGACTTTTGGCTTTGTTTTCGACTCAGTCATTGACATTATTCGACCGCGAATGTGAAAATGTTATAACGTAGAGAGCGGTTTAACGACGTCGGAAAAACTCAAAACAATGAGTTGTTCCCATTTATCTGAGAGATAATGAGCAATCAAGTATCTGATATGTGATTGTCAGAAAACCTAAATCTTCTTCATAAACGCTCCGGAAATAAAATCAATTATTTTTATATGAAAAAGTCACGTAAACTCTAATATTAATTGATCTCTACCTTGATAGTGATAAGTTAAAGCTCATTTTTATGTGTATGTTGTTTCAAATATCTTACTTTATTAAGAGCGGTATCTGAACAATTATGCGTGTCATCGCACGTCTTGTAGAACATCAAAATAAAATCATCGCTATTTATGTATCTGAGAGCGTATTAATGGCATGCAGTGAACTCTTATAATAACATAAATCGTTTGAAAAATATAAACATCAACACTCTGTCATACACGTGTCATCGATGATCGCGCTCGCGCGCCCGCGCAGCTCCTCGCCTGCTTCGCTGTCGACGTCACGCGTCCATACTCCATAAATTCTATTAACATAAATAAAATCTGGCGTTCCATATTTTAAATTTTATTTTAATAGCCCACTATTCAACGAGGAATTAAGACGTGTTTATTAGTTGAACACTCCTAATACACAAGTGCTTTCTTCATAAGTTTGTTTGTTTTAACCCATAAGGTTATAAATCAGTTTTCATGTAAAGTTAATAGACTAGGCCGGTTCATTAAACTGTAACAACAAATTAACTTGCATATTATATGTAGATATATTATTAAACTTACTTTGTTTTTTTTACTGTTGTATACATTTGCAATAATTTAAAAGTGCAGGTACATATGCTAAAAATATTTTTCGCATAACTGCTCTCAGGAAGTTTTTAAGAACCAAGAAGTTTCTCGTGTATAAACTACTAAATATTAATGGATTGGGCTTAAAGTTTCATAGAAATTAACCGCAAGAACAGCTGTGTCACTAATCAATTATTCGCTGTCATACAACTTTATCTTGATGTCTATTAAATTGCTTCAATTTGATTTTTTTCTGCCAAGAGCCCACAATCAACATCATTTCGATGAGAATTTTCAGAAGACAATATTTTTAATGTGCTCTAAATCTTAACAAATTGGTGATAATTAATAGGAGTGTTCAATGATGCGCAACTCACAATTTAAAGTTTTAAAATTTGCTTCGAAACATTAGTGTTTTTGACGGACAGATTTAAAACAATAGTTGGACTATAAGTAATTTAATTTGAATTGCTTTGAAACTCTGCCAAAATGACTAATTTTCGCCAGGCTGAGGTGATTCTCAATTTATCACATTTTTTATGAATACAAGATTAGAGTTCAAATGGATCTTGGAATTAAAGTAATAGATGGCTTCTAAATGAAATATTTTATGTGAATTGAAAATGTTACATTACTTAGTACCTATAATGTTAAGCAGTTCTTCATTCCGCTTCATACAGTAAACACTATTTATTTTACAGAGTTTTTTAAAGAATTGATTCGCTGAAGTTGAATCGAAATATGTTTGTAATAAAGATATAAATAGTTTCCAAATTTCTTTAACTTTCAACGTACTTTTACATTTCAATAACTATTAAAACAATCAGAAAGTTATATTGGAAATAAAAATTGAGTCTTCTAAATGTTACTAGACTATTATCTAGTATTTATTATTGTTCTCGGTAAACTGTAACGAATGTAATCAAAATTGTATCAGACACTGTAAACGCGAAGAAATGTTAAGAGAGTTTAGCAATTTGTAGCATTCATGAAATGTCTCGAACGTAATAAAATTTTATAAAACCACGGTTATCGTAAACAAAACAAATAGCAAATTTTACGAGCCATTCGTCGTGCTTTTCCATTTGCATGGTATGAGTATATGACACGGCGTCCTTACTCCCGAGTAATGGGTTATGGCTACAAAACAGAACTCATTTTCAGAGCCAGTTTTATGAACATATTCCAATTTATGGAAGTGTTACACGCGTTTTTTGCAATTACTTTTGTATTAATACATCCTCTCTTCAAAATAAATTACGGAAATAACGCGACTCTTAACTGTATGTATATGGAAACAAAAAACGAAAACCAAAAACATAAAACGACGTAGATAGCAAACGGAATATTTACACTGTACTTCACGGACACATTTAGAACTGTTAGCTTTTCTTCTTGATAATAAAAAAGGTTTCAACAAAGGCCCATTAAAAACTGAAGTCATAACAGGAAACCTGATACTGTGGCCGGTATGTTTTGAAGAATTACCTCCTTCATCATAAAGCCGCGGTGAGCAGCAGCTGCCAGCACTTTATGTGGTTTCTGAACAGCTTCTCTTTTATAATATTGTTTATTTTCCGAAGTGGAACACTCATCATATAAAAATGGCTATTAAGATGTGTCACCCGGTGTATATCCGTTACATACATTATTAATAGAGAACGCGGCTTGATGGGGGCAACTAAATTTCGTCTGTCTACCAGAATAAAAAATATTTTATAAATCATTGTCTGATTCTAACAATAACAAGATCTTTAACGTTTGTAAAATTATCGTGACTAGTCGAATCGGGCCCTATGTAGATATTATAATATAAAATAGTTTAAGAAATTTGTGATTACCTTGTTATACTATATTTAAATAGGATCAATTTATTTCAATTAACTTAATTAAATTCTTAATTAACAGCAAATATTCAATAGACATTGCCATCATTGAAATTTGTAATTACATTTCGATATTGCTTAGAGCAAACATCACACAGAGAATGGCTTGTAGCAATAGTGTTTCGCTAGAGAACAGGGAGCAATAAGGCGTTGTCAGCTAATAACAACAGTAGCATCTCCGGAGATATCTCAATATCGTAGGTGCGAGTTAATTAACACATGACGCTTGTCGTGAAAATAGAATTCCTGTAAGCAACGGGGTGCGCGCGCGCCCCGGGCCACGGCGGCACGTACCCCACCCGTTCTCTCCCGTTGTTTGTTTACAAGCAACGAGACTTCATTACGCCGCTGGCTAATGTATTCAACTTCAGCTTCCACGTTAGCAGCGACACTTCTCGGAATCAATATGCTCCTTGTATGTTTTGATTGGCTGACGCCCGACTCGATACAACAAATACACCCTTATTTGCCTAACTATAAAACACATTTTCCTAAGAGCTCATTTCTACATTAATGACAATGAATACAACGAACAGATTTCAATGTTAATACTTGACGGGATATTTCCTATAGCGGTAACGACCTCTGCATTGAACTTGTCCAATTTTAGGGTTTACAGGCATTAATTTGTTTTATTGTCGTTTTATCGGTGAACTGTTTCCTGCTCTGAAACTTTAACACTACGCTGATTCAATTGTCAAGTACATTATCCAGTGCAGTTTCATACTATGTATAAATGTTTAATAACGCAAAAGCTAATTAACGGAAAGATTAAAACAATTTAAATGATGCTTGTTCCTATAAATAATAAATGTATTTAACAGCATATGAAACTAATTGAAATAATCATTTAATGACGCATGATTGCTAAATAACCTTTGTTTTACTTAATAATATTTACATTCTAAAAAATATTACCGCCATTAGATACAAATAAAGCATTACTCAACAAAAACTATGGATATTGCAAACTCACAATATGAACGTCTGATCCTTTCCCCTAGAAATAATAATGTTTCATCTTATAAAAATATTTCCCTTACGACTGTCGCTCTGTATATCACGGTATTTGTCACAGAGGATCACCCTTTATGTTCGTTTCTAGTCAAACCCCTTAGATAAGCGAGCCTTTTATATGCCAAATATAATATATTATGGTTAACATTTCGGAAGATAACCTAATATGGATATGCCGCGGGAACAAATACGATACTTTCATTGTTTTAAATATATTTTTATATATCATAATAAAATATTTTTTTTAAAACTGTATTCTGTGCAATAGAATAGAGTCAAGCGTATGTAGTTTGTATGTTATAAATGAGATTAGCCTAAGCATTTTTGTAATAATTATAGAATTTTATACTATTATTAAAGCATATCTATATGTTGATATCAGAGAAATACGAACCATTACTTCCAACATATGAGCAACGTAAAAATATCCGCGTATTATAGGTTATCACAGGAGTCACAGTCACATCTTCGGGCACCAGTCATCTATTCGCTTTCCGATCGTATTTAATGGATTGCTTGCTTTCATATCCACTAACGTATAAACTTTGTGCTCCTATGATCACGGTTACAAGAGAAACTACTCATATTATTATCTGTCCATGGAAGGAACGTTATTCAAAGCTTTTTTAAAGTTAACAGCTTTTTCTGATACACTCGAGTATGAAACTTCTTACCGATCTGTTTGCCCGCCTATAGCTCCCCCTTCATATGAAAGGCAAAAACAAACAGAGAATGTGCCAAATAGCAAACAATATTATACGGAATGCACAATAATATCAGTTCCGGCGTGGGTGCGGGCCGCGGTGTTTGCTCCCGCGAATAAATATGAAATTCGAAGACTTCTCTCGGGCGAGCAAATATTATGGGAGCTTTGCTTTGGTAAAATGATAACCGCCAAGATTGAAAATTTGGATTTACTCCGGCGGGGTACGAATAGCTTTGTTGAATGCTAAAGGACTGCATAAGTTATACGAGCACGTCTCATCTTTCGTAAAATTTTGTGGACGTTTGCGATATATAATCCCGAAGTTTTATAGCGTAATTGAATACTGATAAAGTTTTCGTTAGGATCCAGTTAAAAATAACAGGTATCTATCATATATAACGAACGCGGGCATCAAGAATAGTGAATTAAAAAAATATTATCCAAACTAATTTATTTATCACTTACATCATTATCTGTATAAGTCAAAAATTTAATAATAGTAAGTTTAATGCTAATATCTTATATTCTTTTCAAATGAAATTCAATTTAATTGTCCAGCAATACAATTTATTATTAATAAAATCGATTGAATTCTTTCCAAAATAAATAAGTAAATCATGACCAGAATTTTACTGTTTATTATCCAACAAAATATATTTTCTCGTTTCTAATAAAAGGGAAATGTTACACGTACTGTGATTGAATCTGAGAGAGTAACGACTCAACAAAATCCAACCGCTATTTTCTGCAATGTCATCGCTGCATATAAAAAGTTATGACCGCTGGCAATATTTCCAAGAGACGGTGAAGTGTTTGCCTGAGGAAACGATATGCAGTAAACGGCCGGGCGTGAGGTCTCGCGGGGGCACTGCCGGAGCGACTCCCTGACCCGTCCGATTTTATGCCAATTTTCATAAAAATAAATCTGATTCTCGTTGATTGAACAAGTCGCCACCCCGTGTTCGTGATCGCCTTTCTATTTTATTGTTATTAGCTCAGGCGCAAGGGTACGAATTATTGTTCTGCCATTTGTCCCGAAAATCAGATAGGTCTCCGAACTGAAACAAACAAAAATAAATATCGTTTATGATAAAATATACTGGCATGTGTAACAAAAAACAAAATTAATGTTTAACTTATATTTTAATATATTGAACAAAAATTTTAAATAAAAAATTGTAATAGTTTTCTAAGAAAAAGTGCTAAAATGGAAAAGCTATCAATTTATACCAATATTGTAAAGCTGAAGAATTTGTTTGTTTGAATCCAAAAAAAATATGATAGACAGCTAGAAGTGGATGGCAGAATCGAGATGAAGGCAAGCGAAGCCCCTGGCAGAAACTAGTATTAAATATATAACACATATATTTTCAAATTACGGCCAATGTATCCAATAAAAGTTAATATAAATATGATTTATAATGATTGAGACGAAAACTATACCTAATACATATGGAGAGAACGTTAAATAAAGTATTTCAAATACGTCTTACCCACGGTCCTTTTTAAATTTAATTTCTGTATTACAGTATTATACTCGAAAGATAACTTATCCATATTGATTAAAACTTTTTTAAGTCCATGAATAATTGCAATCAGCCTTCGCCTTCAAAAATTAATTCCAGCAAAAACGAGTTATGTGGAGTATTTGGACAAAAGTGCATACTGTAGTCAAAGAAGCATGGCGGGTGATCGTGATTTATCGTCGGCCGCTTTTGAATATTAAATAATCTTTAATGGGAGCGCATGATCGTCCCATTAGCCGACGTCGTTGCTTTCACGTTTAATAAAGAGTCATTTATAAGCCAGCGACGCTATTCCCTTATCTGGACGAAGTATGTCGCGCGTCTGAGAGGTGCCGCCCTATCGGAATTAATTCATAATTTTTATCCTTCTTGAGAATACTAATTCTTATTTATCTGGTATCAGGTATATTTAACTTAGAATATTTTTGATTTTCGCAAATGTTCACGGTTTTCATAGTCCCTCCATTTCAGACAACAAAACGTATGGTCAATAGTTTTAAAAATCCTATTATTATTTGTTTTTATATTTATCCATGAAAAGTCCAAATTATCCTGAGGAGAGGATAACGAAATAGATTCATTAATAAACAATTGTATATATTTAAACTATCCCCTTTAAATAACTCATGAATCTTTTCCTATAAATACTTAAGTGAGATAACAAAAAACTAAATCACTGTTTAATGTCTATGGTAAGCAGAAATACAGCTTTCTTAATAATATAATTATGCCAATAAACGTAAAAATTTACGATACAGGCTGATGAGACTGACGTTATGTTTAATGATTATGAATGTTGATCAATAAAAATATTTATCTCATAGTATGATATATGTACATTTATCGCATAGTATATGTGGATGATGCATTAAGTGGATGAATATCCAGTGATCAGCATACAAGATTACTTAAGGCACATATAGTCAATTACGACTTCCTAATGACACTTCGATCGCGCAGCTCTCATTATCACGAAACATTCAATCGGTTAGCTCGAGTTATTCCTCTTAATATCTCCGGAGCGTGGGCAGAGCGGCCGGGATATCGTCACGTATGAGCGGCCGAGAGTCGTAATTATATCGGCGCAATTAAAGAGCTACTAATACGTATATATTATTATAATTGTTCTGTTAGCAACAGTTGTTTTTACCAGAGCATGGAAAGCCGACGCGGCGCGTTTTGATCGCGTTCGCGTAGCCCCCTGTAACACCCCGGTGCGATTACAGTCGATTGACCGACGAGAGGTAAACGATGGAGGAACATTTTCTATTATGTACTGCTATTCTGATGTCGCCAGCGACACCTACTCAAGCGATGACACTAAAGTATTTTCATGTTAAACATTCATCGACATCATTTTACTGATGTAATGGAAGATATTGCCGTTAAGTCATTTCATTTTATTTCAAATCATACGCTATTCATTTCGTGAATAAAGATAGAAATGTTCAAGTATATACCGTATGAATTAAAGTGGTGGGGTGTTTCAATTGTTTTATTCCTCCGGAAAATCAATACAATACTACCGTTTATGTAATTACGTGGCTATTGTGAGTAGAAAGATAGACAGGAACATTAGGCAGTCAAGTCAATGTGACTGCTTAATAAAAGGGTAGGGAGGGTTTGATTTGCTTGCGAATCATGAGAAAATTATGCTGGAGCACACGTCGAGATCGAGGCAGCTCTTTGAGAACATCCGACGGATAAGAATAATTATTTGCAATGATTGAACCCTTATAATCCGAGTTTATTTAATAGTCGACAGATGTTAATCGCCGTTCTCGCTGTGAGCAATTACGCCTTGAAACCTAAGAAACAACGTGCAGTAAGATAAAGGAAACATTTGTAATTTATACTCGATAGGTTCTGTCATTTTGTTATGTACGAGTATCTAATACAAATAACTTGTCTGTTTAGATCCTCGTCGGTCTGTGTGTGTTTTTAATTTTTAAGATTGGTCCGGTATTTAAACTTCAATTCCTTTGTTGATTTCAGTACGTGTACAGGTTTCCATGTATTCATTATGAGTATCATAAATATATTGTTCAAACAAAGATGTAAATTTGTTGCTCTTTAATTAGCGTACAATTTTCCTCAAAACGGATTTTTATTTTCGGCCATTGTATGTTAAACAGTTTTGGAATACAGTCTCACGTCATATTGTTTCCTGATTGTTTAGTTTATTAGTGGCTCTACAAAATATTACATAACATACATAGCGACGTTAAATCACTGTCTTTTTTAATTAAAAGTTCTTAAAGTTATTTCTTGTTGCAACAGAGGTTTTAAGTTCAAACCTTCAGTTAAAAAGATAAACATTATTTCTGTTATACAAGACATAAGATCACCAACTTGAGTGTAAAAAAATTATCAGTGACTAGCTTCTGCCAGCCAATTAGCTCGCGTATCTTTCTATTTTTACTCCTTGGATTACATTATTGAACTTTTAGTAAAGAACCATTTTTTTTGAAAATTTAATATAGCCTCGATATATCTACTATCCAACACTGTAAGAAATTTTCAAACCAGACCAGCGGTTTCTGAGATTAGCGCGTTCAAACAAACAAACGCTTCAGCTTTATTATATTAAGTATAGATATAATCAAAGGTTATATTATATGTTGCCTAGTAGTGTGTCCTTCTATAAATTTTTCTACGCAGACAGTGTAAGTGAAATTATTAATCCAGACGAACAAATAAATTGTACCTCATTAAATGTAATCTTAATCAAGGAATTGCATTTATCATATACCATGGATTTATCAAGATACATATTTTCAATAATAGTTATAATCATAAGGTTAATACAATCTAGAAGGGGCATTTAATTTGATATGTTATCAGTCATAAATGCCTTACGCGTACTTGTTAACGGGCGCATGTTAATACAAAATTCTAATCCTTATTGCATTTAGAACAGAGCGGCCTAGTAATTATGTGCTTTCATTTGTCTGTTTCTCAGAACAAACGAGCGAGGGCCGCCGTGTAAGCTGCCTCCATGTAAAGCAGTTAGCAGTACTCTAATCTCGCTATGCCATTAATTTAAAGAATACGTCTATGTTACTCCACCGAAATACAATTCTCCTTCACATTTTCTTATTTGCATATTAAAATAATTTCGAGTAAACGCAATACGTAAGTTGCTTTCCATGCGTACACTAACGCTTCGAGAATATCTTACGTGTGATGTTAGATCTGTTGTAAAATAAACCTTATTGTGGTGTATTAAATATTAAAATGCAATGCGGATATTCTAATCATGCTTTTGTTTATCACCGTAAATGTTAAGAACGATGACAGATAAAGGCTGGTTGTGCGCCCAAATAGATAAACTAGTGTGGAAATTAATGTCAACATTTACTGGTGCATGAAGTTTCTACGTAATGATATGCTTATAGTTATACATTTTTTAAAGATTGGTTCTACAAAGGGTAACCATTATCGCTATGGAAGGAAATGCGTTTATTTACACTCAACCCTAGTGTATCGTTTTACATATCAAACCATTTATAATTATTTAAATAGTTAAGCACATGGGCGTGAAATTTATAACAAGATTGTGATATATATATATATGTGTGGTGATTTAATTAATGTATGAAAATATTGAATTATACAAACACGTTACATTACATTACGTTAAATTAAAAATAAAAATAGAATACCATTTTGTTAATGTATTTTGACATAAAACGTAACTGTATAATTATTACAAGTGTAAAAGTTAAAAGTAAAAATTAAGTTTTAGTACCTATATATGTTTTATTCCCTAATATTTTAGATAGCAAATTACGTTTAAAAATGATTGTGTGTTGTATATATAATTGTTATGAATGCATAAGCCGGGGTTGATTAATATGAGTAGTAGCTAATTGTAAAGGGACGCGCGTGCTCAGTGCTCAGACACCGTGGTGTGAGTTTACTTTATGAACAAATTAATAATTACAACTTTACAACATACCTGCACCTGATATGCAATCTAAAGATACTTCTATGAATAACAAATTTTATGGTATACGCTTTATAAAGTTAGTTTATATTTTTACGATATGTTAATTTAACAGCTACCCTAACTGCTATGGGACTATTTATGATATTTGTTTTTCCTATTGATAATTCGAGGGTCATTTATACGTATTAAACGTCTTATTCAGTTTCAACTTTAAACCTTAAGTTAGCGTCATCATTCCGGCTGAATTACCCGTAATTCCAGCGTATTCATAATCCTTCATTCTAGGCAATTTGATATTTTCCCCTAAGGGTAGCCCTCCGTAGCGTGTTTAACACTTCACCGATTTTTAACGTTTGTAGTATCAATTAATTAAAGAAAATTGTGGGGAGGAATATTGAAAAGCAACATACACAGCATGGATAATAACATTACCGGGAATCGTTTGATAATCAGCAAGGTGTGATGAATTCTCGATGAATAATGTTCTTATTGTTATGAATGCGGTTACATTTTTTTACAAATTCCTTGGAGGCAGTGCAGCGAGTCGGGGCGAGGTGCTGGCACCCGGCGAGAAGCTCTCGCGCGTGAAATTATTATCATATAATACCCTGGCTTTGAACACGGTACGATTATTCAAATGCTTATAGCCTTACTACGTCGCATTCAGTTTATAGCCGGCTTTCGCAGACATTCCTGAATACTTCGCACTGAGCATCAACGATGCTTCTACTAAAATTTGTTCAATATATTCATACGTAATGCGCCAGTCTTGTCATGTGTGCGATAAGCAAATGACAGAAAATGTTATGTAAATTTTAAGTGGCTATAATCCTAGGATAACCGTTTCATAATATGGGCTTGTGGCTGGATAATGGGGGAAGCGTGAGTTATCCCCTGAGATAAGACAATGTCTTGAAATAACGAATTAGAGTTTTAGCCATTACAAATAAATATTCAGAAAATCAGATTTAATAGTGAGCTTAGTCATTGAACTTATATACTTTTGTTGTGCGAAAAGTCCTGAAGCGCGAAGAAGTCACGTTGCTGAATGTTATTGCCGCTTGCATCAACTCAACTAAGAGGAAAATCTAATTATAAATAAAGCTTAAATAAACTTATTAGGAGTTGACCCTCCCGCGTGACTCGGTCTAAACTTTGTAAGTGGGAGGCTCGAAGACGTAAAGCAAGTGTTATCTACGAGTGTATTTTGCTTTGGACTCTTTATGAGTTTCAAACGAGATCCGTCACGCGACGTTAACTCAGTATAGAAGTGATAAAGTGCCCGCTAATCTGTGCTATTCGGGTCACACTTAGTACATTTTATTAATCACAAAGCTTACAAATTACGCCGCGCTTCCTGTTCGGTGACACGGCGAATTGGCGTATGTTAATTTTATTGTTGTCTATATTGTTTAATTTGGACGTTGTTTGGTGGGGTAGCATGACCAATTTAATTTCTTCTAAAATAATTATCTACGTCCACTATCTATAATATATTTCTTACCTTCAAAAACATTTGAGACATTCTACGGCAATTAACGACAAAAACCATTCTATGGAAAGTAGGTATATTCCTTTCATCCATGTTTTAAATATATGTATTTAAAAAAATATATATAAAGCTTAGTTCCTACTATAGTAGTATGACTGCAACAATTTAAATAATAACAGACTTTCAAACTATGCCGTATGGAATTGACCTATCTTAAACAAACTTAATTTTTCATTGTTGATATTCGAATAGGAGTTTTTTTTATATTTATGCACAATTTTATGTTTTTAATCGCAAAATTTACACTTTAAACGTGGGGTTCTCCACATGACGCCTTATGCAAAGCAGGTGCTACCTGATACGTGGTGTTTTCTTAAACATAAAAGAGCTTATGTTATATTTATTCGGCTATACAAAATTAACCCTTAAATATACGTAAATTGTATTCATAATAATATACCACAATATATTATATTTACCTATAAATATATCAGCTAAAAATTAAATATTACAATTAGTAATACATATTATAATACAAGTTTCATTTTAGTATTGTATTAGTGAGTTGTGTCGTTTCAAAAGTAGTCTACGATGTTATCAGTTAGTTATCGCGTAACGTGATCGTAAAAATTCATAGGTACCTGTGTGGAAAATTAAGGAGGCACTAAATATAAAATGGAAATAAAAACTAAGTTATCGTGTACGTTTGCTTGTAAGCACTTATTAGTATTTGGAGGTAAAATGAAGTTGGCCCGCTTTGGGCAATTTATTGGGGTAAGTTATGGGCGGCGCGCGAGCTCTAGCGCCTAATTTATTCGCCGTGCACATAAATTACTTGATTATGAATTCAAGTTAACTCCACTGAGTTATTCGTTTGTTGTCGTAGATTGTGCTTTTGTATCGCTACAATGATAACGTTTAAGCCCTTCTGTCTTCAAACGTTTGTACAATACCTACAACGACTGTTCTCCTTGGACTCAACTCAATAATATATTTTTTTAATACATGTTCACTATCAATATAATTATTCCTTGGTTAAACATCGGAAAATGAGTAGTTAAAGAACAAGTTTAAGTAATCTAATCGTAGAACATGAAATAGCTGTTATTTTAAACATGCATATTAAAGTGCTGGCTTACAAAAGGTACACAGACAATAATAGGTTTGCTAAAGCGACAAGTTAAGAGTGAAAATAGAGACAATCTCATAAAAAGCAATAGTAGGGATTATGTTGAACAGCGATGGTAACATCGTGGTGTTTTCCAGGCGGCACTAACGCGCCGCACTCGCAAGCCGCTGCAGCGCGGAATAATCGCGGATACCCATAAAAGATGTAATTTCAGATAAGCTGAAACGGACGAGCCCCGCCCTACCCCACAGGCCCCTATCGCCCTCTACTGCTTACTTTCTAATGACTAATTATTATGCTGTGCGTGGAGTTTACGTCAGGGTATGTCTACCCTGCACCTACTGGCTTATTCTTACAGTCACTTTGCGGTAGGTCATTAATTTTCACGAACGACGAACTTATCGTTTAATTTTTTAACTTATATCCTATTCTTTCAGATGAATGTCTCTTTGCGGTCTAGTTTTGATCATATTTTGGAAACAATGTTAATTTTCCTTCCAAGTATCATTGTCGGTAAAAATTAATTATAATATATTATAAAAGCAATTCTATTGTATGATAAAAAACGCACACAGTAGTTTTTCGTTATCTCTTTGCATATATTTCAAATAAATTAAAAACATCTTACTTGCGAGTGTTGCGACTGTAAAAAATGTTATTACCGATTATTTTATAACATTAAATAAAAAAAGAAGTAAAGCGCTAAAAGATGTAACTATTTATAGAAAACAAATAGTTTTCTAACATCTTCTAATATGTCTAACACATCTTCATCATAGAAATGAATTGAACTAAATTTATGTAGAGTTGTGATTTATGGAATGCTCTCAAGGAATTACGCATAATCGAAGCCTGAAGAGGAGCCCTGGCGCCGAAGTCCGATCACGACGATACCTCGCCGTCGGCCGATGTATGATACCACAGTATTAACATACCGTTCGCACCGCGACTCATTATCTCTGATTAACCTTCTTACTAATGCAAGCACTATGCTTTTCTATCTAATAAGCTTGTAAGGAGAACGCTCTCTTACATAAATACTATTTACGAATTACTATAGTTAGTCCACTCGAATTCCTAATTAGTGAGCAGGGTAGATACAAAGGTTTGGACGCAGTACCTTGTGAATTGTTTTAAAGACAATGTACATATTTTCGGATTTAATACGTATGCAATGATGATGTTAAAATTTGGATAACTTGTTGCCGTTTAGGTCTAACGAAAGATCGCCTTATGCTTACAATGAATGAATCATGGATTCGATTCCTGTCCGGTCTAACATTTTTAAATAACAATAAATTTCATAAGCGTTTTATCTATACATGTAATAAAGCTTTCCGTGGTAAATAGGCTAAAGGAATTTCTTAAACTAAATTCACATTCCGTCCGGATCACATACTACCGTTCGTAGATGGAAAAGTCGTGAAGTATTATAATGAGCGTTGCTCTAAATGAAAATATTAGCTCGATAACAGATCGTCTGACTGAAA
>JAOSYY010000014.1:7349042-7366722 GCA_025727935.1 Hebomoia glaucippe | reverse complement strand
AAAATTCTGTATAACGTAAACAAATCATCTGAAACATATTGTATCATCCGAGCACTATTTTTAACCGGTTATTACCACAAATGACAATTTATAAGTGCTCTTTCGAGGTTTCAAATATCTTTAATGGAGTAAAAGTGAGCCATTTCACATCTTCCCCCTAAGAACGGTATTATAATGTCTTCGCCGAAAATAACTGAACATAAATACAAAAACAATGTGAAACCACTTAAAGCGAATAAAATATACACGTCCACTTCAACTCAGTAAAATGAATTTATTAATAACGAAGACAATGAACGTCTGAAACAAACGTTTTAGTTTTTGTATTTTTAATTGCCCCGAACGACGGCGAAGACGCATTAGAAGAACCGAAATAAACTTCAGATCATATTCGACACCCGCGACCAGCGCTTCCCGCCTCGCGCCGCTCGCCTCGTATTGTTTTATTCAATTCCACCGCGGTTCATGTTTAAGTACACTAAAACTGTCACAAGTTGAAATTATTATCTTAACCTTTACCGGGCTCCCGAGAAATAATTATTGAATTGTAATTTCGCGATGTGTCGCCGACTTATAGCTGGGACTGCAGTTCTTAGATGATATCTTAGCCGTAATTAAAAATCTTGTCGTGACATTCAGAGCCCCGTCCCGCCTCCGCACTCTTCTGCCTCTTTCAATATTGCTGGCGATTGAATCGCAATTAAATGTAACGAATCAAACTATACTTTATTGAAAAGGCTGATAGCTCAAAATGGAGAGTGTATATATCGCGCCGCAGAATCGAACGTGCTCCCGTCGAAATGCCAACCATTTTATTTATTCGCCTTAATTATGTATCTTGTCTTAATTTACGATTGGATCATACGATAATCTGAAACTTAATTTATTATAGATGCTTAGGTATTCCAGTAATTTCCATAACGAGATTTAGGATTACAGAGAATGATGTCGAGCTCAGGGCTCGGAGTAACGATTAAAACGTATTATCGTCATTTATTCGCATTTTGCAATTAAGTGAAGACGAGGATGCAGCGATGCCGCCGACGCGGCCTTCGGACTCGGTATCGTCATCGCGTTTAATTTTGTTATGTGTCGATGGCATGACGGCGACGATACGACCGCTGCCCGCAGATAGCTTTAATGAAACTAATGGAGGTTTATTAACGATACGTCGACAACTCTTCTCGCATACACGGCCCGTCCGCACCAATAGATGGGAAATCAATGCAAAACGTGCCATGAGAACAAAGAGAGCCACATTTGCTAATTACCTACGGTTTTGCTCGTGTCGTGCTCACAGACGCCGGGTCGTGAGCTCTGGAGATATGACGATAACACATTCATAAATAATTAGAGTGAAATTTTCTCATTTGTAAGACGGCAGTCATGATATTTGGTAGCAGAGTTCTGTGTTCTCGGAATCCTCAGATGTAGATAAATGTTGTAGGACACGCCTGCGCTCTTCTTGTTTTGTCTCATATCGAGATGTATTTGAGACAGCGCCAGAGTCCTACATAAGTAACAGTTACAATACAATTAATACTACGTTCCTTTATTTATTGGCAATTTATTATATGTATAGAAGATACTTATAACTTTTCTTTAGTGAGAAAAATAACATCAACCATTTGGAATATAATTAACTAATATTTCAGTTTCTCGAAATAAACTGGTACCACAGAATATTGTGAATAGTACAGGAAATAAACGTACACCTGATGGAAAGCAAAAAACTATCATCCATAAACATCTGCTCCATTGGAGGCCTGGCTTTATACCGCAAGGATCGTCTTAGACGGGCTTTTACGTAATTTATTCTTTAAAAGGGTAAAAAAGAGATCAATCATATACCTATTAGAACATGTAATTATATTTACTTAACAATCACATATATATTATGACTCCAACAAACTTGTAGTTAATGTATTACCTTAAGATGTATCATAAAATTAAATGAACTTATTAAAAATAATTTCAATTGTAACAGACTTTAATTGCGTAAAAAAGAGGGTTCCTTTAAATTTGACTTGTGTGTCTGCCTGTAGCTCTTAAACGAATGGTTTTATATAGATGCGGTTTCTTCTTGAACTCTAGAATATTATTGTATTTATTATTTAGTATTGCGTATTGAGCATTATTTTTAAGATTTTTCGTAAGTACTACTTATTTGTTTGTCATGTAATAAAGAATTTAAATATGTTATGAAAACATAGAGACTTGTATGAGACAACTATCAGTTTTCAAATTTCACGGTCCAACTACCGTTATGCTTGGGATTGAATTTCCACTTCCGTGAGATGTAAAAACAATCGATATTGTTTCACAATTTATTGACAAGAATAACAATGGCATTAATCAGTTTTTTCATATTATTTTAATTCTATTGAACTTACTTTGTTTTTAAGAATTTGGGTTCTAACGCTTTCTTATACCTCTTTCAGAACAATTCCCCCTTTAACATCCTGAATCGTAAACCTATTTTTTTAAGTTTTATCTATGGAATAAAGCCAGAGACAGAAGTCAGTAAATAGAATAAAACGTATACGAGATTAATGTGTTTTACTTTTTGTTATTTAAATGTCATGTTTTTTTATCACGCATCATATTTTATTAAAAGCTAATATTATCTATGCTAATATTAAAAAGCTGAAGAGTTTGTTTGTTCGTTTGAACGCGTTAATCTCAGGAACCGCTAGTCCGGCTTGGAAAAATATTTCAGTGTTGGATAGTATTATAGAGGAAGGCTATAGGCCATATTATTAAAAAAGGCATTCTTACTAAAAGTCCAATAAAGTAACCCAAGGTGTAAAAATGGAAAATGAATGCGACCTAAGCCGCTGGCAGATGCTAGTCATTTATAAAATCCTAGAATAAAACTGACATATAAATCAATTTATTAGAATATGCTAGCGTTTCCTTTTGATGTTAAAATTTCTCGGTGAAGGCCAATTAATTAACGCAATATTCTATTAAAATCGTAAATCATGGAGAAGATAAATGGTTTACGATAATTGAACGGAATCATTCGAAGGACTTGAGCATGGTTTTTGCTCAGTCACTTTTCGTAGATTAGAAGTATTCGACCGTGTCCAATTGCTATGGGCATTATAATCAGTTCCAGATATTGGCTCAATTGACGACTTCTTAAAATATTCAAGTGTATACCTCAATATCGTTTAAAAAGTAGAATATTATTATTTTATAACTTATCTTGTAAACTTGTAAACATTTATTTCAACACAGTGTACTACTAACCATTGTTGCAGCGACTCACTATTATTTTATTATAAGGTAATAGAATAATAGTGAACAGCTGAATGATAATTATATACCAATTAATGGAAAAAAGACTTTGTTATTTTGTGTTTTTTTTTAATTATAAACGAAAATAATATTAATGTTAATTGTTACCCCCTTTTGTTGACTTGATGATGCCGAAATAATACTTAGTATTATTTATTTGTATTCATTTTTGACCTTTCTGAAAGTTTTAAAAAACGTGAAATTAAAATTACCTTTTCCAAAACTTTGATAAATGTTAGTATATTTTAAGCCTATAACTGAAGATATAAAATTCGTTTATTCGTAAATTCAGGTCTCACATATATTCAACGTGTAAGTTATATCTAAAGGATCTACAAACAAAACGTAAGTATTTCATAATAAATAACCGAAAACTTGTACGTAATAATGATGTTCACAAACTTAAATGAAAATGCAAAGATAAATCTAACAATAGCAATTTCATATAAAATATTGTCGAATATTGTAACTTCCTTGATTGAATATTTTTTTGTTTTCGTAAACAAAAAGTATTTACCTGGCTATTGGAAAACAAGTTGAAGCGCATAAATTAAAATTTCCGCCCGACGACGGTTGAAACAAATCAAGCATAAATATTATAAATGGGGGACAGAATACGACGATCATACCATTTTCTGATTAACTATAAATCATAATTTATTGCTCTGTGTAATAGTAAAAAATCAGGGTATTGACTAAATTGGTAATATCACTTTAGCATTCGTAGATATCATTTTGTTGGTAACCTCGGTATAGAAAAAATTATCTTCTAAAGTGTGTGACGCTGTTTGTCTCGGTTTATTCCGAACAATTCAACTGCTTTTAATGAAATTCGGTCCCTAGTTAAATTTAATTTAGTTCAATTTAAAAAACGCGATTTCACTGGGAAGCACTTATAATATTATAATTGTTTATTATTTCTAATTTTATTAAACATCAAAAAGTTTGCTCAAGATATTTTTGGATACCAGCCATATACAATTTTTTATTATATAATATCAGAGTCAAAGTCATTACAATTAATTTCCACACGACAAGTGTAACATTTAGACGCACATAAACCGTTCATTTAAATTATAACAAGATAACTTTATGGTTCTGGCGTAAACATTATACTAACATTAATTACTTTATATCACGTCATATTCATTGTACAACACACTTGTGTTGATTAGTGGAGTGCTCTTTAAGCCCTACAACGCCATTAAAATAAATAAACAGCTATCCGAAACAATTTGAAGTGTTAAGTGACCGCTGGCTATCAAAAATTACAAGATAACACTTACAATGGTGCACTGGTGACTTATGAAGTGATTAAAAGAAAGTACAGTCAACAAAAATAGTTACCTCTATTCTAAATTAAATATACAGCTTTATATTTATTTATTGTTATATCTCATCTTCTATATAGGTGACATTGTGGGCGACAAGAAAACTGTTTGCTGATGATAAATGATTACCATCACTCATTGATATCAAAAGACCAAGTGACTGGAAAATGTTTTGAAAGCTTGAACTTTTATTGAGGAACCCAAATTTTTTGAAAATGTAACATAGCCTTTCTTGATAAATGTACTGTCCAACACTGAAAGAAGTTTTCAAATAGGATCAGCGGTTTCTGAAATTAGCACGTTCAAACCAACAAACTATACAGTGTTATTATAATATATCTTCCATTTACATTTTCCATTTAATGTGACTAAAATTTGGATATAAAATGCTCGCGTGATCTTAACGCCATCATCCAATACGTTATTACTTAAATTGTAAGTCACAAAAATCGGTTTCATACCATTTCTACTCATTCGTCACATATAACATAAGGATTTGTTATTTCGATGTGAAAATCGGAGCATTTCTTCATTCGTTTTGTACTCTTTTAGCTCATGTTTATATAATTTTAGTAAATTTACAGGTTGGCTATCCTTCTTCGGGGCTAACTATCTCTAATATATAAAATTCTCGTGTCTCAATGTTCGTTCCCATACTCCTCCGAAACTGCTCGAGGGATTCTTATAAAATTTCATATGCATATTCAGTAAGTCTGAGAATCGGCTACTATCTAGTTTTCATCCCCCTAAATGTTAAGGGTGGTGCACCCCTAAATTTATTTTATCATTTGTTAGGCAAATCTTTTTGTTTTTATTTTTTATACTTCAACACATAAAAATACATACAACCCCAAATTTTCACCCCCAAATTTTATATATTTATGTGGCAAAACGACGTTTGCTGGGTCAGCTAGTTATATATAAAAAGGTATGTAAGCAGTACACAGCGGCTATACGCACGCTCTATTACATCACACAGATAGCCACAATCAGGTAACAGCGACTTGACATCTTTATGATGTTTCAAAAACCATTACTAACGACACCTTTTTAGTTACTTGATAGGCGCACGGACTCAACTGCGTCCAGACAAAGCGTTTTTTGATAATTGCCTTTGTTTTACGGAAAAGGGTGGTGAAAGTTCATATAACGAGATGATGATTGAACTTGAAATGAAGCTCTTAAAATTTTAAACTATTTTATGTTTAGATATCACTATAAGATCAGAGAATACTACATTATGTAAGACTTACTCAGTTTAAACACTTGATAGAAAACTCTTACAGCACGTTGCACATTGCAACGCTGTTTACTCCAGTCTCTGACAATAAAAATCCAACTTCACTGACTTCAAACGGAGCATCACTACATATTTAAAAATGAATTCTGAAATGAAATCAATACGTCTGAACGTTTTGTGGGCGAGGAACGGCGCGTTATGAGCACATAAATCTCTGAGGTTACCGACGCCCTGGCGTACCACCTACTACTACCTACCCTCGCTGTATCGGCACATTATAACATTTATGAAACCAACCACTTAATTTTATCTATACTAATTATTGATAACGCACAATGCAGAAATGTACGAATTTATGTTGATTTTGAGCCAAATTTAAACTGAATTACAGACTGGAAATTCAATACAGGAGGTAATAGTCATTGACAATAGATATTTACATATTAGAACTACATTTAATGGAGTATCTTATAGTTTTTTTATATATTAGGCAGCTGTATCGTTACAACACAATATAAAACCTTAACTTTTGTAATTAAACAAAGAATCAATTAATTATCTCAACTTCTGTTTTATGAGGTATTACTGAATTACTTGCAATTTATCAATGAATTATTGATATAAAATGATGGTTTGAAGACGTGAGTTGGTTACTGGGAAAAGCTTGAACATTCGTTTGACAGATATGAGCAGCGAGGCATGTTATATTTTATCGGAAGTAACGGCGTCTAACGTACGGCCAATTTCATAATGCCTTGCCCGCCCGCTGCGAATGTGCCTCACTTATCAATTTGATATCTCGATCTGGGAAAATAATGCCTTAACGATGAATGCCAGATCGATATCGCTGACTTGTATATTCGAGTTTTTGTAGAAAATTCTTTTACAAATTAAGTTAATGTACGTAGATACTATCTGTAATTACTGACATTACCCTTAAATGGTATCTTTTGTAACTAAAAGATGATCAAAAATCAAATTGTGTATCCATTAATACAGCTGACAAAAAAGATAAGCGCAAATTCTTTTTTGTGAACGTAACATGTTTATTTATAGCTTGTGAGAAAATAATGTTATCATAAAATATCCGTAAATATTTAGACGTAATCCATAACGGAAGACATGACAGCATTAGTACAGAATAGTAAAACAGACGTCAAATAAGTCATCAGTGTGTCAGTTAACTCAATTACATAGAGATCAACACACGACTTCTGTGCATGATTAAGTCTTAATTTCGCTGTCGTAAATTATACCTTATAACAGAGTCGTAAAACACACTTTTACACAATATCTTTTCTATCCCGGTAATCCGCCTCCATAAATCATTTAATAACGCAAATGCACAGCCACACATTGAGCTGTTCCTTCCGTAGGAGATGGTGGAAGACGCGTTCAACAGAAACTAATCCTTAATATATCGACAGGAGGATCCAGTTTTATTTAAGACCAAAAAGTTTACATGCTTGAAGAAGTTGAAGTAAATTATTTCAATCTTAAAGCGTAACAAGTTACAGACATGTAGCACTATTTAAAATGTACTCCTTAAACATAATATTAAAGTATATTTTTCAAGAGCACACAAAGCGATATGATATTATTAATGATACGCTCTCAGGTAGAGCTCGTGTCATGGACTGTTGTCAACCCTTGACATTTTAAATAAGTTTGACAGATCACGAATATTATAAACTCATACCACTGTTATATTTCTGAGAACATGATATTTTGACCTACGCGTTAGTAGTCAGTGGCTCGAGATTTAAAGGATTAATTACGTTATCAAAAAGAATATTTAGGGATTAAAGTGGACAAACACAACCGAATTTGATGGCATGGTTTTTGAAATAACAACAATATTAAAAATAAGATTACACAATACCAATAATTATGTAAAATTATAATTTATTGTATACAATTAACACTGATATGTGAATAATCCTAGTTTTAGTATAATTATTATCGTAATATTTTATTGATGACTGAACAATAGGTCAGAAAACAGTCAGTCTGTTACAGCTCAGTGCCGGATTCTTGCTGTTTGAAAAGAATCTATTTATTACATAAACTCCCTAAAATTACAAGTAACGAATTGAAAGTCTTAAAATAAATCATTCTTTAAGATTCATGAAAATCAGGATTTTTGTATGAACGTTAAACAAAGTATTTTTATAATTACTTAAACTCCGATCATATAAGTCATAGTAAACAAAAACCTGTATTTAAATGTGTAATAATATCTACTAATAGTATAAATAAGAATATGACAGACAATATTACAATTATGAATAAAAATGTTTTTGTAATAATAAACGTGTAAAAATTTTATTGAAATTAATTATTGTATCATAAGCTAAAAACAAGCGTCATTTAATGATACCTTTAGAGTGGCGTCGATTTAGCATTAGATAAATTATACTTCCTAATTATGTTATAATTTATTATCATATAAATTTATCATTAATAATATTCTTGTAAAGTGAGACTATTCACACTGTCCACAACAGACGTTACCGTCTCAATCGTCACTAAACAAATATCAACATTTAAATATCAACGCTATTAATATTACCTCCATTAAGCATAACCGGAAAGTGGTCGTTAAATGTGGATAATATCAGTCCATAAAAATAAAATATTAATAATTTACTGACAGGAGTTTAACAAATGACTGCTTATCGGATCCATTAACACATATTTTAACCTTAAATTCACGTGTGACTTCGAATTTTGTTATGTAATATCAGTTTTATACATGTGTGGATTTATTTCCATTACTTCTTCTTACACAGTTATAAGATAGATAAAGATGCTATTACGGCGTATGTCGTTTGATTTGACGATGACTTTATGAGCCAAAGATATTGATAGAAAGTTACCAACTAACAAGTAAGTTTAGACAACGCTTAACTCTCAAGTATAGATTGCGACTTAGTCACGCCGTGGAAGTTAGCCGTTAGGTAATTATTGTTGTTAAACAGCATTACACTTATCCGAAAATATAGTTCGAAGTTATTCGAACCATTCATTCTTATTTCGAAAGTCAATTATAAAATAGTATTGTAGTTTTGACAAACGACGATAACCAATTTGAAAAAAACGGAGCCACGCTTCAGCGCATAACTAAAGTCTAAAACTGTAATAAAAAGATTCTCGTAATCAACAAGGTAGATCTACTTCCCAATCGCAATATTAAATGCTTAACAAAAAGATAGTCAATAATATTTTAATGTTTTTACAATGGCTGCAAGTACGACATTGCATACGCCAACAAAAGTATGACATCGCTTAAAAAAACTAAAAAAAGCCGTAGACGTTTTTAGTGTAAAAACAAATTATCTAAGAAATAATGAAGTATCGAGGAAGCGGTCACAGTTGACTGTTCATACGGATCATCAATAGGTTCATTACACATAAAAAGCGAGGAAAAGACTGATTTTAATTTTTAAATTTAATTTTTCCACAAAAACACGGGATATGCAACGCTTTAATCGATTCCCGTTCATACTTCAATGACGTGGCGTTTGATTGATCAGAACTATACGGCGAGACAATACATGTTGACATTGCCGTGTATAATATTGTTAGAATGACCTTCGATAATAAAACACAAAAACTAATAAAGTCGTTTTATTGTCTTAATTTGTCATTATTATCAGAGAACAACGAGGAAGTTAATTCAGCTTCAAGGTGACCAATAGCAAATTTTTGCGTACCTAATTAACTACGATAGGACAAATTATATTGTAACAGGTTTCTATATAATTACACGCTTTAGGAGGGAAAACACCGTTTGGCTAGTTTTTACTTAAATACACTTTTTAAAATTACATCAGACGCGCCACGTATGACGTACTTGTACAAGGAATTCACATCAAAAATTAATGTCAAACGAAAAGATGGGGCCACTCTACAAAATTTATTTCACATCTCCACTCTAGCAATGACAAGAAAACTGTTACGGTTTGCAGCGGTCTGAGTGTTACATTAAAAATTCAACTCGTCTTACCCACTTGTGTGAGGGATTCCCGCATACTCGCCCTTGGACAGCATTTATATTTCCTTTGATTTTAGTGATTTACCAACCGAAAGTATGCATTAATTATTCATAGAAAGAGTTTCATCGTGTTCCTTGTCAATTTATTTAGTGGTAATGATCGGAAGAGATAAGGATAAATTGAAGCAACACATGTTTCTTATGCGTAAATAATAAAATCTATTTTATCATCTGTCATAGGAGGGTAACAATAAATAAATATCATCAAAACCAATTTGCTTCGTTAGGACATTATCAGCAAGGCTCAGGTGTAATAGACGGCGTTAACATTTCAAGTATAAGATATTAGATGTCTGTGGGATATCTGCGTTACTCTTTATCTTAGTATCAATGTTTTTCGTATCTCAAAGAATCTCCAATGTATGAGTATTTCCTAAAAGTTCACTAACAAGCCTTTCCTAATTGAATATACCTATAAAACTATTAATAAAAAATGCAGTAATAGATTTTAAAACCTTAGCTCTTCTTGCTAGGATAAATAATTGTTAATGAGCAAATGAATGTGGCATCCGGATCTTACAATTCTAAACATTTCTGTTTAAGTTCTGAAGTAGTATTCAAAAATTGGGAGAGGTTTTGATTTATTTGCTAAGGTCGTAATGCTGTTCAAAATGTAACCACAGTATAGTTCAGGAGTTGTTTAAACAAAAACATTGTATCTACCTAACCTGACAACATAACTAATGAAACTTCCTCGAGTAAAATAAACGATGTGACCTTTGTTGTATGAATATAATGGCGTTGACGAACCCGATATTTCCGCTTGATATTGTACCTGTTTATTATGCGTTTAGTACCATCGCTTACAAAAATTTTAAAGGACTTAACATTATAACTATGTTAGTTAAATATTGAAAAATGTGAAGATTTTTATAGAGTTGAAGTTTAAATGTCTTTATACGCTACTTACATCTAAAAAGTTTTTCAATGGAAATATTTATCTTTTAATCTTTTTCAAGTTTTTCTGAATTAAGGGAATATATCATTCTAAGTATTGTCTATATGCGTCAAAAGTATGTCATTGTACTTTTTAAAATGCAATTAAAAAATTCGTTAAATTTAGATAAGTTAAGAAACGTAAGTTTTAAATTATACAGTTAAAATTAAAACGACTTCGTTACTAATAACACAGCGTTATTCAAAAAGTAGGTGACAGTTTTGTGTTTTGTTGATATAAATTGACGATGACTTCGTGGATGTTAAAATCAATAAGAACTAAGTAATGTTCTTATCGATGCAAACCCACCTAGGGATAGATACTGATCACGAGCGGTTAGTGTATACCTAATACGTGAAACGGGCTCATAGTTTGGGAAACACTGTTTCAGTAAGAAAAGTTTATGCGTAAAGCATGTGAGGTCTTTTAGGTGCGTATTTAAAGACAATTAACCTAGATTACGACGGTATTAAGTCGTAAACTGATACTACATATATTGCCTACGAATTTAATTGAAACATTTTATAGCTCATGTAGATACAATACAAAAGCGGATATTAAGACAATTCTTTTATTATGTAGTTACAGTAATTACTTCCTAATTTTAATTAACCAAAAGATTACACAGTGCTTGATAATTTTCAATGGCAAGTTTAGTGGATTATACTACTTTATTACTTTACTATTATCAATAAAAATATATTTATGATTTCATTATCCTTAAATATATGAAAATAATGGGAGAGTTATAGATTTTTCCTACTTAATTTTTTTTTACAACTATTATAATATAGATCGTGACAGATACATGCATGTATGTATGGCATATGCAAAATAAATTAAAATCTTGTTAATATGAAAATATAGGATGTGATATTAAAAAATCTATTTTCATTTTAAATTAAAACTTAAATTATGCTTGAGATTGTACATTTGTATTATAAGATGGTCTTAACCACAGTGTCCGTTCCACCCGAACAGTAGTACATTGTGCTTAACTATGGACAAGTCATCTAGGAATATTAATTGTTCTGTTAAATTTACAATAGTTTGACTGAAAATTTACTTTCAAAAGAAAATTAATCTTTCAGATGTAGAAGATATTACTACAACAAGGTGCAACTAAGAATAAACCCTTGTACAATTAAAATCACGTCTGGCAATGTTAATATGATGACAACTCCTGATTGTGTTTCGCTCATGTAAAGTATAAAAACCGAATTCGATGAGAGCACAGTAATAAGGTAGTACATTTGTATCCCCCTCACCCTAGTTATCAGTTATCATTCTGAGAACAGCAATGCGCAAACGCATACCAAACAGATTCTCCGCGTAATTGCTACTATTCTTAACGTGTCTTTTTTCATCTTCATCATTGTTAATACGCGATTTTATCGCCAACAAAATAAAAACCGTTCTTATCTTAGAAGAAATCTTTATAAATTAAATTATTTTTGTTTATTATTATAGATCTTTATCTTTCAACTTTTAGTCCTGATTAAATCTTTAAAGCGAATCCTTACTTAATATTTTCAATTTAACTTATTTAATTAGATATTTCAAATTGAATTTCGTTGTTTTGCGAGGAACGATGATTTATATTGTTTGCTACTCAAAAATTACAGTGCGAACAAATAACAGACATGAACTCATATACCGTTTAAAGCTTTTCTTGATTTAACACCCTAAGATAGTTTTAATTTCATCACATGTTAAGTTAAACAATGTTTTCGTTTGTGATCATTAAATTTGTTTGGAATATAACTACTTATGTAAAATATGTTCTGTATGGTTGTTATAAGGGCTCAATTTCTTTTGATGTAGTAAAGTTTGGGATCAGACGGCGGGTCGGCGCGTGCGCAGATCAGTTGTTATTGACAAATCGAAGGACGGCGCACATGTCGGTTTTGACGGCTTCCGTTTCATAAACTTTAATGACGTGGTTGACCCAGCTTTGTTTACTTTACTTGGCTCACAACTGCACCATTTACAGCCCTTCTGGTTAACTATTAATTGCCCCGCTCATTGAATGCTGTGGAAAGACTACAAATAGTAAAAGATTTTCAATTTATCATTAGTGTCTGAATCACTACGTGTGTTGACGAATGGACAAATTAAACCTTCTAAGGTGTACTGTGGTCGTAATTAAATGTCTATTTAATTAACACTACGCAGCATCCCAGCGCCTCGCTTCACAAACCTCATATCGACATAATCAGAAGATCACATCTCTTAATATACGGCCAGCAGACGAGTGAGATCTGACACGAAATTCCCTAAAAATAATATTTAAAATGGTAATGGGCCCTCGGTTTCATAAATTGATGCGCCATATGTCCCTCTGTTGCATCTACTGTATACATAAATATGTCAAGTTTAGAGACGACTACTGTTCTATAGATAACTAGGTATAGTTGATACTAGGATAGATAATTAAACCATGTATAAAAATGAATACAGTCATTTTATTTTACTCCTCAATTATCCTGCAACGTTTAAATTTAAGGTAATAAGTTTATAAAATTGAAGTTTAAACAGTTATGAATATATAATATAAATAAATTTTATTTTTCACGTTTCTAAACCTTTTCTAAGTCATAAAGTCTATGTATAATCACATATCTCATATGAACCGTATAACAAATATCAAAATGATTTCGTCGCTCTAAATATGCGCACTTGTGTAGTTAACTGTAGCACGAGTCAAATAGGATTTTTGACAACTACAATTTTGCGTTTCCGGAGATTTGTTTTGAGACCAAAATAGTTTACCTTATATGACACCGCTTAATGTCTACTCTCATGGGATTTTCGAAATTCTTTAACATATTAGGCGTAAAAGTAAGACAGCATTTATTCTGTGGTAAAAGTCTATTTTATTACCACTGTAAATAACCTTGAAATGAGATTTACATATTAAATTATAAACGACTTTAGTTTATAACTTTCAACATCTTAATTTGTTTTCTATGCAGTGTTTAATTATGTGGTCTATGGATATTCGGAAATGTAGAAACACATTTCGCAGACAGGTAACACCAAAAGTTCAGTGACCCAAAGGTCGCCGTCGATCGATAGACTCACGCGCCGAACACAGATAACGAATAGAATGTACGACACATAATGAATATTTGACTGTGGCACTTTTGGGTAAGTCCTCACATGAGAAATTATCTGATTAAATCTTAACTCCCAACACAGTTACAGTTATAAATACAGGTGGAAATTAATTTTTTTATTAAAGAAGCGTCTATTATGACAATGCATTTAATTTTTCATTTGGTTTATTATATCATGTTGGGATACAACTTTTTTAGATTTGGAACATAGTATTTTCTGACAATTTGTAAATGTGTTTGCAACTGTTTGAAATGCCAACAAATGGCTTACAGCAGTAGTATGTAATATACTCTTTCGTTATCTTTAAGTAATAAATACGGACAGTATATATCTATTCGTATACAACGTTTAAAACTAAATTCAATAAATCATACAAATTTACCACAGTATAATTAAAGCAACGTTTACAAAAGTGTGGAAAACGTTTGTCGTATTTTGTTCTATATGCGTTTTTAGGTAATCATTAGATTTATGAGTGTTTTAAAACATCCAAGTTAGGATGCTTGGAATATATAAATTTCTAATTAATAATAATTACAGAAAATTACTCGATAATTTACGTTATAAAAACTTGCTAGTGTCGCACCTAACCCTATAAATATGTGTAATCCTTAAAAAGAATTTGTGTCAGTCATTATATTAATTTCTCTAAGTTGTTTCAAATTCCGATCTTCTTTTTATTAATATGGACTTTAAGGATTTACACAATTTTTGCAATTAATTAATTTTAAACTATTCTGAACTGTTTTATGTGTTTCTGAGTGCCGCACAAAATATATATGTTTCGTTTTCGCATTTTAATGTTATAATTTTAAATATTAATGTTATGAATATTATTCTTAAGATGCCGACATTGAGGTCTAAGATATGACCATAGAATGCAATAAATTGTAATGACAAACCGCCCCCTGAGCACCCTAGGAAGCTTGCTATTTTCAACTATAAATAAATGCGTAGATGTATTGATAAATATAAATATTAGGGGCGAAAGGAAGAAAAACAATGTTTATGAAACTGGTGTCGTTCGCTTCATAATAGTGAGTTACGACTTCCGACGCCTGCCAACATATGGCTGTATGAGAAATGGCAATTTTTTCTACATCGCATAGACTCGTTTCATAGATTATCATTGTTATCATAAGATCAGAGTTGAGGAGAAATAATAACGAATACATCGCTTTATTGAGACATAAATACCATCGACGCTTAAGTTGGTTTCAGAACGTACTCTCATATAATGTGATATTATTATACTACAAATCAGTGATGCTAATGAGTTAATACGCAGCGAACACGTTTAATAATTGCTGTGAGACGGTGCGACGGGACATCGTCTGTCACGCGGGTCCATCACAAATAAATTTTCTGAATATAATAAGATCAAGAGAGTTGGGCATGCGTGTAGCGGCCGCGAGCCATCGCGACAGACGCGGCGTTAGTCACGACGGGCTATACTTAGACGATTGCATTGTCTTCTGAAATATCTATTAATGATTATTGACAAGGGATCGGCACGCGAATTCTTCTCGCGATAGGTGCGTCGAACTGCTATTAATATATTTGATGTCCGACCGCGGTGCGTCGGGCGTAGTGGGTATGTGACAAACGGTCGTTAATCACATGCACTTACAAGTATTGACAGAAAACATGTCCTTATAACGGTTCAGGGAGAAGCGAAAGTTATTTTGATCTGTCATAAATTAAATTCATTGAGCAATAAATAGGCACTCCGTTTTTATTTATTTTAGTGCCAGGACTAGCAACGCATTTAGGTTAAATGGCAAGCCAACTCATAGCACTTAGTGACCAAAAGCTTTACAAAGCACCTACTACAAGTCCTGAGCTCCTTTGAAGCGCGACCCCTTACAAAATGCATACAACTAATCTTATATCGTTTACATATTGACTCTGAAAATATTATATCGTATAAAATGTGCTCTAAAACTGCGCATTAATATTCAAGCAATGCTCATTCAATATTCAGAAACGGGAATTTGTTATCTTTTAAATATCATAAACATTAATGTATCTCGTATTTAATTCATAATATTATTCTAAAACTTGAAAATGAAGTCATGATTCTAGATAGGTAAATCTTAATCAGAAAATACGAATTACGCCGTTTCCATTAACAGTCCTAACAAATAAACGAGTCCACGTCAAAATTGCAAACTGAAAGTACAAATTGATACAATTCGACAATTGATTACAATATGCACACAAAGCAGTATCGTATCCACAAACACAGGCGAGCAGTCAGCGGCCGACATCGATTCATATCGAGCGACGGCAGCTTTTCATTTTGTATGTTAAATTAAATTTCCATGAAACAAGATTGAATTTTTCGCAATCAGCACGAGCAGGACCGAAATGAAGTTATGTAATTGTTTCCTACAGCTCTATAGTTACAAGGAATTAATTGCGCTCTTTCATTTGTTTGCAATTATGTACGTACATACAACGAAATAAAACACGTTCATGAATTAAATTTAAACATCTCTTATTCTATCCTGTGGTTACATAGAATGATCGTATTACTTATTACTAATGAGAAAAAAATTATTGCAATCCATACTAGATATCGTTATTTGAATCTTTAACAGTGTTACACGCTTTACGACCGTTGCTTGATAGTACGCGACCACAGTGGACATGCTGGCTGCGACAGGTACGTAGTATCAGCTTAGCTAATTTACAATTTAATTATCAAGCTGGATGATGCATCGTTAGCGCGCGCCAAACCGAGTTTATGCGACTAATCAATTGTTTGACGCGGCCGCTGCAATCACTCGCCGCACGACGCCCGTGTCCGCACACCGAACGGCGGCCACCCTACCTGTGCACTACTATTTTACTAATCACACTGAATATTTAAACGGTACTCATAGCGCTACATAAATAATTCGTATGAAGCGTTTGTGCATGTTTACTTTTAAAAAAGAAATATAGAATTCATAAATCTCTTGTGACAGAATAATCATTTGTTATTTTGTGTAAGTTACTATAGAAATTACTTAATCTAATACACGTTATAGATAAGCAAGTTGAATTCTAAGACAAGTACGTGATAAAACAATAAAAAATATATAATTAACCGAGTTGGCCTTCGATGTCTAACGGAGAGTAAAATCCGATAGCTTGTCGTTCTCATTATTTCTCGTCTTGATTAAATATAGCTCAGATTCCATCAGGAGAGCGACTTGATCGAACGGTTGCTATGGATTTATGCGCTAAATATTCGACAGGTGCCAAGTGTGTCGATCACAGAGTTCGATGACTAACAATGTCCCAAATTATATTTCAAATGTCAAATAATTTAAGCATCTAGTCTGCGCCCAGTGCGGGTCACACGTACTCACATCTACAATTCTCGCTTGGCTGCACTCCGTGTTGTATATTAATTACTATAGCTTTTGAAGTCCACGTCAAACCATTTATTGATAGTGCAATGCAACAAAAATACTTTTAAAATGACAAACTTTCTTATTATTATCTATACTAATATTATAAAGCTAAAAAGTATGATTGTTTGTTCTTTGAACACGCTAATCTCAAGAACCGCTGGTTCGATTTGAAAAAAAATTCAGTGTTCGTTAGTACATTTATCGAGGAAGGCTATTTGCTATATTATATTTTCAAAAAAATTAGGCATTCTCGCTAAAAGTCCTATAATGTAACGCAAGCTGGAAAAA
>JAOSYY010000014.1:7331796-7348942 GCA_025727935.1 Hebomoia glaucippe | reverse complement strand
TTGGAGATGAAACTTAAACTATGTAATTCTCAAAATTTTAGTATAAATCGCTTTTTAAGGTATATTTCTGGATAAATTAAATAAATGATGAATGAATGAATGGATGAAACCTTCACATTTATAGTACTGTACTTAGTAAAATATATAGATCTTAAACAATTGTAGCAACTAATTAACATAATGATTACCTATAGTCATAACACGGCCATCCACAATTTGCTAATCCCACACCGCTACCGTTACATAAGACAGCTGAGTTGAATATAAATGTAAAACACAATAAATTTCATGCCCCGTAGGAAATGAATATTCATCACGAAATCGCCATGCATATTCTCTTTTGCTACAGAATTTTGTGTTCCCTATAAACATTGGATATAGTTAAGAAAGTAGACCCTATTTTGCAGTAATATCGTTACATTTCGCTTGTTGAATACGGAACTGTAGAGAGCTAGACGGCGCTTCGGCGGGCGCGCTCTCGTAAATTTCAACATATAGTAAAGTGATTTACGAATAATTGTTGTGTTGGCGTATAACTAGAGAAATCTTTCCGCTGTTTGCCGTCGGTTAATTTATATTATGAGGCTTAGGTAATTCGCGAGCCTCAAGTAATTGCTCTGGAGAACAATAGCTTTTGTCATATGTTTATCTAGATATAACGTGTTTCAACGTTCAATATGTCGGTCGGTTCAAATTAGAAATCTATTATTACTGAATATTTACTTATGCATCAAACCAGTACCAATTAATATATTAAGTCGGAAATCAAATTACTCTGAATAGGTACTGTGTTGAATTTTATTGCCGTCTTTAACGACCTTGACGTCTCTTATTAGTGAAATTTTGAAAAAATATTAGGCAATAATATGTAAGAGGAAAGTTTTAGATTTGTAATGAGTAATTTTATTTGATTAAATATTTGATAAAAAGTACTTGGCAAATTATGTTACCGTTAGTGTGCCTGTCTGGTATTTAGTTCTTCAACCTTGGACGATATCGTGAGTGTATAATATACCTAATAATAAAAGTATGTACAATAACACATACTATGCTGCCGTGTCTACTTTTATATTTTTTAAGATTTTGTTTCGTTCGAGTTCTAAGAAAGTTATAAAACCATCGAAACAATAAGGTGATACCCATTTTAATCGAAACATGTGTTTATCGCAACATGTGAATCGGCCTAAAGCGAATTAGTTCTCGCACAATGCAATTTGAATGCACATTACACAACGGACGAGCTACGAGCGCTTTTTATTGCGGCATCGTGAGATCTTATCTTGAAACTGCCACTTCCAGAAGGCAAATTTCAGATTCTATCCCACGTTTTCCCAATTTTACAGCTTAACATCTTCGAAATAAAGGTCATTACCGCCTAACCAAATATTTGCTGCGTTGGTGTGCGTTGAAATACAAACGTCAAATACACACTCACTCCACCATACATGTTTAAAGAATTCAACATAAAATCAGCAATAAAATTGAAAACATTTTGTTACGTTTTAAATAAGTTTAACACTGACGACTACGCCCCACAAAGAACTTTGATCTTTGTTCGCAAAACTAAATGTGCAAAATCGTACGCGAACTTTAATTCTGAAATTATTTCTGGGTCGATAAGAAGCGTTAATTTTACGAGCCAGTGATAATTTGCTAACTTCCGTCAGAAAATCGCCCTAGTTGAATCATCCTGAGCGATTGACGTAGGTACATATTGACAGCTTTTCCATACGTGATGTATCAATTACAGCTTTTATAAGGCATGTAATAATACACAGAAAAGATGATTATTAAAAAAAGGAAACAGCCATATGTGTGGTAAGAGTTATTAGTTCAAAAGTCAAAGCACAGCAGAAGCATTTACACATTTATATCAATATTTCTGAATTTTGACTCGTAAAGCGCGAATTAAAATTTTATATTTCATTTTAAATTGCAGATTCCTAAATTAAGTTTAATTTATTTGTTTCTTCAAAAGAATAATATCAAATTTAAAAATTATCTTACCACAACTTCCATCGCTGTAATGTTTTAGTATTGAAACTAAATTAGTGGATTCGTAAAACAGTTCGCATTAAATGATTTGTAAAAAGAATTTAATTGCCTTTTTAAAGTCTTTTATATACTATGTTATTGTCGTTAAGAATATGACTATGTGTTATTCAAAGTAAATGTTGTCTTTATATTTGTAAATGAAAACACTGGTGTTTTTGATATTCTTATGTCGAGATACGTTGGCTACGAGTAGTCACATTCACTCCAATCAAAGCACCGCGGATCACGCCGCTATTGGTGGTTTTCAACAATAGCCAATTATTTTCTTTCAACGCTTTTTATTAATTACAATTGCCGAGCGCGCGAAGCCTTTGTTTTTTAATTTTGACAAATTCTCAACTTTCTCAGAACAAAGATTTCGGTTACACCGCATTCTTATACGTTTCTCATAACAATTAAATAACTTTATTACATCGTGAGCGTATCGTCGATGAATATTTACGAGCTAATGAAGGTTTTTGCGCTCTACATGAGCAAATAGGCGTGTCTGAAGTCAGTAATTATCAAATTAAAACTCAGAGGCAACTAAGCATTATATTGGTCACGGTACCCGCTTTCGTATACTCGATGTAAATATTTGTTACTAACAAAGTCTGTATATATAATGCCTTTGATTACATTGAGAGATAATACAGTAGGTTTCATCAGTCTAATACATCAGATAACTACAAAACAAGTCATCAACATGTCAGAATCCGTATAAAACACGTAGGTCTAGATTGTCAATATTCAATTTATCAAAGGCCTAATACCTATTATGGTTTATTAAGATAATAGAAGGCTGTTCTTTGAAACCTAAATTTATCCTGTCCCTAAGATCCTGAGCTTATATTATTGTCATGCGTTTCTATTTCATATGAAGGAACAATAAAACACATGAAACAGAAAATATTTTGAATATAACTCATCTGTTACACCCACTTTTCGAAATTTTATTTTCGATCTTTTATGTGTGTCAATATGTAATTCATTCACTTAACACGCCTGACCTCAGACGTCGGTACACACATTTTAGTTGCGATATAAAACAGTGTTCCATTTACATAAATACAATAGCACTGTAATTTTGATAAATACCGAAGAATATCCACATAAAACATTGAATATAGGTGTCTAATCCACTGAAGGTACTTTAATATTATGTGTTATTTTCCTAATTATAGATAATTTAATAAATTTAAGTCTAAGTAATTTTTACCAAATCATGTACATGAACCTCATAACCATTAAGTTCGAATGATTTTTGTCATTTTCATTACCTGTTGTTTATATACAAATATAAAAGTTTAAAAATATATCGATCTCTCTAGATTATATTTTCTTAAGGTAAAAAATATGACAGACTCAAGTCGGGTAAGGTGCACATTAATTGCATAAGAATATTGACAGAAACCAAATTAAGTAAGGTTTTCGTGTCATGATTTTGTAAAAAAAATCGAAATTTTGCTTTTTAATGACACCAACATGTTAACTTAAATTTTACATTTGAGTTTATCTTGTCAAAATTATGTAGATTAAAAAATTACTTCTCGACGCCGACTACATGCGATGTGTAGTTTTTGATGGCGTAATACCGATCGTAATCGCTTCGCAAGTAGGTAAGGAACACTATCGGATGCGGGCGCGAACGCGAGCGAAATTTGGCAATGCGCCAACAAGGTGAATGCCACGAGAACCACGCACCGGGACACGCAAGTCGCAACCCACTTTAACCAACAACATATACGGAAACAACACAATGTTTTACGTATTTTTACACATTATTTTGATCTGTTGACAATATATGAGAAACTTAATAATTTCAAAACAAGGTATATATTATTTTTTCAAAAGCCTATGATAGGTAAGTCTTGTAAAAAGTTTTATACGCATATGAATGCGTAAACGTTTTCACTCAAATAGACTTAAATCTTATAGGATTTAGTTAGAATCTGACGTCTACTAAGAATACTTTTTTTATTGAATTCACAAACATATGAAATTATTTTAAAATCTGTGGAAATTTAAGCAAAAATAAATATTGACATTTTAATGGAGTTACATAGCATGTCACATAGATATCCCAACTGAAATGCAAATTGATATAATGCAGGAAACGTCTGAGTGGGTCTCATAGCGGGCGCTATACCGCATGAGTAGCATAAGTTCGTTTACATACGACAGTGTGCTGTATTTGCATCCCAAATGCTAGCTGCGACCGTTCGCCTGCCCAACTTATCTCTCTTCCAGGCAAAATATTACAGTTTGTGCATCGCCACTTGCAATGTGCATATCTGAATGTCAATAAAGGAATAAAAAAACGACCACCGGAGGCGTTCCCGCTGAATCGAGACGTTTATGCATTCCACCAATGGGCGAAGAGAGCTCAGCATATTCATAACGATATTACCGCCGACGGTGCTTCGGCGTCATCATAATTCATATATAATAACCCTTCTGAAGTCGATGCGGCCGACGTGGTGCGCAACACTGCGTCTCATTCACTCGTTTGATATTTTCTTAAGCGAAACAGAGACGCAACTAACACCAAACATTTCATAATTCATAATTTTATATTTACGAGTAACGCTAAAATTATACCTACGTGAAAACTTCGTTTCATTGGCAATCGCTAACAAAGATCTATTTACATACACTGTGAGTTGAAGTTTGTTACATCGTGTGTTCTAGTAAAGATTAAAAAATAACGTTATCTGAGCAATGTTTACTTGAACTGTGATAAACAGAACATGCTGGATATGTAGAAACGATGACAGCTATTTCTAATTGGAATATGACGGAACGCGTACGTGTGCGCTCGGCCAGTCTCATTCGTCAGTTTAAAAATAGAAGACGGCGTCTGCGCCATGACGACTCGCGCCATTAATTTATATGAAATAACTGTCTGCAGTCAGAAAAATGAGTTTGATAGAGAACGGCCTTCCGAATTCTCATATTTATGAGCTCCGTAAAAGCAGCTTCTGAGGCAAAATATTCATTCTAAAATTTCTAAATATATTATCACATAATATTTTGCCCAAATCCGTATAATTTTCTTTAAAAAAATCCAACAATGTTTTATTGTTTTTTTGTCTGAATTGTTTTAAATTTGTCTTTCAATATTTTTTTATATTCATTATATAACTTACTATAACACTTTATTAACGTCACCGAAATCCTCATTCGTGGTTCTTTTCGAATCAAATAAAGATCCAAAAATACTGATTTCAGACATTATGATTCTCTCAAAGTACGCAAAAGACATGTGTAACATAAATTCGTTAGCGCGCGTGTAATCGTCACGAATACACCAACCATATTTCAAAGCAGTAAATTTTAAAGTTGACATCAGAAAGAACATCTTATAAAGCCGTAATTCACCTTCATTTAAATGACTCCCTACTCGGGAATGTGTCATTTTGTGTACGAAATTTATTATAATATTCAGAAAACTTATAACGAGATACCAGCCATAAAAAAGAAAATTTAAGCAAAGAACATATTTGGAAACACTGAAAATTTACATGTTCTGTAAACAAAATTATTTTAATAAGATCAGTACAAATATAATTATTGAACGAATTTTCGGATCACACTGACCAGTAGGTATTAGGTACTATCATTTAGAAGACCATTAGCTTTATACCTAAAGACATTAATAAAGAAGAAAGCATATTAAATTTAGTACTACGTAGTTGTATGGTTCTAGAAAACACGACAAGCACTTAGCCATCTATCACACACACTACAGTCATACATAGCTCACACTCCCACACTCATCATTCAAGTAACATCAAAGTATAATACAAGGAGAGAATAAACATACACTTTGTAAGTCACAAATCCAGTGTGATTTACCTACTTAATATTGTGGTCATATACTTGATACTGTTAGAAGAACGTTCTATGACAAAAATACAGTTGAAAAGACTTTTCTAACTTATTTATAAATTGCTAAAATGTCTACACATGTTCAATAACGGTAACGCCTAAATTATCTTATACTTTCTATAAAAAAATTAAATCAAATCACAATGATGGTATAAACTTGTAGCCCCCGTCCTTGCGGTTTTTCATATCGTGGGTTTTATACGTAGATAATAATAATTATAAGATGAATAACACAAGTTATACCTGATAACCTTCACTATCTTCATGTTAAAGTTAGTTTAGTCGTTTTCGAGATTAGCCGGAACAAACCGAGAGGAAAAGTTATAAATTCTATTTATGTTATACGAGTAAGTACTTACCGTCTAAAAATTTAAATGCATTTAAAAAATACTACTATTTGGATATTACAAACAGACACTTCTATTATAATTATTTATATAGATAAGAATTGAGGAAATAAATTTTGTGTAATGCCATAATAATATATTGGATGCTAAAGTTATTCATGTGTACTCCTATTTAAATCTCTAGATATTTAAACACATCGCCCTCGCGCTTCTCTCCATAAATAAAATAAATACAAATATTCTCACGTAAACGAGTAACTCGAAAGCGTTCATTTACATTTGTGAATGTAATAAATGGGGCATCCTCTAAATACCAAATTAATTTGCGTTGGAAATAGACAGTAGGTACTCGTATTTTAAATCAATCGAGCTGGATTCGATTATAGCTGAAACAAACCTAAATACTTTTGCTGTAAATCAACTCGCTCAGTTTTATAACCATATCGTTAATTTTGAAATAACACAGAGAAGAAATACAACTGTAAGTAATATATTATATGAATAGTATAATGTAAATATTCCGAATAATAGCTGGAAAGGGTTAGCACACCTGCATTGCTATATTCGTTCTCATGCATCTCGACAAATTTACGACCAGGTATTGAACCAACAAATAAGATGATCAAAAAATGCCACCAAAAAATATAATAAGAGCGTCACAAAAAGCTCAGCAAGACACGTCGACGTCGGCGTCGGCCGCGCTCCATTGGTTGTGTGAACAAAGAAATATTACCGCGTTATTTTCCATTGCTCTTAGACTAAATTATTACTGAGCAATACCCTTTTTATAATTAACGACCCTTTATACCCGATTTCAATCGCCATATTGGAACGATGATGACGTCATATTCACCGACAATCTGTACAAATAGAGCACGCCCACTATTCTTCTGTCTCTCAGATTCAATCTATACAAATAAATAAAATTAAACAGTCTGTTTGCAATATCAAAATAATAGCTCTATTTTGAAATGCTTATCTATACATATATTACAAAGCTGAAGAATTTTTATTTGTTTGTTTGAACGCGCTAATTTCAGGAACCGCTGGTCCGATTTGAAACATTATTTCAGTGTACGTAGTAGTACGGATTGTCACTAAAACCCCAATAATGGTACTCAATGTGTAAAACTCGAAATGAACGCGAGTGAAGCCGCTGGCAGAGGCTAGTAGGTATATATATATATATGTATATATATATATATATATATATATGTATATATATTACAATTCATAGAATTTTCAGGTGTTTGCTCTGTTTATGTTTCGAAATGGCTTTATCAACTTTGACGGGCCTTTTACTAGTCGATATGGGTTTTGTGAACTAAGACTACCTCATCAACATTATGTGCTTATAGCTAGTCTAAACTAAAATTAGTTTAATTAATTGATATTTTTATCTAATTTCATTTACCTCATTAACAAACGTATAAATAAATAAGTTATCTTAAAGATTCAATAGGGTTTAATAGTTATTGATCAATAATAATTCTCATAATTTACAGCGTCTGTATAGAATTGGTTGTTATATTATATGGTAATTGTGAATAACGCATTTTAAACCACCGCGATAAGATTCATAGCACTAATTATAACATGTTAGTTTATTTAGATTATACTTATCTAGTTTATAACATATTTTAGTGGTTCATAAACAAACATAGCGAGAGTTTACAGCTCCTGACGAGCCCGACGCACATCCGAACCATTGTGCCTCTTATAATTTTTATTAGGGGCAATCCGTCCGTCTTGATTTACTCCTTCCCGAACTGATGGATCTTTTATTTAATTTACGATTCTACCCTTGTGTTCTGGACGTAATAAAATGTTACAAAAACAAGCAAAAATGACGTCGCCTTCATTGTATTGGAAATCAAGAATTTATTATAATAATAATAAAATTAAATTGCCATATAAAACATATAAGATGTATGAAGCTATAAGAGATAACGCTTTAAGAATTTCAAATAAAGTTGTTGCAGCAAAACCTGATTATAAAGTTCGTACATAATATTTCACACACTAAATATATAAAAATGTCGCTTTCATATTTTAATATCATTGTTATTCCGACTAACGTCCGACTATTTCTCGCCGACTGCGAATTGGCAAGAATTCAGAAATTGTTATTATTGAAACGACGCTTCAACTCATATCACAATTGCGTTGGCAAATGTCTTCATATCCTCAATAAGCCATAACTCTTCGGAACATAAATGTCAGTATTGTCCAATGAACTCTTTGATTTACAAAGCGGAGCTTAAAAATGTAGTGTGAAACATAATCCTCATTAAATACGGAGACGTCTTAAACAATTCCCACGGAATTTATCCAACAATGCAAATAAATAATGAGATAAAAATTTTAATTATTCCTATGTAGGTACGTGATGACCGGGCGAACCCAACACGTTACTTGTGCGTCTCATTTGCAAGTAACAGGACGGGTATTATAGACCCACGAAGGCAATAAGATAAAAAGGCGCTCAATAAGGCGCGATCAGAAGCAAAAATGAAATAAATTGCCGGTGAATAAGAGTGCTGTGTGCAATTGAGGCGAACACGCTGGCTCATTAGACGACGACGCAACCGCTCGTGCAGACTTGGACTACAGTCTACACCGCGCCCGCCCCATCACAGAGTGCCGGCCTCGACATATTGCCCAACAATAACTACCTTTTGACTCGACCGACATCCCAAAAGTGTTACTTGCATTTATTTAAACTAATTCTTAGAATGTTCCACACGCAACCATTTAAGGTATTTATTATTTAACAATACTTTTGCATCAGCCCTTTTGCAGAAAAGCTGTAAAATTTTTGTACATTAGCATAACAAAAGCAGTGATTTGAAACGACAAAGCTGGTAGGGCCGTCGAGCATATCACTTTCACTTATTTATTAGAAACTAGTTATCTAGTTGTATGTCGATATGGTAATTGTTCAAAACCGCAGGCCGCCGGAGACAATGACACGGGAGTCACTGACGCGTCGTGACGCGGCAAAAACTTCGTGAAATCGAAACCGAAAGGGACGACTGTGCGTTTTTCTATAACATAAATTAAACAAAAATTGTTTAACGAACTATTTTAATAAATAAAAATCGATCGGATGAAAATTCCTTTCACCAATAAAAAACAAAGATATAGTATAACAGGAAACTAAATATTAATTAATGATTAATAAAGGTAAAAAGCTTAGACACGATATACATAATTTTTAAATGTACCTAAGTAACTAGGGCAGACGTACACTAGACGTTCGTCAACGTTAAATATCTCTATGCACCATTTAAATGCTCTCGGGCGCATCTCAGCGGTACTTTCGTCTAGAAATAGTATTATGTCATATCAAATATCTACGCGCGTGTGTCGGCCCGTTACACCCCAGCCACAAACTCTTCACTGAAGAAAAATAATAATGTGGCATTAAAATTAAATTTGTTATTGCAATTTAATGCTCAGAACAAGAATAACTGAGGATATATATTAAAACAATTTTAATGTATTACTGAATATAAAATATAACTTTGATAAAAACAACGATATCTTTATTTTATGGTACTCATTAATCCATCATAAATCTAAATGCAAAAGTGTCATTTTTTTGTTTCGACCAATAAATATAACTTTTTTTCTGAGCGAAGTCATGACTAATTGGTACAGCTTTAGCTGTACGCTACGGGGCGCACGAGAATGGTATTTGGTATTGCAAATATAATAATAAAATTTTATTACCCCGTTTCCAAAGGGTTTGTTTCAAGTCTTAAAGGGTAGTGAAACCTGCTCCGGGTGGATCATAAGTCAAAATGATGCTTTTGTCTAGTTGCATATCGTCATAAATCACCTAAAGAGAAATATTCAATGAATGGGAGTCGTGATCTCAATACAAAATCATTACACAAATATAGATTTTAACCATTTGTGCACGTACCATCCATTGTGGGTGGTTTAAAAAAGGCTTTCGCAAATATTTTCTGCGAAAAGAAAGCTTATTATAGAAATGGGAGTTTGTTTTGTCACCTGCTTTTGAAATACGAATGTTCCAAATCTGTAAACTACTCACTTTAAGATCGCTTCTTATTATATTCGCTTAAATTTTCCGTTATTCATTATATTATTTACACATTTTATAGTATCTTTAGCAAAGGTTTGTGTTTATTAACACATCTTTTATTAGAAAAAATTTTTCGCTGTAGTAATTTTTAATATAATATCAAGTTTATTATTGGAGTGTTGGAAGTGAGAATTAAAAGGAGACGCATAGCGTGTAGTATAGTGTTGATGGAAGAGTGATGGAGCAGGTCACAAACAGGGTCAGCGGCGCCATGCGTCATCGCTAACGACGACAAATGACGTGACGTGACATCACGCGCCTCGGAATATCCGCGGTCGCGTCACAAGACCACAGATTATTTATTCAAGCCAGTTTGAAGTTAGACCGCAATTGAAATAGGATAAATAATCGCCAAGATTAATAAAAAAGTCATATGTATATAAATTCACAGATAACAGTATATACACTAAATATTATCGGTCTTATTCGTAAAAATATCTTAAAACAGGCTTAGGTTAGATGTAAAAACACTCATTAGGCTTATAAAAATTTGTAGGTTAACAAGGTAAGCTTGAAGCTTAAATCTTTTTCCAAAATACGATTTATTGATTAATTTAGGCGCTTATATAAACATTTATAAATTACGATCTATTCGTTCTTTTATATTTTACATTATATAGATTGACTAACTGATTTGATAACAACGTAGTAAACATTTCTTCCTGGGCTTCATGTTTAAAATTCCTTTAAAAATATTCGTGTTTTCTACATTTTATGTTAGGTCACGACAGTTTTTAGTATACTGTGATATTAGCTCGTGTCTTCTAGTTTGCGGTCGTCACATAAATATAACTAGCTAACGTTTACCTGATATCACAATACATATACATTTCTATATAATAGATTTTATTTTTAAACTGTTTCCTGAACTTTCTTCGCTTATTCATGAAGGATAGGTGTTAAATTATGACTGTCGTTGATTTATAATCTTTTTTATGTAAAGGAAGTAAAAACTTCAATGGACGGATTGATGACAAGTGCGTACGAGTAAGTAATGAAAACGAGACGAAATTTTTTACCAAACAAAAGGAAAGTGTCAATCTTCACCACTATCCATCACGATATTTTGTTTCCTCTTACGCGTGACACGCATATAAAATTGTAAAATTGTCGGTTTTCATAACAAAATAACTTTAACAATTATATTTTTGTTTAGAATCAACTTTAAAATGTTTAAATTTAAACTTGCTATTTTTTTTTACAGAGTGGACACATCAACAGTGGTGGATAATCTTTTCACTTGAAATCTTGTTTTATTATTTATACAATTTTTTTACCACGTATAAATTTCACGTTATTATACGATATTTAAATTAATATATTATTAAATCTACTTTTTATTAATCTCAAAACGAATTAAAGTGAGCTGTATATAAACAGTAAGACATAATTCCCACAGAGATTTAGCACCGCATCGGAGTGGAAGCCGGCTGCACGCGACACAAAAATAGCACACATTTGTCGAAAAATAAAATTTTTCCCTAAATAGACAGAAATATACAAAAATGTGAGGCAAAGAGCGAGGGGCGAACGTGCTGGCGCGCCGTAATGTGCGCCCCTAATTAAAACGTTAAAAACCAACTGTTCTCTAAAAACGTCAATTTCGAAGAGAAATGTAGCGTCCAAAGTATCTTTTTTCATATTATTTATAAGATCCAAGAATAAGCGAAGTAAGACATCCAAATCTTTTAAAAGTATCGAATAAAGTGTTGCACTAATTATTCAGACAGTATAGGAATGTCGTTAAATGTCGGTACTGTTAAGTACACCTCTGTGTTATATCCCTATTTCGTTTGTGTATGTTTCAAACCTAGACAGCTAACACACTGATAAATCTAGCTGTAAAGCGATATGCAGATCAGCATCGACATTCATTACCTAATTAAAATCGCAAGGCCCTTCCGCCCGCTACATTTCTCCAACGCGCTGCCAATAAATTTCATCCGCCAGTCGCCCCATAACGATAACCAGTTCCTCGGGAACTATCGTTCAATCTGCCGTCGATGCCGTATGTTGATCCGGTCGTGTACCCGCCGCTCTTTGCAGACGAGCCTGTCGATTCCTATGTATTATTTAGTACCGTCACTAGAGTGAGTGCAGCCCGGTATAGCGCAACAAGACGCATCTCTGTGTGCCACAGCCGTGGCGCACATTACTACACTCGCGAATGTCTCGAGCTACGTCAGACCAAAGATAACGAGCTCACATATTCATAAAGAATTATCCAACGACGACAGCGGCGTTTTCTTTCCCCTCACTTCACCTCCCTTTTTATCGTATTGCTCTCATTCACACTCTCCGAACGATTTCTATCTATCTGCTCCCTTCTAAAAGGCCAATACGATAGAGCATCACGACATCACGGCGGAATTGGATTATAGACTTTAATTTATTCTGTGGAAGAAATATTTCATTTTTAATTCCATGTGTTCATGAATCCCTTTGAGTTCTGGCTTGGCCGAATCGAACAAAATCGAAATGATCATTGTTGTATAAAGGGTTACGATCAGTTTTAATTCTTATGCTGATGAAATAAAGGACCATTTAATGGTGGAGCGATTGCGAATCGAGTGCGCTATATGAAATAATAAGTTGAAGTCCCAGCCCTCGGGACGGCATCTTTATGGGTGACACATTTGATTCGAAAACTTGTTGTGCTTCATTCTATAGATTATAACGAGAAATTGTTATCATTAAATGAATATATTTACTGGTTTTAGATGTAAGAGCGTGCGCGATAGGGCGCGCCGGGACGCGGTGGCCGCTCGCCTATCTCTGCCTACATGAATGCCCGCTCCCCAGAGATACCGCGCAAATCCTTTCGACCTTCGCATCGTCGTCGTCGCGGCTTCATTTTGCTTTAAGTACGTACTTACAACAGTTTTCTCAACACAAGGTCAAGTATCTACCTTAAGTATATTAAATAAGGCGATAATAAAACTCAATATAAGATTAAGTAACATATCGCTATGCTTAATTAGATATATCCATCAAAGGGAAGCGTTATCTTTGAACATTCGTATAATATTTTGTCCAAAAAGCAACGATTAATAAAAAGTAAAACCGACGACGTGTCGGAGACAAAAAGAGAAGCGAGACTTGCGTTGAAATAAAATTTTATATAGTGATCGTTAACGCGACCCGTGTACAATATTAAATGGACAGCGGCTAAGGAGTAAAAATTAAAGAGAAACATAAATATTATAGGAGAAAAAACACTCAACATCGACGCTTTCACACACCGTCCCGATTGATGATTGGAATGAAACCTGATATTATTTTGAACTGAATCGTAGGCGTTTCATTGTCGCATTATGGTTTAGAACTTGGGACCTCTTTATTGTCTAACATATGAATGAAAACCACAACCAGTCAGTAAGCAGGTTCTTAGATCTTTTGATTAAAGATAAAAAAGATATATGTGAATGACCCGAGTTTAACTACTCTTGACTTCTTTTTTTATTTTATATTATATCTACTTTTGTAAATAGGTACTTACTAAAATATTTGTCCAATTAAAGGAATCAAATATGTAGGTATTTACAAGAATATATGATATTTCTTGAGGACACTAAAAGCGTCTTTAAAACGCAATTCAATATAATATTATCACCCCGTACTCCTATACGTTTCAATAAAAATACAATTAACATAACTTAATGTGTGCACTGTACACAAACAAGCTTTATCCAATTAACGCTCATTACGTTACTATCTCTTCTGATTTCTAAATTATGTCTATAATAAAGGGTTACCAGGCGTCAGATACTGTCTTAAAATGTCAGAAAGTGGTTAAGAATTAACAGTTATATTTTATATTGATTGGCAGTTTAAAATAAATTTCGTATTATTTAAATCACTCAATATAAACGTAATAATGGTAATATATTGTTAAAACAGGCTTTTAAAACTTCTATCGATTATCAGGTAATCATAGCTGCAAGGAGGTTGGTATATAAGGAGGAGAATAAATTAAGTGTTAAATTATGAGACTCTCGATCTTACAACATGAATGAAACGGCACCCCTCCCGCGCCTTCGCTTCCCGGGCGTGCCCTGACCGCGTGTGGCCTTACCATTACCATCAGGGCCGGCCTTACACCACAGATACGACCTGATTTCATATAGCTTAAAGAAAATCACGTTCCGACCCTTATAAAAATTAAAAACTGATGAGAGTAATAACAAGCGCATTTTCACACTAATGTCCTTAAATACATACGTCATCAAAACATGTTAATATTAATAAATTGATATATTGTAAAGCTATGAGACATTTATATTTGCAAAAAATATTTTCATCTCAATATCTGTACGAACATTTACCTTCAGCTTTTTAAAATTCTTTAATATGTTCATAAATATGTCAGGTATAAGTTCAGTATAGTTCAACGGTTTGATTGTTGTGAAATTAATAATTATTATATGTTTCTCATTATTTACAACCTTGCAGCGAAGTTACAGTAAGAAATAAGTATTAAATTATTATAAACGTTAATTGAGTACTTAAATTCGTGTACTTAGATAAGTATTTCCTTTCAATAAAGTTCCTTTAAATTAATATTGAGATAACGCGAGGCTGTTTTATTTTTAAAAATTATCTCAAATCAAGATAATATGACGTTATAAAATATAAAGTACGAAAACCTTTTAATTTATTTTTAAATTGTTATAAGTTATTTTCCAGAGACCTATATTTAACACATTTCTAATAAGTATTCATAAAAACACGTTTTATATTAATAGATTGACACTGTTTTAAATTCGGCTCTGTTAAAAGGTGAGATGACGCGTTATCAGTACCGGTAATCTGAACCCAAAATATTACGATTCAAAACTTGGTCAAGACCTTATATCCCGAATATAGTAACTTTGGGTACCATTAAAGGAAAAAGTGGCCATTTATAACTTCGACTTGAGATACTTTATTTGTTTAGTCATAATAAACGAATGTCAATTAAGCCGAGTTGGAAATTAATGTGTTATGTTCGTTTTTATATCGAATGAGGTATCATAATCTAAAGAATTTCGGAGCGAGGTAAGTGCTTTGAATATCCTGTCGGATAGTTATAAATACAAACGAACATAGACATAGTCTGTCAAATTATATGTAACCTTCTGCGTTTCGTACAAAAACAGTTTTTGTCATTCATTTGCATATTTTTCTTTGTCTGCAATAAATGTCGTAAAATTATCTTCGTAGAGGCGATAACATGTTTTGCGTATGTCGCAAATTTTGAAAAAGCGTCATTAAATTAAATGAAGGTTCTTACAATGTAATTAAAAAGTAATAAAATGTACACATGAGGTAATGAACTAAATTATATTCTCTATGCAAATGCCAATTGCCAAGTATGCCCTAACTACCTACCTATGTATAATTTGAATTGTAAAATGACAGTGTTTTTATGATATTTAACAGTTTAATATAGCGAAATTTGTGTAACTTATACATAAATAATCATCAAAGTGTATGTACCTGTTAATAATAGGTACTGTCTAGTACTACTTTTTACTAGGACTATATAAAAGAGAGGTAGCACAACCTAGAGACCTTTTATTCTACTTTGAATTAGTTGCATATTCTTAAATTTAAGATTATTATAGCACGAGAAAACTACCAGATAATTTATTTTTATGTCAGAGAAATTGTTACACTCGATTTTCCCATGTATTTACGGATTATTGTGTGATAGCTAATATTGATTGGCTTCTTAAATATTTCTTTTATTGTACAGTGATAGTTTTAATTCCAATTTATCAACTTCAGTCCTTTAATTTGCAGATGTTCAATTCATATTTACAATATTGAAGATGCCTCAGCACTGTAGTTATTTTAACAAAATATCTGCTACTCGTTATGTGTCGCAATTTAATTGAGATCTTATATTAATTAGGGTGGCACTGTGAGGCACGGAGGCGAATGCGCCCGCCGCACGCAGCCTCTGCACGCAACACACTTACCTACATAAATATTGACTTGTATGAATTAATAGCCGATCACATGTCACTACTTTAAGTATCAAGCGGATTTTATCATATAATTAAAAGCACCTTTTTCAATTACATATCTTTTAGTCGTAAAATATGTTGTGACGTTTGTTAAATGCAAAAAAATATAAAGAATTGAAAAGTTTTATTCTTCAGCTCAACACTTAATAATTTAAACTAAGATATGTAATAAAGAATCAGATTTTTATTAATGGTATAAAACTAAAAAGTTGTCAAATCAAGGACCTGTAAAATCGAAGATGTCACTGTTGCTGACTATTTCAAGAAGTTGCAACTTATCTGAGAGAACTTGCTCTAAAATTTATTTGTAGGGTATTAAAATATTATATAAAAAACATCTTCTATAAAAGTTAGTAATCATTTGATCTAATTTAAAATAATTTTCATTACAAAATCTTAATAGTACTATAACTTGGGTATCATACGAAGTACCAACGAGTACCTTAAAGGTAATCATTAGATGAATTGCAGTGCAGTACAATCTTAATGAAGATATCTCTTTGTATGGGCGAGTTGGAGTAGTTAAGTTGTAAAATTATGTTGGTAAGAGACTGGCCGATGGCAGATTTATTATTATAGGTAGGATGCATTCATTGGGCGGGAGGCTCGCGTGCGCGATGACGTGATATCACGCCGTCACGCGTGTTTACAACAACGTTATAACAACTTGTAAGAAGCTAACTAACAAGCACTGCAATATCTCCGCTTTGACATAAGTGACTGAGGCATGCGAGATTTTAATTGCACTC
>JAOSYY010000014.1:7280301-7331696 GCA_025727935.1 Hebomoia glaucippe | reverse complement strand
AGAAGCTAACTAACAAGCACTGCAATATCTCCGCTTTGACATAAGTGACTGAGGCATGCGAGATTTTAATTGCACTCACATTTATTGTCTTTTTGCGCTGTACGCGCTATATATAATTAAGGTACATGAATTCTGAATAGCATAATTATATATTTTTAATATAGCGAAATGCATATTATTAACCTTATTAATAGATGTAGTTGTGTTTTGTAATTAAATCGTTTCTTCGGGATGTATTTCAAATTATCATGTAAATCCTTTGAAGTATACACTATGTAAAGTTAATTCATAAAAAAAGCTTCTAAATTAAACCTTAATGGCAAGTCATGTGGTCCAAGTAACACGTTCATTTCAAATCTGCAGTTAGATGTGGTTGAAAGTGACTACCAAGTTTTATTAATGTACTTTTTTAACTAGTTATGTACAAGTGAAGCAAATAAAAGTTTGTTATAATATTAGAAATTGTAAATGACCCCGACTCTAAATCATCAAACGCCTAAACTGGACTTTGTAAACTACACAACGAAAAAACAAAATCAAATCGGCTCATTCTGATAAATATAAATAGTTATACACCAAAGTTTCACACTCCTATTTGTAGTTCGAAGGTTAATTCATCCATTCTAATATGTTAGTATAATACCAACACAATTTTAATAATCACTACCATACGGATAATAATTAAAAATTTACTCGAGTTTGCAAATATAATAAAAGTTAAATGTGATAAACTAAATAGTGTGGAATGTAAAGAATAATATAGCATCGTAATCGTCTCAGTTAAAGCTGAAAATTTTCATTACCGGATATGTTGCTAACAAACGTGTCTGTAAAAAAGCCGTAAAATGAATTTAACAATACATTTTCCTTTTCATAAAATTAAAGAAGTAATGAAATTTTATCAGCAACACTTAATCGAAACAAATTATTTTCTCTGGTAATTTTAACGGGACGTTAATTGTTATTTAATGTCAACAATATAAGTTATGCATATATGTTAAAAAATTGTTAAAACTAAACCATTTCCTAAATTGACACTCGACATCTCAAGCCGTCCCCATGCCACGACTGAAAAGCACGCGAAACGCCGGGTTATAAAAGAAATATTAAAAATTATCGTCTAAATAATTTCAAAAATTAAATAGAAATGCCTTTTAACTCGGTTAAAGGCTATTTGAATGACATTCTCGTAAATATAAGAACCGATTACACTGATGTAACTATTTCTACATGTAACTGTTTTAATTATAAACAAAGTCACAGTATCTGAATAGCGATAAAAGAATAAGTGTCAGATATTAAAAAAAGAATTACATATAAGACCAGTAAAATCAACATATATTTAATTAAAACATACATATATTATATAAAACTCACTAATACAACTCACTCATAAAAACATGTCGTCATTGTCAAGGCATTATTTCTTATACTTAATTGTTGAATTATTTCCTTTCCATTGAAATGAAGTTCTCTTCAACAATATTTTCTCAGATCCAATTAAAAACATGAAGCGTTCTACACACCTCGATTTTTAAACAAGATTATAAATTGTAAGATATAACAATATTTAATATAAATATTTTTGGTTTAATTAGAACGCTCAGATATGTTTTACTTTCGAATAAGAAGTTTTCATATGTTTTTATTTAATTATTCTGATATTAACATTGTGATTGGTCGTACTGATGACAAAAATACTTATAGGTAAATTATATTTAAGAAAACAATAAAAATTCTTTAAAATGTTTTTATAAATAAAACAGTTTATCGTTACTAAAATTAATAATAATCGGTAATTTGAAAGAATTTAAAATATCACCTAATGTGATACCACGCATATGACAACATAAGGCTTGGAGCGCAGTGACAAACAAAAAGCATAATAATATGGCTTAAATATAATATTATATGTCACGAAACCAAAGCTTTATGAAACCCGATATTTTTGTCATATCTTGTTTTATTGCGGCTCAATAGTGAATTACGGGCGTCGGAGTTCAGAAAAGCCATTGAGTTTGATGCGGCAAATGCGAGAGGGTTGAAAGTTTTATGATTTTTATAAAATGTAGGTAATCATTGAATGGTACACCTCTTATATGGCTTTCCGGTATAGCTCCACTTTTATAAAATCTTTTTCAAGAATAAGTTTTGGAATGTCATTTGAAATAAGAAGCTAAATGTTTAATAATATTAGGTCATGTTAGGTCGTAGTACTTATGCTTATTCCAAAATAAATTAACAAGAAATAAGTATAGACTTTTTTAATGATATATGATACAAATGGAATACGAGATACTTAGAAAAGATTAACTCAAACTAAAATGTCACCGAAGGGACATTATTAATCTCGTAGATTAATAGAAAATCAGTGAGCGTAATAATTTCAATTTTTGCACAAATCTAGTCGTATTTAAAGTATTGTGTTACATGATGTATTAAATAGCCGGTTGACAATGTCGTGCGGATATTAACCCACAAAAAATGTCCTCGAATGTACCGAGGATTTTCCGCTTCACGCAGTTGTGCACTCTCCGCGGCCCAGAGTCGGCAGTTGACAAAATATTACATTGTTCCTATTATCTACGCAGTATTTATTTAAAATCACTATTTAAATGGATGATTCTAAGCCCATTCCACTGATACTGCTTTTGTCCTGACGCTTTCAATACGCTCATGTACATCGATATAATTTCGAATGAAGCCGCATTTTAAATAATATATTATGTCATTATTACCGACTAAGTTTTCTCGACGGACGTGTATAAAAAGTGTAAATACGGGTAAGTAATTGAAGAAATTGAACGATGGCGTGCGGTCAATTTATTACTTTATTCACAATAATGGGCATCTAGCTATCGGCATCCATAAATTTGAATTCTCAGTGACAATCAATAAAGGTAATGAAGGCAATCATCGTCGGGGAAACCAATAAAATAATAGAAATAAATTTGATATGACCGACATATGGCGAGGCTAATGCGTGGCGAACCCTGTTATTGCTGTCAAACATGCGACAAATAACTCAGAGACTGGAATCCATTTCATTTCATTCAGCCGTTGATTACACAGTATTGGTCGATTTCAGTACAATGAGAAACGTCTAACAACAAGCGATATGTTCACACCCCTTTCTGTTTCTGATTCAACGATGACCAAAAAATAAATTCCAGTATATTATTATTCCATTACTGTCGCCCCATTTTAAAAAAATATGTCAAGGGATGACAACAAGGGAAGATCGTGAATAAACTGCTAGCGAGCGGCGGCTGGGAGGTCGCGACCCGAGAATATTCAATGTGTTTATATAAAATAATTTTCATGTTCGACAACTCACGACACAATACCGTATATTTTTTGCTCTGTCGATAAATTGGAGGGATTATCATTTAATGGAGGGCTCATGTTCATCGGGTTTGTCGCCATTCCCTATGACTGACATGATTTTATTATGCACGTGATCAACGTGCCAACTGTTGAGAGAATATTACTTTAACAGATTCCACGAAAAATGTCTGATGCAAAATACAGCTATCTATGGTCTAGGAATCACTAAACTACAAATATATTAGACAATATTACTTTTGATAGACACAAGTCTAAATTATAGTAAGAAATAAATGTGAGTCTTGATTCCACTCTTTAGAGTGTTTTTTAATAAAAGTTTACAGATTAATAATAATTTCATGCAATTATTACATAATCCACATATAGCCCCTAACTTTTACCAATAAAATATTATTTCGCGATAAAGGTAGCTAATCTCTTTTATGTCGCCACAAATTTGGGAATAATTCCATCATTATTTAAGAAAAATCTTTTGTGACACTATAAAAATAGCTTTATTAGACGGCGTATACGTGAAATGCATCGGATCTATGAGATTTTATCGAGTCCCCGCGGAATCTCCCCGTTTGTTTACACTAAATATTTTGCGACACAATGAAATTACATGACATCTGTACTACAAATAACGGGAATATCTTTATTCATACCGCAGCGGACAAACAAGGTCCCCTAGCGTTTTGTATTATCGCTTTCGACGTCTGTTCACTGTCTCCACAACGTTACTGCACTATTTGAATATTATAATTTATTGTCAAATCTGATTACAATTGTGATTGTATCTACATAATTATAACTGTCTATTTGTAACTTTAATAACAACTATTTATTTAACTCTTTGAATTTCCGAATATTCGAAATAAAGATAAAAAATGTCGGCAGCAGAACGAAAACAACGCGTCTTTTAGATCTTGGAGGTGTCTATGGGCTACAGGAATCGCTTAGTAAATGAACTGCATGCTCGTTTGTCTTCCTATCGCATAAAAAAAACTACGAATGATGAGTTCATATAAAGGTTTTTAATTTAATAAATAAAATGACCTTTCTTTGCGCACAACTTTATTGTTTTTTCAGACTACATACATCTTTAAAGTTCTCGAGGATGATAATATCAAAGGTTAATGTTAACAGGTAAGGGAACTAGCAGTCGTTGACGTGTATTATTCCATCACAATAGGGAAAGAAAGCGATTTTCAATAAATAACTGTAATATTAAAGTCCTCCCTCGTATTGATATCAATAGTTCGAAGACAACCCCATACGCCTGCGGCGGTTTCAGGTGTCATCTACATTTTTATTAAACGACACGAGAAATTGTTCTAGTAAAGAGCATTTTTCTTGTTTTTTATGCTTAAACAATACTTAGGTAGATGTATCTAAATATCCTTAAATCTTGACTTTAAGTAATATTTAATTCTTTTAGAAATACATCGGTTCTTTGTTTTCAATAATACATGATTTTACTGTCTTTGTATTTTAGAATTAAAAGTATTAATTTTTTTCTACAATCTTAACTAAAAAAAAAATTATTACAAACACAAACCAAAGGTTGACAAGAAGTGACATCGCATAAAACGGTAAAACAGTCGTAACGTCGTAGGAAGGAAATCTCTATTAGTTTTCTTTACAACTTGTATTTACAATGGCTGCGACGTTCCATCATCCATGACATAATGCAGCGCTGTGTTGTGCCTACCTGCCATTGTTTTACATTGAAATGGCTTGCTTTACGCAGTCTATAAGAATTTACAGAACCACAAGCCCTACTAGATAGAAAACATAATTAAATTCGTTTCCTTAACATGTGAGGAAGTGACCATCGAAATGGATTTTCAGCGAGTACATCTTTTTAATTAGACGAATATTAGTATTTATTTGTACAATAACTCTTAAATAACAGGACACAGCAGAATGAATGGATATTCTCTAATGTTTCTGTGAGAAAAACTATTAATATCTCAATATCTAGTATATAAAGCCATATCTAGTATATATATAACCATATTTAAGCTTGTCTTCTTAAAAAAAAAAACTTAAATAAAATTCTAACTTATAACAGTGTTACTGACTAACTATGCCATAAACTTTGATAATAACGGAATTCTAAACAATTAAGACATAAATCATAGAAAGTGCAGCTTTGTGTTTGAAGGACGTTATGACTAGTTCGGGTCATATCCCGAATACTGTACCCCAATGCCATTAGAAACGGCCACCAATTTATCATTAAGACTATTTTTACAATAATTGTTTGCTTTGTACTCCTAATATATCAATAGAAACATGCTCTACTTAGAAAAATAAGTTTCATTCTTTTAATTTTCATACTACAATCTCAAGTTGATTTCTGTGTGAGTTGAATTTAATAATTAAGTTTAAATATAAATTACTGTAATAACATTTTGTTCTATATGATAGCGTGGTTAATAACGTCACTTATCGAATGATTGAATTTCAAACATATAGGAGTATATATCAGGATAATATAATAAGAGCATAATTCAGCTTGTTATCACAGTTCTTGTTGTAATTCTTAATTATGCTTTTAGATTGGATTAAAATATATTTAACGACTAATAAATAATTTTAAACTGTGATTGGAGTTAAGTTTTGTAGAGCAACTTCCCAATAGTATATCGAATGGTCAGCAGTCCACCCACGCACAAAGGAAGCGTGGGTGCAAAGATTATTCTCATTCAATTGAACCGCATTGTGCGCCGGCGCATGCCACTTCCAGCCACCTCTTAATTACCGCGCAGCTGCTGACCCGCGTCCATCTGTAACATCACCACCTACACTATCTATGATTTACAGGATGCTCCAGTAATCGACTATCGAATCTTAACTATCCCCGTGGTAAAGAAAAAAATGGTATCGTAAGTCTGACTATCAAGAATCATGTTGATTATTCATTTAACTGGAAAACAACCGAAAACCATCTTCATATTTTTGGTATACCAAAACTCTATATATGATTTTCATAATGGGACTTTAGGTTTTTGTCCTTTATATGTAATATAAAACTTAATACTCACTTAAGAGTTGGAAGTACAAAACCAAAGCATTGATTTCAGGCAAAATGAAAACTTGTAGACAAAATGAAACATCCTTTGCACAGATGTATCGGGCTTAATATTATAAGGTGAGTGTCCAATGACAATAGAGTTTTGAGTGGCCAGACGTCCAGCAAATCTCATTTGTGGATTTATCATTAACCGTATTTCAGCCACCCTTGTCTCTGCGAAGCCTATTAAGGGGTATAAATTTTATTTCCGATGATTGTCAATGGCTCACGGATGTTTAGTTTTATAATTCAATCCCGTACAATAGTATAAGCATTCATAGAATAAGCCTATAATTAAACAAAGCCTGTAGACTGTTATTACAATATAAAAATAAATCTTACTACATACATTTGTGCTTTAAGGGACTTTAATAAATAATTGTACAGTTCAGGTTCACTGTAATATAAATAATGCTTGAAGAGCTATAATTATTATTACATTAAATGATAAGTAATTACACAGTAGCATCTGTCTTCAACTTTTAATATCTCTTAATTTTTCCTATTTGTAGCTACTTAACTACCTACTGTACACGAGATAAAATATGTCAACGAAGAACACAAAGGTATTTCTTTTAAAAAGATGACCAGTTATCTTTATTACACATCCCTCTTGTATACGTTCGCAATAAATTACACTAGTTCTGCTTCGACCCAATAGTATCAATTTTTAAAAATTCACATAAATAATGAGGCTAGTCTCTAGGAGCGATCTTATCTTGGCGTGTCAACTCTTCGAACGGTTATAAACAAAAGGCGCACTCTAATGACTGAATGAGACATCGTAAACCCATAATATTTACGCGCGACTCTTTCAGTTGACTCTATCAAAAGGTTTATACCTCGGTTTGAAGAGTTCCCCTCGCTCCCCAGGCGCCTACGCCAGTCGCGTCGCTATATCTGATTTATTCATACCACCCGAAACACATGATCGGTTTTTCGGATAGCGGATATTTTGTTATATTTTTTATTCGCTTTTTCGCTGCTACCGCAATGTTAAATTCAGACGATATTAATTATGTCCAGTTACGAATGCTGAATTTTTCATTTCATTGATCACATCAAACGTAATTACACTTGTCCTGAAACCTTTTTTATCATATAAGTTAATTGGTTTCGTCTGAGAATAGACAGTATTTAATTAACAAAAACTGATACTATAAATTAATAAGAGTTTAATCAAATTAAGGATAGTGCGTCCTCATTGATGAAGGCGATACTTATATCGCGACAATTTAACTATTAAACTCGTTAAAATAACTGCGTGGCGTAGGAGGACAACTGCAAGCTGCAGCAGACGAGCGACCCCTTTTGACCTTCGCGCTCACCCCAATATTGCCAATCACCTACGTTCCGACAAATCAATACCATCTTAATAAAAAGCTTTACTTCGTGAACTATGTTATAAATAGATTCATGATAACACCTATTTGGGAGGTCTATTTAAGGATGCTAACTGGGATGACGCAGGCACGAATAGGTATCTACGGATAACGATTCTATATTTATTGTCAGCCGGAGCTCGTCATTAAGATAGTGTCAAAACTCAAACGCACACTTACCGAGTCCGAGCAGTCATAATTATTACTAATGCCTTGAATATGTCAAAACAGGAATTCAGGTAAAAAGGCGTAATTTACGCGAGGCCGATAGAGATTTGGCAGTTGGCGCCGTGCAGCTCGCCCCGTTGGCATCGCGAGCGGGCGCCGAGTTTTTGTCAACCATTGTCTTTGATATAAATTTTAAATAGGAAATGTTCCTTTTTATGGAGATCTAGTTTACGGCGCTGACAGTGAAGGCAGTAAATCTAATTCTACATTGCTACAGTCCGGCGATGATCGATCGATAAACATTATTTATGTACTTCCGTTATCCCAAACTTCGTCCTGACTTCACCAAAAAAGAATTCCTACTAAGTATGAATAATTTTGCAAATAAGTGGTTTATCCAAACGACATTTTGTGAATAACATAAACTTATTACTCACCTAATATGGGAAAATGAAGTTCCAACATAGATACACGTTTGTAAGCGTCCCAAGTAATAACCTACCTGTGATCGCTCATTGAATTCAAATGAACGAGTACGTACGAGCCACCAGCTAACATAAATAGATACCAACTCACGATTATGACACATTTTATTTACATATCATTGCGAAAACTTGTTTTCTAAATGAATACAACAAATGGCTTTACAATTTAAACAGACATTTTTAATAACGAGAAAATTTAATGACCTTTACAATATATAAATCGTTAATAAAAATGGCCGTTATAATTAAACAAAATGCTAATTATACAACAATGGACATTGAGAGGGAAGGTAGAACCAATCACCGCGCAGGGAGTGGGGTTGATTAACGACAATAACTCAACGACAATACCAACTTGAACTCATTTTGTTTTTATTTTTCTACCTTTCCAGACGATCTCTAATGAATACGGGTTATCTTTAAGCTTATATAAAAAATAAGTCGTTTTTAACTGAAGAATCACGCCTTAAAAAAGAAACGCTTATTAAAATTTATTTCTTTCTCTCCTCGCGGCGCTGTCTTGTACTCCCCCAAGAATAAAATTAAAAAGTCAAGAATTCTTATTTATTTTAATACAATAAACCGCAATCGCTGAATAAAGATAAATAAAAAACAATGAAAAATAAAATCGCATTAGCAATAAACAAAATACTTCAGCGGATGTGGGCAGAGCAAAATGCAAGCACACGGCAATACGTGGAGTTGCTGTTGGGAGCTTTAATCATTTTTCACGTATTTTTTTAATGATAGTCTGTTTATAAATAGTCCATATGTACCTAATATATGTCATAAGTTATAATATATTACCTTCAAATTCTGAGGAATAAAAGAAAATTAGAATTGTCATAAAATTTAGAAAAATATTCAAAAAATAAACCACATTTTCCACTTTACTTAAATATTTGTTTATGTACATTTCGTAATATAGAGATATTTATTTCAAGGATTAATCATGATTTTCTTTAATTACTTATTATAATAATTGGAATGTATCTACACTATAATTAATTTTAAACTTAGAAAGTCAACATTATTAAAGTAGATTAAGTTTTCTAATCCGTGTCTACTCCACAGCAAGTCGTTTGCCCGATGTCACGAGTGCTACACTCTGGCGTTTTCTTAATTGTGCCGAAATATTTATTTGATTGCGAACCTCGTAGCGCAGCCGTGCAACCGAAATGGTCATCGGCATCCATGCGACCACCACAATGGCCAGCAGACGGCTCCCTTGGGACGCGAGAATTAGAAATACGCTATACTTATAAATTTTAAATCGAATTTGGTATCTTCAGCTTATAATTTTAACATTAGCCTTTTATTTTCAATGCATAATGTATCCTTTGTATAGCCGAGCGCCATAAATAGTGAATTATTTTGTATAATAAATAACTAACTTGTAACAACTATTTTCTTAGATGATAACTGATTAGGCTAGCATTATCTAGTTACAGATTTACTGTACTTGTGTTTCCTGTATACTGCCTTTTTAACTTCCGATGCCGAAAGGATGATGTCGTAAATTTGCATTTATATTCTAAAGTTGAGGTATTTGTTTATACCATTGTAGTTCCTAAACGACTGAACCGATTTTGATCCGTATTTGAAGCTAACAAAATCGAGATTATTCGTAAATATAATTTATGAAGTTATTTTTCCGTTTAGGGACTCGTAACACAAAGTTAAAAATTAAAGGGTTAGTTAAGTTAAACTATTTTCAATTTTACCGTTAGCATCGATCATAAGTACATTATTTATTTTTTAACTCTGTTATATATCATTTATAGATACATATTTGTATAACATCGTAATATAAATGCAAAAGTGTACGTAAACATTCCATGAATGTGAACGTAGTCGACGCGCAAGCACTGTCCGTCAAGTTGCTCGGTATCAGCAATCTAAATGGGCCACGGAATCGATATTCAATACATTCGTAACGTTGTAACTACGTCTCGTGCATGAAGCATTCACCGTGAACGAGAGATGAAATAAAGTATGATACTGTTCCGTTTGTTTCTAGAGAATATTACGGCCGGGCCGGCATAGTGCCCGACCAACAATCCGATCTGAAGCGACGATAACAACGTCAGCTAACTGTCTGTCCTCACCGTTCCCATGATTTGCGAGCCGCTCTTACCTTTATAATTACAGCCTATCAATCAAAGAGACGTATGATAAACTTGCAACTAGAATCTGACCAATAAAATCGGTAATCGCAGTCAATCTTAATTTGCCAGCTGCATAATCAGAAATTAGTTTGAGAAATAACAGAGATCATTTTTTTGCGGGAGTGACGTGTTTATGAATGTTCTGTTGTATCTTTGATCTTCCGATGTGTCACATTCGTTGTATTTATTTATTACTCGAACATTATGTATAATTCAATTGGCCTATCAAAAGAATTTACATACCCCTTCTAAACGAAAATATTCATATTGGTGTCATTTGGATATAATTTTAAAATGATCTTTTCTTTGAAATTCCGTTAATTATATGGAGGCTCGAAGAATAGAATTTCAGTTTATAGGTAGGTACAGCAAATTGTTCTCCAAAATGTTAATTAAATTAAAAAAAAATGCAATCTTAAAGCTTTTAAGTAATAGAAACATAATTTCCGCTATAATTAATGAGTACTAGTTATAGTATTATTTTGAAGCAAGTAGAGACTTTATTACTCTAATTTTTATGTAATAGCATTCACGGATGGTCCTAACAAAGCTGACTAATTATCGTGGCGCGGTATGTCGTAAAACAGTGCATATTGACGGAATATAGAGAGGCCGGCACACAGTGCTTAATGACATTAATCACATTGATTTATTGTGGTTCCGAGTTATTACAGGCCGGGCGCCACTACTAGTGTGCGTGAATACACATAGAGGCATCTATTCGCGTGTGTGAGCTTCTTGTGTAAATGTAATAATGTGACACGTACAGTATGCTACATACTTTTCTAATCCTCTACAAAAATTCCACACAACGCTCTGTTGAACTCGATAAACTAGGAACTCATTATACAGTTGTGTTGCAATAAAAATACAACAAAATTGTTTACTTTGTAGCGGTAACGATACGTACTACGGAGTTACAAAATTTTGTATTCGATATTCATCTAATTTCTAAACTAGAGCACCCTATATGTGTCTCATTTCACGGACGTGCTAGGCGTGTGTGCGTGTGCGGCATTAGGCAACAATTTACGCTGTTTGCGGCGTGTTAATATTGATTGGCTCGCTTTATTTTGACTCGCGCGAATCTGTTCTAACTTCTAAACTAGAACTTTGTGTTATTATATTTTTTTAGATAGCCACATTACCGAATTTATTTCGCAAAAGGAAATATTTGACGACGCCTTTTTAGAAATAGACAAATATAATGCCTATCAATAAAATATAGTAGCGGTATGTTTCTAGGTCTTTCCGACGAACAATGTGTTTGTTCGTTCAAACAACCCACTTTGTCCATGGGAACCGTGACAGTAGACACTCTCTACAGTCGTGTTTACAAGGAAAGCCAACGCGTCGGCCGCGATGACCACGTCTCGGAGTCGCGAACGAGCGCCCACCAGCATGTCAATCACGCTATTATAATTTCATAATGCAACGCTTGTCAACGTAAATAATACGCAAAATTTATGTTACGAGGTTCTCACCGTTCGACGGAGGCACAATGAATACTTAATATCCCATCATTAAGTATAAAACAGAGAGCGTTCCACTCATATTCATTTGAGAACGTGGATATAAATTCAATTAAGCAGTTAGTATTTAGCGACGGACGCCAACGAAGTTTGTTATAACTTACGTCAAGATTGCAAGCAATAGTCGCCTCTAAGTGAATATATTACAGATCGTATTGCCGATTAGGAGTTTGATTTATACCGTAATTAGTTATGTTGCTGGTACTCCACGCATCGACTGAAATGTAGTACTTACTTACTCCTTTTAGTCGTGAGCGTGTTCTTATTTGCATGAGGCGATTTGAATATTTTCATGATATATCACCGGAAACAACATTAAAATTGTAACTTTAAATTATAAGTTTAATTTTTAATAATATCGAGGTATTGTTGTCCATAAATAGTCGCAAATACCGCATTGTACAGCCGCACTTGTAAGGCTATTGATATGAATCGGCTTAGACGGTAATTTTATTAATATGACTATTCTTGATACAATTTAGAAAACTTTATTCTATACAGATATAATTTCTAATTTTTACAGACTAAAATATTAAAAAATGTATTAAACGTCTATGTTTTTTTATAGAAATTATGATACACAAAATATACTGATTGTTTTTAGTTGGTGCCTATAAGCACCTTGCAGCTCAGAAATAATAAAGTAGTTGATAAAAATATGATTATCAAAAGGAAACAATATAGTCATTCATATTTCACGCACTTCTTTACTGATTTCTAAATAATGTTGATATAATAGCTTTAGGGGCGCGACCCCAAAACAGAATAAGAAGGTAATGATGGACGAGAACACTGTCTGTCATCATTAACTTTATTTTTATGCTATATAGTTTCGTAAATTCTCCTGTTCAGGAATTTTATTAATTCAAATAAGTTATTTGCCACAAGAAAGGACTTCTGATTGCGCTATAATTTTCAATTTCAGCTACTGTTTTATTGCTTTTGACTTTACCATAATTTCTCCTTTTTTAATATAAAATAGAATAGAAATAAAGACTTTTAAAAATTAAAAGCGTGTTTTTCTTAATTCAAAAATTCTAAAGGCTAAGATGAACTTGGCCAGAAGGTATTGTATCAGATGAGGTAATTTTTACCAATAAATGTATAGAGAGAGAGAATAGAGGTACTTATGACGATTATTTTTTAAATTAATAAGACATAGAAGCAGATATAGTGCTTAATGCCTTTGTAAAATATTATCTATAATTTACTTTGTATATAAAATAAGAAAATTTATTTAGAAAATTGAAATCATTTTCTAAACTTAAATAAAAAAGCTAGCTAATGCTAGGTGTTATCATACACGTAAACACAAAGTCTAAGTTTTTTTTAAACCTTCAGGTAAATACATATAGTTTCATCGTGACGAGTTGCGAAATTATAGCTTTGGAACTCCAAATAAGAAAAAAGTCAATGTCTATAATATATAATAATATATTAATGAACGTTAATGTTGGTTCCTGAGATTTGATTACATTAGGTGTCAAATACGACTAAAAAGTTTTGAAGAGGATACATAAAAATCAATGTACGAAAAGTTGACGTGAATAGGAAGTAAAAAGTACCCTTTTTAATATTTGCAACGGGACATTGATATTAATGTTGATAAACACGAGCGTTGGACGTCGTGGTCGGAAGTGGCTCCATCCATCATCCTCCCGCCTTGGATAAAAACGCTCGTTAGCCTCCCCCTCTCGTACCTCCACACCCTACCTGCCGGTCTATTAATGTTCCACTCAAGTACCTCTATTACGGCTGTCATTTATTATATCCATTTTAGCGGATTGCTCCATCTCGTATTATTCATTAAGAAAGGTTGATTGGTACGAAACACTATGTTCCTATTTTTATTACAGTCTAAATCTTTAATTGACATTTACACAATCTGTTACTATATTGTACCAATAAGTAACAAAATAATACATAACATTGTCACCAGGAAATCGTCAACAAAGCCACAAAATATATCCTTTCATTCCCAAAGAGGAACTATATAAAATGTCAAAATAAATCTAAAGCCCCGAGGGTGTTTTCCGAGAGGAAACGGAGATTGAAGTAGGGGTGACAGCTAGAATCCTCGGAAGGCGACAAACGCTTATAAAAGTATGCGGAACCTGTCTTGCGTATTAAAATTATTATGAAACCGCCGCGCCGCGATAAGGCGGATGATACCGACTTAACACCCAACCCCAACCCCGGTGCCTCTATCGCATGCCACTCCGATGCCTTGCCACTAGCTGTATCTAGCTACATGAAAACTTGCGTCTACGACTTATACACAAGTTCGTGTGTAAGTGACACAAGTTTGTAACTTTATGCCCTTATCTAAACATCTGCTATTCTCGAGTGTTTGCTATGTTTTCACTTTCCGATATATATTTATAGGCATAATAGGCACTAATGTAGTATACTTTGAATATTCAGATTTAAGAAACTCCTCGAGAATGTAACACTATTACAATACTTATCGACATAGCCATTTTGTTTTATTTAATTACTTTAAACTTAATGACTAAGCAGAATGTGCACAGAGATAGAGGTAAAAACTAATCGTATGTTAATTTATATAAATCGAATTAAAATTCATGCAAGATGAAGTGGAAACTTGAGACATTAACCAGACGAAGTTATTTCAACAATGCAAACGTCGAGTAAGTTTACGCAGAAGCTGCAGCGGTAGGTATGTCGAACAACAATTATAACTTTGGCCCCGGACGCGACAGAACGTTCCACTGCAACAAATAAAATATGTCCACGAAACGCGCGAAGGGGGCGGCAAAGGGAAATTTCGTACACGAGACAAAGATAAGCTTAACCAGCACGAAATTATGAGCGTTTAACTGTTTCTAGCTGGAGAATCTGGCACGGGCGCTTCGCCGGCTCGCCAGCGCGCGTTATTTACGAGGGGGTGGCTCGCCCGGCGCCCGCTGCACCCGAGATAGTGCCTTCCCCGGAAAAGCTCCGTCGTCGCCGCGGCCGCTACGAACTGCCGCGCCGAACTGACCCCTTCAGCCAACAACACAAGCTGCACTTCATTGTATCACGACGCCCGCTGCCATTACAACACTACGCTCCTGCCCGCACCGCTGTAGCTCCCGCGTTCAGCGATACACCGACTTCACCTCTATTACCAACACTTTAAAGCGGACCCCCATCGCTATCGTAAAGTCGCTTAAAGCGAACGAGCTCTAGCGTTTTCCAACATTATAGTGAAGATGTCTAGTATTTCTTGTTTATGATAGCATAAATATGTTCGCTATGGTAGCTTAATGTATGCTACGATATCAATGTAACAGGCAGTGTGTGCTGCGGTCTCCGGTGTTACAAAAACGGAACTGTCGTATCGTTGCATTTTATACTTCACTTATTTTATTTTAAAGCAATAAAATAAATAAGCAATTAAATAAATACAGGAAAAAGTAATGAATTTTCATTTTCATTTAATTGAATGCATCAATTTTCACTTCATCTATTCAAACTTTTGAATAGTAATAATTTATAGCATACAATGAAACACAATTTGTCAACTACTATCCAGCAGTAACCAGTATGCACGCGTCATAAAGTAAATTGAACGTTTAAGTAAAAATAATGTTTGAAGAAAAAAGAGAAAATGGTAAAACTGTCTGGGGTGTTACACGTGGCAAGACCATTACTTTTGATATAAACAAAATAACAAAATATGAGCGTCCGGCCGCAGAGTGCCCTCGACTACTTTTATATTTCATGAGTTAACTTAACCGCGACATAGTTGACCACAAGTATTTGCTTTTTATTTTAATATAGAATTATTTTGTTTGACTTCTTCACAAATATAAATTAATTTTTTTGCACCGGATAAGAGAGTAGGTTAGATATGTTAATTATTAAGCATTCCTTAATGATAAAAACCCGACAAAAAGTTCCTTTAAAATTAGCGAAATTATTGTATTTACTTATTAAAATCGCATAATACCGAATTGCATAATAATGTATAAAAAAAGAAAAACCTAAGCACTGCCTTGTTATCGATATAATACCTACAACAAAAAACGAAGTCGCGAAAGCGGTGACAATAACCCTTTAGAGGTCGAGGCGAGTAAACAGTAATAAGGCGTTAAGCTATGTCAATGCGGAGGGAAGCCCGCTAGAGTACGAGCTCCGACGTACTGCGACGCTCCGCAGGTCGGTGAACGAGACAAGTTGCCGAATGGCTTGCGTCTTGCATGCACGTTCTGCGTGAGCTTCCGCCCTTCCCAACTACACGTCAATCACTGTCCATGCGTAATAACTTAATTTTGACATCTTCAGCCTCTGAATTCCACCGCAACGATCACTTCATAACAAATCATGCATGAAATACACGACTGCCGCGAGCGCTAACCCGCTTATTATATTTCTCCAAATAGGGTTATAACCAAGTTTAAAATAATTCTTAGAGGTTCGGTACATTAAACGCGTCATGGCTTGATGATTCGCTTCGATCAATCTATCATCTAAATTGAGCCAACGTAAATAACGTACATGTCTAAAACAAAACCGCATGAAAATGGCAATAGCTTTTCAGAGGGAGATATTAAAATGCATGGAAATAAATTCGGCGTCGCATTCGGTCGTACAGCTTTGGGGGTGCAGTAAAAATAAACAGCGACGCCATTAGAACTCACTTCCATATTCAAATTTATGAACGCGTCCATATTACATAGTCCGGTCTGTCCCGACTCGCCAACGGTTAATGGGACCTCTCATAAACATCTGCAAGTATCATAAACACAAAAATATTTTATATACCTATATCTAAAAGTAAATCGATCTTACAGATTTTATATTTAAGCAAGACCTAATACAAGTTATTGTATCTTCGTTACTTAATGTGAGAAATTGATAATTACTTAGTAATTATACTTGGCTTTAAAATATTATTCACTTAACAATAGAAGATATCAAATTAAATTATCTACACTTGATAACAATGATCTTATACATTTCTTGAAAGTTTTAAAATATGGTTGTGAACAAATTTAATGCCATATTTTGCGCAGACCAAATACGATATATTTATATACGATTATCTTATTACATGCTAATTACGAATGCAAATTATGGAACATTACAGCTAGGTAAGTACTAATACTGTATATAAAATGAATAAAAGTTTAATTAAGGTAACTTTTTTATGCCAATGTTTCGTTTATTTAATCTTGAATGTAATTAATGTAATCGTTACAAAAAATATTGTATTTCTATGTAAAAGTTACAATAACTAGGATATAAATAGAATAAATTATTGAGTGGGTAAGTTTACATAGAGCAGCGAAGCATTACTTTAGCTTAAATAAACATACGTTTTCAAAAATTTGTGTATTTAAATCGAATGTGACTTGTGTTACTAAAGCTATTTTCGTCTAACAGCCACGCTGATGGATCTGAAATAACACCTATGCCGTTCAGGGAACTCGCATTAATTCATAGGGGATTTGGTGTCATCATAAACAGGAATTATTTAGTCAACTGAGGTTAAGAACAATAACAATTTCGTTCAATTACCGCCCTCTGTTTCAGTATCTGCTATTTATTTAATATTTTGTGCACTTTGATATCTAAGAACATGCTACCGAGGTTAATGCGCGAGTTATGTGAGAATTATGATAAAAATTCCTATTTAGATAATTATATCAGTATGCACGGCACTTGTAAGCGTTATTAATAATTTATATTATGTGACTTCGATAGACTAAAAAGTACACTAACTACAAGCGTATTCACACGACTTCGTTCACATTGCCACATAAAAGCTCCCGGCCGACCCGATGAATATTCATTCATACAGACAGTTATAAAAAGTGAGCTGCTGTCGATTGTTAATTAAAACTTTATTTAATTGATTTTATCTGATAGCATACACAATGTCGTCTCAGTAACATAGCTGAATGTATTATGTATAAAAATAAATCGTTGATATTAACGTACAACTTTAATTAGTAACTCGTATAAGTCTGTAGTTTTATCAAGTACCTAACTAGATATTAGATAAAATTAAGAATGATATATTTCGAATGTGCTCTTCAAATACAAGTTATTCTCATATAGGATATTATTGTGGTTATGGCTAACTTTAAGATTTTTGGAATGAAACAATTTCAAATGTATTTTCACAATTAAATTTTAATATAATTTTTGGAAGATATTACCAAGATACCACTTAAAATAATATTAATTTAACAGAATATAACATTTATTTATGACAGCTATCAAAGAACAATCACTTCATCAGTCACATGACATCATTAATTATTTAAGGGTCTAATATCATCCTTACAAAACCTCGTCTCAGAAAATTGTGCTTTTGTGCTCTTACTGACTCTATAATAACAAACGCCAAAGTGGAGACAAGATTACAATAAAGTTATAATTCAGTAATGTTAATTAAGTAATTCAATAACAATTTGAGCGTTGAAAACGTCAACTTTGTAAGTAGTAACTAACTATAACTTTAAATGGGAAGCTTAAAGTTTAAATAGGTCCAATTATAAAGCAGTAGCGAGTAGCACGTCGCTTCTCGACCCGATGACTGGCAGATTCGTCCAAATTGCTTCTATCACATTAATATTGGATTCGGCCCGCCCCGGGACTACCGAACGTATATCTATTTAATTTAAAGAACACAAAGCGATTGACATGCTCCCGGCATTCGCTTTTTGATAAGTCGCAGTTTCAAAAATTAAAATCGATGTCGATTTAGCCCGAATCTAGTTAGTTGTCATTGTAGTATTCGATACAGCTGTCGTTGTTTCCACTGATGACTCAGTGAAATGTTCGCTTTTTTAGAGTTTTAATTGGATAGATTTTTGTAACAAGTTATTATAGGGCTACATTAACGTTGATCAGTTTTTGCTTTGTAGAAATGCATTTTGAAGGTGGTTGAAATTTTTTATACTATTTCACACGTTAGTTAATATTTTACAACTTATTTGATAAGAATCTAATTATTACAAATTCAAATTTTAAATAATAAGAAAACGTTTTCAGTGACTAAAATTGATTTCTTTTAATTTAAATCATAAATGTACACCTATACAAGTAAATATTGAAAATTTATCGATCGAAAAAAATAATATTTTTAAAAGTGCTGATTATATCTGTTATCAATCAGGTAACTATATTCATTTTATGAACTATCTAATATTTTTAACAATATAATGCAATAAACACAACAAACGTATATATAATTACACCTAACATAACTCGTATACGAGTATATCTCAGGTATATAACCTATGAAAACAATTGTACTAATTCACAAACAAAGGATTATAACTTACAAAGTGTAGCTTCAATTAGCGAATGTGGGAGGCTTCGCGGGGCGAACATCGGTCGCCATCTAGCGGGCGGACACCGCCCACCGGCGTCTGGAGTCGCGACCGCGGGCACATGTCACTTATGAATATGAGGCGTTATGATTATGAAATATGCCCCGCCCTGAATATTGAATATAGAGGAGGGAGAGCTTGAAACGCGTGCGAATGGGCGAAGTTTGATTTATGAGCCGGGGCCGGCCCCGCCTCCCTGTCATAACCGTGTACCTGGTGCGCGCGCGCGCGGCCGCCGCCCGCCGCTTCGCTCAGTCCCGCGTCAGATGGCGAGAGGTGCGCCCGACTGTACGTTCGCACCGCACTCCGAGTGAGCCCGGTCCGCGAGTGAACCCCGACTCACGACTGTGCCCGAGGGCCAGCGCTCCACGACGCCGCCCCTGCCATGCGCCGGCTCTGAGCCGTCAGCCCCAGCGCGACTCGACATGCCGCGCGTGAAGCCCGCCTGCGTCCGCCGCGTCTCCATCGGTACTTACTTCTTCTCTATCACCAAACACCACACTTAAGGACTGTGAAGTCTCCGTGAGGAGCACAAATCGTGTTATCATTTGGTTATATAAGTTTTGTTTATTGCAATGATTCAGTTGGCGACAATAAAATTTGGCATTCATCAAAAAGTGCGCAAAAAAATTCGGCTCTTGCGTGGTGAGTAAACAGTGTAGTGGATTGTTCGACTCGGTTATTTTCGTTATCGAGCTTTAAGCTCCCATAACTAGGTAGGTAGATGGGAGTGCACATCTCTTTCCAGTATTTATGCTTACAGTGTTTTCACGTGAAAAATTATTTTTTTTAGATAATACGATTTTATTAGTAGTAGCACATTTGTAAATGTTTTGTTCCTAGATGCGATAGTAAAATTACGCCTTCTAAATAAAAGTTGGATTAAATGTCCAATAAAACTAATAGTTAGCGAATTTTATCAAAAGATTTAAATAGTTCCCGTTCAATGATTTATCATTTGACATGTCTAGTACTTTACAACCGTTTATTAAAAAGTAATAGGCAGCAATCTATGAAGTTTATTCTACTGTAATAGACTTATTATTAGATAGTATTGGTCCAACCGATATTAATTTGATATTAAAAATGTAACCGTCATAATTCATAGAGCATTTTAACACCTTTTTATACTTCATATAAAAAGTTCTGTTGTAGAGAGTAACACTGTGGCTATTCAAATAAAACAACTCAAAAGCTTTTGTTTCCAACTTATAAAAGTACATAAAAGCACACTTGTAAATAAATTGCTTTTCTTTATTTCTTTATAAAAGAGGCATTTAAATTTTTTATGAATGTTATTAACAAAAAGTGTTCGTAACATTTTTAATATTAATGTGCTCTAACAAAAATCTTATGAAATTGACATGTAGGAATGTTTAGTTGTTATATTGGAGAATTTATGGCTGTCATTAATTAATAATGTTACTCTATAAAGAATTCATAACATTATTTACTTAAGTTTTCCTAATGGGATTAACGGCAGAATTAGGTATTCATAAATAACAAAAAATATGTAAAATAAAACTTAGCTTATTTATTATTGAGGCTAATTTTGAGTGTCATAATATTTATTATTATCACACTGATAAAAAACTTAAAGTGGCCGTATATTAGACGAATGACGGCCCGTCAAATTTTATTTATCTACACGCATCACTCCTTTATGGCGTCTCTATAAAAGTTTTCGTGAGTTTTATCTATAAATGATTGGAACGAGCTGCATAACCAGAGTCTGTATGAAATATTCGAAAATTAAGTGTGACGCTACGGACATAAAAATCAAAAAGCTACCCACTTAACGAGCCGGTTCTATTTCGTATTTACTAAAATGAAATATTGATATCTATGCATATTGCGTCCATTTACCTTGAATGATGAATAATAATTATACTTGATGCATAAATTATGGGACTTTCTGTAAGTGGATTAATTACCTTCGAGTTTCAAATTATAAAGTTTCAATATTCAAATATGTAGCTAATAAATTTATTAGATATTTAATAAACACATTATAACCCAATTCGACGACACATTACACTTAAAATTAATAGATATACTAAACGAGAACACTTTATTTAGGCGAAGAGAAGATATAAATCAATGGTTATTTAAGAATTTTGAGATATACCTGATAAAATTAAAAAAATTCTCATTATTGAAAAGTTTTTAATTATACTTCAACAGATTTTAAGAGCAGACCCTATATTTTTCTCACATATTATTTATATATTATATTTGATAAGTAGTTGACTCTGGTTATACCCGAATACTAAACGTAACTTTTTTAGTTACTAATTTGATAATTCAATCACGATCAGCTGAGGTTTTCGGCAAAGAATTTTTTATATTTCTAGGTAAGAAAGCACGTCGGCCGCAGCTACCTTACACTATCGCTTTGAGTCGCCGCGCTTCGCCCACAAACACAAAGCTCACACCCAAATAGCGACAAATAGACACCACTAATCCTTCTTCTTACAAACTAGCTCTTAACCACAGTATCTCGCTACAAATGAACCGTTTAAGCCTTAACCGCAAGATTATCCCGGATTATTATGAATATTGTGTTCACTTCCATTCACTTTTTAGTAAAGCTAAACATTCGCTTACCAATACGCTATCTTTGAATAAGGGCTAACATTTAAATTTACTTTCTATTAATATTACTAACGTTAAATCAAAGGCCATATCACTCACGCGTAGACATTAAAGATTTCGTGGAGAAAGTTGAAAAATCAATGCGATAAGCAAATTTATGCGTGTAACTGTTACCGTTGGAACTAAGCTTTTCCATATTTGATGAACAGTCAAATTACGAAATGACAAACGCAATCAAAATTTGTAGAGTTCATTAGTAAAAGCTCTACAATGAGCTTTGAATTTTAATGGTTATATATTCTCGTATATAGGAATAATAAATATAATTCCATTTATACTTTAAATCGTTTTTATTTATACATTTTTTAAATCAGTTATAAATTAATTATAATGAATGGATATTGTAAAATCTAATTTGAAAATAATCAAAATTTCCTATGTTATGTCAAACTAACATAAACAAAATAATTATTTTCTCGATTGTGCATTCTAGGAATTTTGTTGAACCAAATTCAATAATTTGTAACATATTCTTATATTACTTAATCATTGTATTATGAAGATCTAAGAACCTATTTTATAAAAATATTTTATTGCGCTGAGGGGAACTAACAAAGATAGGCAAAAAACTTTCTATGTTAATTGTCACAGATTGGTTAAGAGATATTTATCTAAGTTTTTTTTATTTTATCTCATATATCTTTAGTTATTTTACTTCGAATATTTGAAAATTCGTTATGTGAATCTTCCTTGCTATACTACTTTTTTACGGTTTCTTCGTTATAGGTTGGCTTGTACCGGGATTTTTTCCATCTTATGTCAACGTTTAAACTTAGCATATTATGATCAATAGTACGATAACTAAACTACATTAAAACTGTAATATTTGTGATAAATATGCCTCTTTTATATTATTTATATTATTTAAATAAATTAACGCGTGTGTAATTTCGATTGATATTGGTCTAAAATAAAACTGTACTGAAAGGAAATAACGCGTGTGTAACGTAAATGGATTCTTGGAACCGCTGGAGTTAGTCTCCAAATCTAAATAATTTGAAATATATCGTAACCCCATTTTTGTTTTTGAGACTTGAAATAGAGATAGATAGGAATCTTAACAGGAATTATATTGTTTAGAAAAAATCTCTCATTTACATAATTACATTTTAGGTGGTTTAGTTCTTATGTGTAGTCTAGCGACATAAAGATGACCTTAAAATAAAATGCCTTAATCTTAATAATCAATAAAACTGTGTGAGATGTGTCTATTGAGAGTTAGGCAGATATGACAATACCTTAGACAAAGTTATTCGGCATCTTATAAGTCGTTAAATGAATTTTTTTACGCACATGAAACTTATATGTCATTGGAAAAAGAAAATTGAACTATCATGAATATTTTAAATAATATATAATAATAAAAGTATTTCAGATGTTTTAAGCAATTTGTATATTTTTATCTAAATATTTTAATAGTTAATATGACTAATGTTCTCGCTACATTTCAAACAAATTAGCCTACGATAGGGCATGGACTTCCTGAATAATAAAATTAATTTATACACCAAACCTTTTATCAATAATACCTAGTTAAGTAGATAAAAAAATATAGTTTTTCAACAAACTTCATCGATTACCCATTATATTATAAACGCAAAACTTATTTATTTGGATATGAGTAGAATATTTAAATGTGGGATTTTTAAAACACAAAATTACTTATTATTATATTAATATATTTGAATTATAACAATGGATGATTAGTGATGCTCCCAGACAAAGTTCAAATAGATCACCGTCGCATTGAATATAATATACAAGTACATAGTTGTTATAGTTCATATGTATTAACATTTCAAATAACATTAGAACAATTACATGTCGTCAAAAAAGATAGTATATTATTTTAATGTACAGAATACATCGCGCAAAGTCATCACATGAAATGTTTAACAATTAATTTATAAATAATGCATTAGTTCTATTCTATTCTCTTTGTATTTGATTTAGATATTGCATTGTAATGTGTATTTAACCCCCGTCACTGTTATAAAAATAATGTATTGATGACTGAAATATAATTCATATTAAATGCGAGAAAGAAAACAAAGCTACAAACTACACGAGGAGTGCGCTTAAAATCTTGTTAGGATTTAAAAATAATTAATAGATTTGAATATTTTAGTAAACATTTACCTATTTTATCCTGGCACAATTTAAACTTTAATAAAAAGAGGTTCAAATAGACTCCTTTAAAAAAAGATAGGATTTTGCCATTTAAATTAGGAACACTGTAATGGCAACCACTTGAATATTCCAAATTATATTGTATATTATTTAAATAGTCTAAAACTATCCAATATTTGTACAATGGGAAACTTGAGAAAATTTGTTGATTACTTATAATTTAATAGTTTATAAGTAGTTAACAAAATTGATTTTATAATATAAACAACTTTACCTGTATTAACTGCATGGGTTCTATTTATATCGAAATCAATAGCTCTGCGAGTATATATTGTACTTATTTATCTAAAAATTGATGGTATTACATACAGAGTTAAGAAAATTTTCATCTTTTTGCTATAAAGTCTTATATTAACAAATTATTTATAAAGACAATCGAAATCTCAGTGAATGCATTAAGAGAACTAAGAATTTGAATACTTGATTATCAAAGCTATATTTTCTTTGGTTTATTTCTCTTCATACAAATTGACATGTATACAATATATCAGAAACATCATTTGACATTCAATTCTTCAGACACTTTGTTTTGATTTATTTTAAAGTATTATTACTGCAAGATCGGAGGGAAATAAATCTCATCACATAATTAAAATTTAAAAAACAACGCTTAAAAATCTTGAAAATACACTGAAGGAACTATTGAGATTACAATGTGTATTATACTGTTTTTTTAATCCATTAGATTTTTATAAATATTTTTAATATACCTAACAGGTATCTAATCGTAATTGTAATATTAAAGAGTTTTTTATTTCTAGCATATAATGCTAAGACGTTGATTTAACTATTATAAATTAACATGTGTCGAGGAGTTAAAATCTATCTACTACTACTAAAACTGTATTAGAAAAAATATAAAGATACACTTCGAATTTAATATATCTTTTAAAGTTAATCTTATGGAACTTGTACCGTTCAAGTTAACGAAATTATTTTTTATTTTTACTTGTATTGTTAGAATATTTCAGATTAAAAATGAATGTACCGATTTCTACTGCTTTCATACATAACAGGTGTGTTAAAATTTTAAAATATCACTGGCGTACCTATAATAGAGGGACAGTTGCAATATAGTTATTACTTCTGTTACGTTGCCTATTTGTAATATCTGCGTGATTGATTATAAACATTAGTATTATTAAAAACTACTGCCCGAATTAAATATTTTTTTAAAGGCATTAGTGCGCTGCGTGCCCATAACGTATGTAGGTTAATCTATTTAACTATAAAATGTAAAATTTGAAAAATTTCTTATTTCGTCCTAACTCCCGATGGATAAACAATGCAATAATTACACAACTAGAATAACATACGCGTTGTAATCCGTTCAAAGTAGTTTTATGTAAAGCCGTAGCTTACGCGTATAGGCTTCAAACTATGAATTTCTCAATCCTGATAATATACTCAATAGCTATATAGACCTATCCTATAGATAAAGGAGGTTGCAATAATACAGTATACGTAAAATAAACACAGACTGTTTACCATAGGCATAACATAAGATTTGCCTTAAATTTAAAGTACATGAACACATCAGAAAATTAAATTCATTTATTCATGTCGTTAATTACAGATCAATCATTGTTAATTAATTAGTATTGACTCCTTCTTCCTGAATAATATTTTATTTGTTGATATATAAATGAGAATTCATTAGGATTTCCGTAAGCAACGTTAAGTATTTAAATTAAAAAATTTCATTCTATTTTAACTACATATACAGGACACTTCCTGAAAATCATCACTATAGGATCTAGGAAGCCATTCCTTTTTAATTAAAAATATAAATAAAAATCACGATTACACCCCTCCATTGTTTTTCGAACCCTTGTAATACATAAGAGGCTGATTGTCTTGAGACAATTTTATATCTAATCTTTTACAGTTACTCTCTTAAACATTAACTACGACATCTTAATTCTGCTTTTCACCGCCGTAGCGCTGATGTTAAATATATTAAAATAAAAAAACTCAAATCCAGTTTCAAGTTATTTACATAACACTTTTGACATTATTTCTCGTACTTCTTACATATATTCTTGTTTTGTCTATATTTGGCTTATTTATGTACGTTAGTTACGTTTAAGCAATTAAACAGCTTATATTAATAAGGCACATTAAAAATATCTCCATTCAAATTTTATTTAATGACTTTCGACTTCTCCAGATGTAATTATATATTAATCGTATTGTAGAAGGGAAGACTTTGTTATAACTAATATAACTTATTGTGCGATTTTGTAACAGTGTTCTATTTATATTTGACACAAACAATACACTATAATATAATATGTCCTTTTCTTAAAATGATTCTGTTTTAATAGTAAATATTTTGTTTTAGGTGAAAGTTCGGGGTCGTGTTCAGAAGAGGAAATAAATAATGTTTTACCAGAAGATCTTAGAGATCGTCCTGAGACGCACATGTGTCCAAGATGTCAAGAACAATTCGAAAATTTTAATGATTTTTTATATCATAAGCGACTTTGTGATGAAAAAGCTCTTCAGATGGGAGAAGAGAGAATGCACTCAGATCCCGAAGACATGGTTGTGTCGGGAGATGAAGAGATGGATAGCCCTAACAAAAGATTAGAGCAGGTTAGAAGGCACCGTCAAGACGCTGAAAATAATAATAGCCTTGAAGATGGAGAAGCTGAAGTACCTGAAGCTGATGTCCCACCTGTTGGATTACCATTTTCGGTGGCAGGCCATGTTACGCTAGAAGCGTTACAGAATACTAAAGTTGCAGTTGCCCAATTTGCCGCAACTGCAATGGCAAATAATGCCAACAATGAAGCTGCTTTACATGAACTTGCAGTATTACAAAGTACATTATTCACACTGCAACATCAGCAAGTATTTCAGCTACAACTAATAAGACAACTACAAAATCAATTGTCTTTAACGAGAAGAAAAGACGATCAGCAATCAAGTCCACCACCAATTGAACAAGAGCCGACCGCTCCATCAACGCCAGTGCGATCGCCGTCACCACCTCGTCCGCCACGGGAGCCATCTCCAGTTGAACCAACTCCTCCTACTAGCCAAAGCTTGCCATCAACCCACTCGCATATCACACCCAAAATTGAAACGATTTCCATTCCTAAACCTCCAACCTCGTCTCCACCATTGATGACTCACCCGCCCTATAGCTCCATTTCGTCATCATTAGCATCTTCTATTATCACAAACAATGATCCTCCACCGTCCCTTAACGAACCAAATACGTTAGAAATGCTGCAGAAGCGAGCACAAGAAGTACTTGATAATGCCTCTCAAGGTTTATTAGCAAATAACTTAGCCGACGAGTTGGCTTTTCGGAAATCAGGAAAAATGTCACCTTATGATGGAAAAAGTGGAGGTAGAAATGAGCCCTTCTTTAAACACAGATGCAGATATTGTGGAAAAGTTTTTGGAAGCGATTCAGCACTTCAAATTCACATTCGGTCACACACAGGAGAACGCCCATTTAAATGCAATGTTTGTGGATCGAGATTCACTACAAAAGGAAATCTTAAAGTTCACTTTCAAAGACACACAGCAAAGTTCCCTCATGTCAAAATGAATCCAAACCCAGTGCCAGAACATTTAGATAAATATCATCCACCACTGTTGGCGCAGCTTTCCCCAGGACCTATACCAGGAATGCCACCACATCCACTTCAATTCCCATCGGGTCCACCAGCACCATTTCCGCCAAGCTTGCCATTATACAGACCGTCGCATCATGACTTACTTCCTCCGCGTCCACTCGGTGATAAGCCGCTTCCGCCGCATCCGCTATTTACAATGCGAGAAGAACAAGATGCTCCTGCAGATTTAAGTAAACCTTCTGCACCAAGTCCGTCACGATCGACCTCTGATATGTTTAAATCTGAACCTCATGATGAAGAAAGCCAGCGAGAATCTAGTTTTGAAGAAACTGACCGAATATCACCTAAACGAGAGCCTGAAGAAACTGAACATATCCAAGATGCAGAGCAAGATCGATATCCTTCAACATCCCCTTATGATGATTGCAGCATGGACTCAAAATATAGCAATGAGGACCAAATCGGCAGAGAAAGTCCACACGTGAAGCCGGATCCAGATCAACCGGAAAATCTCTCAAGTAAGAATCAATCGATATCTGGACCAATTTCAATAGCAACGGGACTTCGTACTTTTCCTACTTTTCCCTTATTTCCTCATTCCCCTCCTAGCAGTATATCTTCAGGAAGTCTTACACCTTTTCCCAATTTATCTCACAATATTGTCGAGCCTGATTTAACTAGGGACCCTATGATATACAATTCTCTTCTCCCTAGACCGGGCAGCAATGATAACTCATGGGAAAGTTTAATAGAAATCACTAAAACTTCGGAAACATCTAAATTGCAACAATTAGTTGATAATATTGACAATAAAGTGTCTGACCCAAATGAATGTATAGTATGCCATCGTGTTCTCTCTTGTAAAAGTGCTTTACAAATGCATTACCGTACTCACACTGGAGAAAGACCATTTCGTTGTAAATTATGTGGCCGGGCTTTCACTACAAAAGGGAACCTTAAGACACATATGGGTGTTCATCGTATAAAACCTCCTTCTCAAATTTTACATCAATGCCCCGTTTGCCATAGAAAATTCCCTGACCAGAACATGTTACACCAACATATTCGAACACACACTGGTGACCGCTACAGTGTCCCTTTTGATCAATTAATTGCACGCGATGTAAGTGATAGTCAATCATTCAGCAACAACGATTCCGATATCGCGGAATATAGCCCCTTTTGTTCCTTCCCGACCCCGACCTTTCCAACTCCGTCCACTCCCGGCGACCGGTGGGCGGACCCCCGCGGAACCGACGATGAGAGCGGCCGTGACGAGCGCGAGCTTGCTACTCGGGAGTTCGACGATGAATCTGATATAAAGGATCGTCGAACTTCGCCGCTCTCCGTCTGCGCCACGGCGTCCGAAAGCGAAATAAAAACCATCACCACAACGGCTTCCCTCCCATCGGCGACAGGTTCGGAGAGCGGGCGGAGTGCGCGAGCATCACCACCGTCGCCGTCTGCGTCGCCCTCGACGCTGTCTACGCCGCCAGGGCTGCCGCACCACTCACCGCTGCCGTCGCCGCCCACGCCCCTGGCTGCGCTCGGTGCTCTCGGTGGATCGCCCTTCAGCCCACTCGGACTCGCGTTCCCTCCCGCAGGTATGCGACAGCGGGATCATAAATTATAGTCCGCCCCGGTCGTCCATATTCCTACTCCTGACATATCATCCTAATACTTTTTACTCTAATACTACCTACCTAACTCACCGGGTGCTCAAGGACGTGATGAAAAGAACATGTAAAATAATATGTGTGCATTTCTCTTGAAATGAGGCTACGAATCGAAGTGATAATAAAAGGTACTTATTTGCACAGTGCGTGGCAACACGACGTGTACAATCTGCTACAAAACCTTCGCCTGCAACTCAGCATTGGAGATACACTACCGAAGTCATACCAAGGAGCGTCCTTTCAAATGCACGGTCTGTGACCGAGGCTTCTCAACGAAGGTAAGTTATTTTCTATTAATAATAAGTAATGATACTTAAGTACTAATCTAAGATTATATAGTCACTTCTCCAAATTCCTAGTCACATTAACGCGATAACTAGAATAAGAATAAATTGTATTATTAAAACGAAATTCCTTATTTCTAATCGTATAAACTGCGATCGAGTATCTTTGGCTCGAAGCCAGTTAATACTTTATTGTTACACAAATAGCGACACATATCTACGCGTTTACGAGGTTTCCTCCAATTTTCACTACACATCAAATCCCTTATTATTATCAAAACCAAGCATTAAAATCTTTACAAGTTTATTAAAATATTTGATAGGATGGCACACCTCATTCACTGTAGAGAGATAGAAACTTAAAAGATAGTTGGTATACCAAAAAGCAACTCAGTGTTAGTGTTTGAAACTGCATACTCCGGTTTCATTTCATCCAAGTTTCAGTGCATTAATTTTGCAGGGTGTAATTACAAGTCTCTAGTCGACGCCTCTACAGTCTACTCGCATAAGTTTCGGTCGTTACTCGTTGTCTTCCTCTTGCGCCGCCCAGACTCGCTGACTAATTGACGACCGACTTTAGAAACTTGTAGGCTCGTTTATTCTGATTTCATCAAAATATATTCCATTCAAATTATATTTTTTTATTCTTATGTTAACTACGAACAAACGTAGTCACAATATTAATGTTCGATCACAGTATCGTAGCGAATCAGTATCGTAGCTTTTTATTCACATTTGTGTCTTGCTACTATTCATTGCAAAAAATTTTTTTGAACGAAAGTAATAAATAATAAAAAAGCTTGTTATTTAATTAATTGAAAAGGTGATTTGAAGTGTGAATTATTCTTGCTATACTTCGTTGAACCATCAATAGTTGCAGTTGATACCATAAATGAGTATCATTAGGATCTATTTATGTGTTGTCTAAGAAACCGTGCAACGGCCTAGCTCGACTTTCACGGACTTAACGGCGTGCCATGTTCACTTGACGCGCTCAGATATGCAACATTCGCTTTACATTAAAGCGCTATTCTCGATATTACATCACCTTTCTATTGTTATTTTCTCGATTCCCAGTTTGTAGTCAACCATGATGTTACATTTGCCATTTCATTTCTTAAGTATTATTTACCGTTCAAAACAAACGACGGCTTTCACTACAGATCAAGATTTGTAGAGAAAATCATACATAATAACATTAATGGTAAAATTTTTCATAAAATATCCAATTTACACCATATAATTCCCACTTTTAAATACCCCTATATGGAAATGTTATTGAGGTCCGTATAATTTTTCGAAAATTTGCCGGTCGCATTATGTGTAAACGCTAAAAAATATTCCACCTCTGCTCATTAAATGACTATATAAGTCACTTTTTCAAAATCTGTAACAGCGCTGTTCAATAAGACCATCAATGCCTATCAGAAACGAAAAGTAATGAATTACAACAACGATTGTATTTTCAGATTGTGGTTTATGGAAATAATAAAGCTACAGATTGAAATAATTAATACTATATTTAAAGCTGCAAAAAGAATATTTTTACTTTTATGGCGAATCAAGTTTTACAATCAGTTCGGCCAATATTTCAAGCATAAAGGTGCGCTTGCGCGGACCATCGTCGCCACAAAAATGATAAGTCATAAAAACAACGTCACGAAAAACGATCGGAATATTAATTCATGTCGTAAAATATTTATTACTTATAAATCCTTGAGCCTTTACCTACGCTTCTCGTCATAAAAAGATTATTTATGTTTGACAAAATAACATTTTTCGTTATATTTCCCCAAGTGTCCACGCGGGAGTCTTATCAATAAAATATGCCTAGATTTTTACGACGGCGCCATAATTCGATTTAAAACATTCTCTAATCCATATTTCTTTTTAAGTGAAGAAAAGAAAACCTTTTTGGTTCGAAAAACATCTTAATAATTTCAAAAGAGTTGCAATTATAAAGTCAAATGTTATTTAAACTTCACAAATCTTAATTGTACTCAATGTAAATAGATTTACTATCGTTAACTTTATTTGCCGTCAAAATTATTTAAACCATTGATTATTCTGATAAATTAAATTTTCTTACGAAAATTTCAAGAGTGCCTAAAATATTTAAGTTGTAACGTCCGCCCTGGTTTCATGTAGTGTGGTTTCGACGTCTCCTCAATAATATTTAATTTAATGTGACTCACTAACAAGTGTTTTATGTGAATTGCGGAAGATTATTCAATTTAAAAGACACCTCATATCTTAAAACAAACTATTACTGTGAATCGTTATAGAGTACTTGCCCGATATAAAAATGTTCTTAGATATTAGTGTAGTCACAATGATCATAGTGACTGTGATGAAAACGGTAGATTTACGAATAAAATGAATGGTTTATTAATTTTTACTAATTTGTTTGATACGTGAATAAGTAATTTACAACATTATAATTATTACGTCGATACATTTACACATACATGTTTCCAGTTATCTTGTACACTTTCAAAGTACATACAATTTAAATGTAGACCAATTCAGTTTATTTATTGAAAAGAGTTAGTTATATAATTAAATATTTTTACAACACGATTTTAATAAATAGTGAATTATGTGTTTTACAATTATGTAAGTGACTAAAAATGTAAGGACCATAATCACCACTCAACATAATTGCGACACAAATTAACACTGTAAATCCAATTTGTATCACCATTATCTGTTGGAAGAACTGGCTTTATTTCTTCAATATTGATAAAAGCTGTGAAAGGAATGTTTTTCAAAAATTGTTGACATTAAAAATAATTAATATAGTACGAATTTGTTCAAGATAAGATTGGATTAAATGTGTTTTCAAAACACACAATTGCCATAAAATATTGAAAATATCTCTACCGAAGCGGAGCTGAATGTGAATGTCAGATCAGTTGTTCGAGTATCGGAAACAAGCGGCGAGGCCTTATCGAATAGTGCCTGCTTACAAGCACATTTAAAATTACAATAAGTGTCGCCAACACCCGCAGTCCGTACCGATGAAAGTTCGCGCGCCAAACTATGTATTATCAATTATTCTGATCACTGAAGTGGGTTTATTGACTCCAAGTACCTCGGCGGAAAAGATAATACGGTTTTATCAATACAAAAAAACTAAACTATTAAGATGCTGTAGGAATATTTTCCATATATCCCATTAATCAGTACAGTTACGCCATCTTTTAGCGAATAGCAATATTAAAACTCGTTCGTCATTGATAACCGCCGTGATAACTATAAGATATTTATTATTTGTCATCATCTATTTAACTCTGACTAATAAGAAAAATGCTATTTAAGCTAAGTAGGATGTTATTGAAAATTGAATACTAAATATTTTAACCTATAATGGTTTAAAAATTACGTATCTCCCAATTATCGTAAATACCTATATAATAAATGCAAGTAAATTTCAATTTATTTTACTTGTCGTTTCAGCTACACTAATATAATAAAGCTGTAGAGTCTGTTTGTTTGTTTGTTTGAACGCGCTAATCTCGGGAACCGCTCGTCCGATTTGAAAAATTCTTTCAGTGTTAAATAGTATACATAGCGAGGAAGGACTATACTATAATTTCAAAAAATTAGGGATCCTTATTAAAAGTTCAATAATTTCACTCAAGTTGTGACAACCGAAATTAATGCGAGCGAAGCTGCTGGCAGAAGCTAGTAATTTATAGAAATATGTATAGAAAAGTTGAAGTTAAGCAGCGAATAATAAACTTACTAATTCGCAGTCTAATAAATACATTAACTTTTACGATGATGTAGTTATAAAGATAAAACTAAAATTGATTTGTTATTATTAGTCAATCGTCAATAACATATTTGTCTCCTAATTTTCCTATATAATTTCGTAATGATTTTGCAAACTTGTCTAAATCTGACATTAAAGTATGACGGTTGAGAATATATAAGAATTTTTTAAATATTTTTCAATATTAATAACATAGTAATAATGAATTGAGAATATAAATAAAGACATCGTCGATGCATAAGAATTACCTAATTAAAAGACTAAAGATTTACCAAAGTATCACACGACCTCGTTTATAAATTCTAATAAATCACTTTATTTATTACATAATGAAACACACAGCTTTTATCTTATTTTATTATATATTATTATAAACAAACCTTATTTATGTTTCTTTTATTCAATAGCAACTAAGATACGTATAGAAATAAAATATATGTATTACTAAACTCTTTAATTTCATCAGTTTCATTTCCGATAAACTTCAAAAAAGGAGGAAGTTTTCAATTCGATTGTATTTCTTTTATAAGAAAAAAAGATATATAAAAAATAGATAGCTAATAATTACCTAACGCATAACTATTTTGCCGGAACAGTTATTAGATACTTAATTCTCGATTATCACTTATTTACTTAAAACATCAAGCTGTCACAAAAAAATATAGCTATGAGCTTACCCGCAATTTGTCGCCTAAATCTAAACTCTCTAAACGATCTATTATTAAAAAATCTTGCTCTAACACAAGCCAGAAGGTAATTTTAAACTTACACTAGCTATACATTATAATTACAACTGTAACAATATATCTGTCCTTTAAATGCGTTAGGCACTGATTTCACAGCGTCATATATGCACTTCATAATATTTACCCAGTATAAATCGACTATAGTCTCACTATGTCAAGCTATAGTAATAAAGTTAAAAAGAATGAGGTGTCCTATCATAAATCCATTACATAAACCTACTCATTTATCACGCGATATGTTTATTATAATAAAAATGTCTGCAGATATTTCTCTTGTTCCTGGCCACGGCCGTAACATAATTTTACCCCTTTTATAATCCTATGTGTGTGCGTGTGTGTAAATTTTGCGTGTATTTGTGGTTCCAGAGCAGTGGCGGTTGCCAATGCGGCAGGCGCGCGCGCGCTCCTCGCCCGCCACACGCCACTGCTTTGGACCTCTGGAACGCCTTCGTCTATCCGGTATGAAAGAGTGACGCCTGAGCGTAGACTCTATGCAGGGTTTTTATGAAAACGACGCGAACAATTCTCGTACTTTAATTGTCATTCGGCTCTTGTCATAAACTATCCCCATTTAACATACTTAATAATTCATAGTAATTTTTAATTAATTTGATGCCGACGTTTTCTTAGATACCCTGTATTCTTGAATTTATTATCATGATTTTGCCTATTTATACAAGTGGCATATTGAAATTAAAATTTTACATATTGGAGTGTGAATGCCTTAAATCTAAACAATATTTTTTTTATAGGGCAACATGAAACAACACATGCTGACTCACAAGATACGGGACATGCCGCCAGGCTTTGACAAAAATGGAAGTGGGCCAACTAGTAGTGAAGACGGCCGCGATCCTAGCCCGGAAAGGCGTTCCTCGCCTGACAAGATGGATCTCAAACGATCTCCCCCCGCGCACCACCCGCTGCCAATTAGTCACCCACCTTCCATAGATATGCCTCCATTACCAAAGAGACCTACAGGTAATTTAAAATATTACATAAGTAAATATTAAAATAAATTACGATACTCAGTCTTAACCAAGAGAGTAAATGTCACCGTCTCCTAAAAACGCGCATATTAAATATATTTTATATCTAACCTTTATAAAATCTCATTTAATCAAAAGATTTAATCTCGATTTTAATCGCTACAAACGTCCATCAACATTCAATAAATGAATTTATTAAATTCCTTTAAGATTCGTTAATAGCCTGTTATAACTGATTGAAAGAACTGACAAATTCTCAACCGATAAAAAAATACATATTATATTTTTTGATAACAATCTCGTAGTACAACGTTTATAACAATGGCAAACATGATTGTATAATAACATAAATTATGTATAACATTTCGTAAATGTAAATCCTAATTCCTTGTTTCCAGTGCCTAGTGCACCCGTTCACCCGCCTCCATCCGCATCGTCGAAGCATTTATGCGGAGTATGTCGCAAGAATTTCTCGTCGTCCTCAGCACTGCAGATACACATGCGAACTCACACTGGCGACAAGCCATTCCGCTGTGCGGTGTGTCAGAAAGCTTTCACTACCAAAGGAAACCTTAAGGTACTGCGTTTAACCAAAACTGAAACTATGTGCCAATACTTAAAATAAAAGAAATTGAGTTTTTGTGCGTTAACAGGCTTATAATTATGTGTTTTTTCACATTCAGGTGCACATGGGCACTCATATGTGGAGCGGTGGAGCATCGAGGCGCGGTCGCCGGATGTCCCTGGAGTTACCCCCACGACCCTTACACGAGCCTCATGACTTACTCAGGCGGCCAGACCTGTTCTACCCGTACTTACCCGCTCCGTTTCTTAACGGCATGCAGCAGAAGGTGAGCTTTACACATTGATTACACTGTTTTCTGTGCATTGAACGTTGCTAAATAATATCAATTTTAATAAAATATGCTTATATAATATTTATTTTTTACAGCTGAATGAAATATCGGTAATACAACAGAGTGCCGGTCAAAACGGAGTTGCTGGTAAATTTCCGGGTCTACTCGGCTTTGGAGCGTTCGGGGCTGGACGACCTGGCGCTGCGTCACCGCTCGAGAGGCCTCCATCTCTAGAGAATGATGAACGTCAAGCGGCAATGCGGGAACTAGCAGAACGTGGTCGAGAACTTGCCGAACGCAGCCGACAAATGCGTGAAGAGAGCGATCACTATCGCTCACCCCCAGCGCACGCGCCGCACCCGCAGTCGCCCGCACAGCCCTCGCCCCCTGCGCCACACCACCCGCACCCACACCCACATCCTCTGGCATCGCTACCACCACCTGCCCGAACAGAAGGTCTTACGGTCTGATCCAATTTCCGCGATGATCGAGTCGATGAATTACACATTGGACGATGATTTTTACAATAATTAAAGCATCGCTCGTGTAAAATCCTAATGAGTCCTACTCCAATGCCCGAACACATTCCAAATAATCGATTCATCGTGGGCAAAGTATCTCCAACCACCTACGGTCACCAATACTAGTATTCTCAACTATGTACAAAGATTAAAGAGTACACAAAGTGAAGGACTGATATTAAATATTAAAGATTGTGTTATAATAGCGTAAGTTAACACATTAAGTGTATCGATGTATGTATCGAGTCGTTATTCCAAGTGTTATTACGCCTATAGTATTACTATAAGTATATGCACGCAGCACGAGTACGGGCCTGGGGCAATGCGGGGCTCGCAAGAGTCCCACTATTATGTCATTACTCTGTGATAAAGCACATAAAGAGGCTGTTTCTGTCAGACATTAACTGTGAAGAAAGCTATCAGATATATTAGATACAGTCGAATGTGCTTCAACATCAAAAGTAATTATAAATTATCCCAAAAATTAATTAAATTCATAAATCTTTATATGATAAATTGTAAATAAAATGTATAATATTTAGTTTTCTAAGTGAAATAGTTAAAATGACGTAAATTTATTATAATAATTATGCTATGTCTATAAAATGTAACTGGAGTGCGATATGCATGATTATTGATTTTCTTTAATTCCACATTCCAATGTGAAGAGATTCTTTATAAAACTATTGTAATGTATTAATACGTAGATACGTTTCCAATTTCAAGTAGGCAACAAATATTTGTAAGAATCTCCTTTGGCAACGAAATTTCCTATAAGTTTTAATGAATGAATGCATAATATAAAGGAATGTATACCTTACATTATTAACTTATTCTCGTTCTAAGTACTCAGTATATCTATTTACTATAATATTTAATTGTGGTAACAGAGGTTAATGACATATTCATATCATGTAAATTAAAAAGTATTTGCATTTGAGGTCTACATAGGTGTAAGCGTTAGAGTCATAGCTATATTGCTTTAGGATATTACAACATATCTTTGTAAAAATGTGTCTGGTTTTCCAGATTAACGAAAGTAGGTACTTCACAGACTGAGTGTTTATTTTACTGTTTGTTTCCAAAATATGCATTTCGATGTTTCTTAACCTAAACCCGAACTGTTATGTCATGTGTTTTAAATTTAGATGTGTATAAACGTTCTGCTAAATTATTTATATTGTCAAATCATGCATACACACTTAGTATTGTAACGCTTGCGAGACGCTAGGTCTCGAGAACAATTTAGTTGTCTAGAATAAATTCTCATAGCACCTGCAATATAATTTTCATGTTACGAATAGATATAGTGTAGTGTAGCCATGAATATGATGTGTCATGTCCATGTCAGTATAAACTATCAATTGTAAATTATTAAATGTTTATGTAAATGTCCAGAAAGTATTCAAATTATTTAAAACACGATTATAATACACTAATTTTCTTTTTTGTTTTCCATCACCCGATTTCCGTTAATTTTTTACCTATACGATCTTAAAATTACTTTGACGCCTTTTAATAAATCGCATGAAAATGTATCACTGAAGTGTCCTTTTAGAATGAGAGGTACAAAACACAATAGAGTTAATAAATGTATACAAAAGCAAATTTGGGATTTTGACCATTCGTTGGCCCAAATCCAAAAAAATCTATTTCAATTACGTCTGCTATATTTGTGAATAAATGAAAATAGATGGTTTTACTCATCATTAAACTCGTATTTTGTCCACAAACCTTGTCGAAGGCCTTTTGACTAATATGAGAGAGGTCGCTCATAACAACCGCCCGAAACAGCGCTGTAGTTCCAAATAGCCACTATAGGTGTCTCTGTGCGTTCCTGTGGAAAGTGGTCGACACGGCGGCGATACTAGGCTCATTGTCTCGAGAAATTAAAAAAAATATTATCAAGCAGGACTTACTGTAAGACCTTGAATAAGGTTCCAGGACATAATACGACCACAGAGTACATATTTTTTTTTTAATCAGAATCTAAAACCAGTATAACTTTTTAGGAGTATCACAATTGATTAAGAAAAAGGAAACAAGTATAATGTTATAACTATTATTTATTACGAAAGAGCTTTTTATAAATGATATACTAGAAGTTGATAACACTAGCAAGTTTCTTAACACGATTTAGCAGGAGATCGCCCTCGCGAATAGTTGCTTGATAGAGCTGCGAGCGGTCTGCGTCAGCGCCACGTCCTGCACCCGTCACCACACAACCCGCCACTGCATCAATACGACACTGCAGACGACCAGCCGCCGTGAAACTGTAATACAATTGAGTAAAAAACATTGTAAGAAATGTAAGACACAACCACTCTTAACCCTGTGCACATAATCATTTCAAAAGAATAGGTGGTTGGGAAAACTGGAGTTAAAATTAAAAAATATACTTTGACTAGTTTACTATTTTTCATGACCTTTATCACATGTGGTAACAACATCAACAACAATAACAACTCATAGCAGTTTGACTTAAGTAAATCATATTTATCTTTATATTTGATTTTATTGTTAATATTCTTCTCTGGGCTCCAAGATCCGTTTAACAATTTAAACATATCCCTCAGTTTATTAACTTACGTAGAGATCTCTTCTTCTATGAATTCCCTAGTGACGCCAAAAGTGTCGGCAATGTTGTCGAGACTAAGTGAGCGATATGCCCGCAATAACTGGACGTACGCTTTGATGCGCGCTTCTCGAACATAGTGCTGGTAGTGTGGACGGAACACTGGATCCACACAAATCTGAGTTTCAACCTGCAAAAAATATTTTAAGTCATAAAATTGTCAATAATACAAGGGTTTAGTAAAACTTGCCAATGCATGTTTGCCTGAAATTGATTGTAAATCAATTTCAGGCTATATTAATGCATATAAATGATGTTAAAACAGACAGTAAATCATAAATAGAAAATTTACTTACCCATGCAAGACTTTTCATAAAGTCAGCATATCTACACTCATGTAAAGACTCCACAAGTTCTCTAAGTTCCGGAAACCGTGACCGCAAAGCCTGCACTGCAGCACCTTGCCTTCGAAGTGCTGCTTGCAAGGCATGTCGCTCTAGAGCCAACGCGCAAGCAAGTACACAGTACTGAATTATTGTTCCTGGAAATTTTATAATACTGGCATATACATATACTCTATAGGCTATACAATTTGAAAAATAAAATTGTTAAGTGTATTACAATACAATAAATAGGTAATCAAATCAGATAAATACTTTTTTAATACTAAACTATTACTAGTCTTCGAGAGAGATATGTGCTTTTTTGAGTTACAAAATTTTGTTAGTTATGTAGTAGAACAAAAGCTTTATTGTTGCATGATGAAGATTTATACAAGCACACAGGCTTAACAATTAGCCTGGTTTTAAATCAAAACTACATCCTTTTTAAGCAGTTAAAAAAAGCATTTATTATTGCATCAACTAATTAACTTAAAGTTTTATACTGACCAAAGTCAACTAACTCATATGACTCAAATGTGGACACACAATCAATGAAGAGATCAGCTGCATGACTGTAGTCTCTAACAGCCAAACAGTAGATAGCTTCATATGCTTTCAACTTGTTTCTGGATCGCCAGTCTCCACCTTTATCAACAAGCTCATGAGCCTGAAACACAAAATAATCAAAGTAAATTTTAAATTTAAAAGCTAATTATAAAATAAGTTTTTAGATATTTACTTTCACTACCATAAGTTTTGAAAACTAAAGGTAAGCATTATCACTGACTTATAAGTTATAGGTAAGTATTATACTGATTATATTACAATAAAAAATTCTAACGGTTATAAATTCTTAGTTTTACAACATGATATAAACTAGAATCCTAAGTATATACTAAATAAAAATATATTTTAATATGGTAAAAGAAAATGGTAGTTTTTTTTGACACCAACTTAAAAGTATCAAAGTTATTTATGCATTATTACACATATTCTATACCTTATTAATAGCTTTTCCCATATCTTTTACATTACAACCATGGAAGTAAGCAATTCTAAACAGAGCAAATATAGCATCAAGCCTTCTGTTGGTTGTAAGTGTTGAATCTTCATACTTTGTTGTTGCCAAAGCGATAGCAGCTTCTTTGTCCCCAATCGAACACAGATAATCCAATCTGGATAATAATCAGATACTCAAGTTATTTCTGTCTTTGACAGAGAAGTCTATACATAAAATTCTTTATTTACAAAAGTAGTCAAAAATAAATTATTTGATAATTTGGGTAACATTAATAATGGTCACACTAATTTTGAAACAGGAACGTTAATAGTAACTTCTTTCTATACATACTTGTCTTGCCAAACAGGAGTTTCAGAGTCGTCTTCTTGAAACTTTGTTAGTTTATCTTCATTTTCTTTAAGCATTTCGTCGTACAACTTCTGGTTAAATGGCCAGTCCAAATCAGCACACACCTCTTTGTAATACGGAGCCATTTTACCAGACTTTATGCCCTGTAGTAGTTGATCCTTTAGAGCTTGGTCATTTTTAAATTCAGGTATAGTTAACTTAAACTTTATTCCGGCTAATGCCATGTACTCCGGAGTTTTCCCTTCAGCTGTTAGCTCCATTTTGTTTTGAATACTGTAAATATAGAAAATTAAGAATAATGTAATTGAAAGCCTTAGCAAAGCAATATTTCAAATTGAAACTTACATTAATTTGGAACAGGAAGCTGCTAAATTTAATAAATATAACTCTGTAGACTCACTAAGTTGGAACACAAACCATGAAACCACAATAATTCATGACTTATCAAAATTGAAAGCTCAAAATCACAGATCACCCATATATGAATGTTGAAAAATGTGGCCATAAGTAAAATAGAAATTATTTTTCACCGGAACTACACTTGACTCTTACAATCTACGAAATTAACAGTACGAACTATAAAGGTCTACTATGTATATTGTGATATTTTATATCTTTGAATCTACTATATTACTTTGATAATATCCTGTAATCGAAGTAAATAAGCTGAAGTTAATGTAAAGAGTGGACGATGCCTATTATTTATATATTACGATAATAATAAAGTCTAATAAATAATCGTCGTAAAGTATCCAAAATAATGATTAATTGTCGTTGTTTCCTATTTTAAAATGTGACCTATCTATTTGGATTTTTTCCTTTGAAATATACATGGACCCTTCCTCCTCCAGTGATTTCATAAATTCAACATTTCCATGACTTATTTTTGGCTATAGTATGTCCTCCCTAAACAAAATATATAAAACATACACTGTGGCACAAACCACAGATACGTAAACTGTCAATCACCTACGATTTGTTAGTAATTTAATAAATTTGTTTGACATAAAGACGTGAGTAAAATTTAAGTAATGTTATTTATTTCTATAATTCTATGCATACAAACATAATCATAAAATAGTTTAGGCTAGTCTAGTCTAAACTCTAAAAATTATTATTATTTATCAAATGTAAAGCAACGTCCGTGCGGCGACATTGATTAAGATCAAGAATATTACAAGGTCTTTGTTTAATTTACGAACATTATTTAAAAATGAATTTAACTGAACTGGTTAGTAGTAGCCATCAATCCATTAAGATCGTCCCGTCTATCGAAGATTCTTTACAAAAAATGGGCTTGGATGTAAAGTTAAGTAAAAGTGTTTCATTATGGTTTGATAAACTCCAAAAAACCTGGAATACTTGGAAAAAAAGCCCTACAGTGGATAATCATTTCGCTACACTGTATACTTTTGAAGATCCATATAGAATAGTTTTAGTATGTATAATTAAATGTGACGAGTCTAAGAACTGCAACCCGAAATCTCTACCATATTTTATGATGGAGTCTTTACAGAAATGGGCACAAATAAATAAGAACATTCCTGATGATAATCTAAAATTACCTGCGTTTCATATAGCAACAATGCAAAGAAATCAACAATTTTTATTTAAAGTAGCACAGACATACAATTTGAAGTCAATAAATGATAAAATTTTACCCTTAGTTAAAAATATGATAAAAAATGATAACTGCAAAGAAGCATCTCAAATTGTCAGTGCATTAGAATTGTGTGATGAAATCCCTATTGAAGATTTATTGTTTCCTTTGATATTACAAGACAAAATCAATGTAATTGATGAATATTTAACTGATTCACCTGGACAAGTGAGACCATTGTTAACATTTCTAGACTCTTTACTTGACAAAAAATATGATATTCGTAATTATGTCCAAAGATTTCTTGAAGATCATCAAGTTTATAATATTAAATATAATAAGTTACATTATAAACCCCTTGGAAAATTAGTTGCTCGCTTGTGTACTAAATACAATGTACCCATTGAAACTTGTAAAAATTTAAGTAAGAATCGGACATCTGGAGGTTTAAGATATTTAATATATCAGAAATATGTGGAACATAACATTAGTGCATCTGTTTGGGACGATTTAGTCAAGGACTCATTGAATCAAACTGAAGGATGTGCAGAGGAATTTATAAAAATGCTTGTAGAATATGATCCTCATGAAGCATTAAAGTGGGCTAAGTATTTGAATATTACTGAGAATGATCTACCTTTGGCTCTTAAAAACTTGTCTATACAAGACAATACCATAGAAGAAGAAAGTTGGGACGATACTGAAAGTGCTGCAATAAAATATTATGAACTTCCTATTGACAATAAATCTATTATTATGATTGATACACAAGAAAAGTTTTATGACATATTTTGTGTTTTAGAAAAATGTAATTTAGTCAGTATTGATTGTGAATGGAAACCCTCATTTGGTGCTACACAATCACAAGTTGCGCTTTTACAAATAGCAACTCCTACTTGTATTTATCTTATAGACACCTTACTTTTTGGTGAAAAACAACATGCCAGTTTTTGGTATAAATTCAATAAATCCCTTTTAGATAATGATGAAATTATTAAATTAGGCTTTGGCCTAGAACAAGATTTAAAAGAAATGAAAGCATCTATTATTGGCTTAAACAATATAAAAATAAAAGGTGAGGGCTTATTAGACCTCTCAGTACTTTGGAAATGTTTAATTGAAAGTGGTCTTTTCATTCCTAATTCTAGTGGCATTGCAGGGCAAGGTTTAAGTTCACTTGTAGAAATATGCTTCGGGGTGCCCTTGAAAAAAACAGAACAATGTTCTAATTGGGAATTAAGACCACTTAGATCAACACAAGTGTATTATGCAGCTGTTGATGCTTATGTACTTTTAGATATATATAAATATCTTCAAAAATTATGTGAACAACAAAAAATAAATTTTGAAGAAATGTGTAATGAAGTTATGTCAGACAAAAAACCTACTTATGTGAAAAAGCCCAAAGGAGTTTCTAAATTAAACACACCTTGTATTATTATAAAATCTCCTAAAGAAGTAAATATTCTTGTTGAACCAGATTTGTCCTATTTAATGGGATATCTAAGGCACTGTGGAATTGACACCGTTTCTGTATCCTCTTCAATGCAGTGGAATGACACAATTGACTTTGCTTTATCAGAAGATAGAAATATTTTGACATCTAAAATGAAATTATCCTATTCTCTAAAGTATCCTCAAAGTTCCATCTTAAATTTATGTAAAAGAACTACTATCAAAGACCAGATTCAAAAAATTCTGTGTACTTTTCATATTGTAATAACTCAAGCAGATCTTTTCAAGAGATGTATATATTGTAATGGTATAGAGTTAAGAAACTTAAATTTTGATGAACTTACAGAAATCTATAATAAATATAAAACACATGGGGACACAAATACAGCATACAATAACTATTCCAGTGAGAACTATGATGATGATCCTTTAGATGATTTCCTTAGTGAATCAGATGAAGATGAAAAGTACACCTATCATTATGTAACACCTCAGCGTAATCAAAATAAAGTTTGTGTAACAAGCAAAGGAGCAGTAATAGATCTGAGCAATATTGAACAACTCTTATCTTATTATCAATCTCATAAAGACAAGACTGCTATTCTATGTGACAGTTGTGGAAAGTTTTACTGGGATGAAGATGAAACAATTAAGTGTATTAGTAGTATAGTCACACAATTTGTGAATTTTGGTACATAATGTTGCCAATAAAACTAGCTAGTAGTTCTTTACAATGATTTTATCATAAGATAATCCTTTTGGAGAACTTGTTATGTAGTATATAGATAAAGGTTATGTGTTCAACACTTTAATACAATTAAGAAATTTTGTTTTTAAAAGGTATTACTTTACTGTTAGTTGGTATGATAACTTTCCATAGTTATAAAGGTACAAATCTAAGATTTAAAGAATATAATTTTATGTTAATGTATGTTTATTAAATATGTAAAGTGCATTTTTCATTATACCTTACCAAATTATAATTAACTTGCAGTCATATGTATGAAACATTTTATTTTAATTTTTTTTACAATTGTATATTTGGTTACTTTCAAAAATCTATAAAATTCTGTGCAGAACTTACACTTAAAAATTAAAGGAAATAGAAAATAATCATGATAAAGCATAGATTTTTAAACATGTAAAAGTACTTGTTAAGTATACTAACATTTATTGAAGTATTAAAATAGGATCCTAATATTTTTATGTTTCATTTTAAATTGGTCTACATCTGCTACATCCAACTTGTTCCCCATAACATTTAATTCTTCTAGTTGCAAATCAGGAAATCCACTTAAATCAGTCAGCTTATTGTTGGATAAATTAAGTTTCTGAAATGTATTATTCGTTTTACGTATACACTATAGAAAATGGGCCAACATTCTACAGTTTTGAAATAGAATATATTAAAAACAAAAATAATAGTCAAATTTCTATAGACAAAAGTCATAATTTCAGTTACCCACCTTACAGTGCTGCAGTTTCATCAGAGTGGGTAATGATTTAGAAGTCAAACTTTGGTTGGAGAAATCAACAGATTCACAAAAACTATAGTATTGCAGATGAGGTAGAATGGTCAGTTGATTAAAGACTACTTTGTACTCTAAGCTTAAATCATCATAGTACTCTTGTATGTATTTTTCTACATTCCATTTTGATATCAAATCACAATAATAACCAGCTCTTTGCTTATCAATAGTAATAAGGGTCTCCAAAATGTTAACTATTTCTTGGTAGTAAGTTTTTGCATTAACATAATGCAAAAAGAATGCAGTAGTGAGGAGAGTCCCTGAAAACAATTCTAAAGTGACAACCTTATTAAAAACACTGATGTATTAAGCAAGTATTGATTTTCTTACACTTGTTATCAGGTTCTAGTTGGAGTAATTGACGGCAAGCTACTAACTGCTCATTCAGTTCTTCTAATACAGTACTTGAGTACTCATTCTGGAAACAGATCTTATTTTTGCCAACATAATAGCAGGGTTTGTAACTGTTAAAGTTTATAACTTCCTTTTCAGTTTCATTTATTTTGTGCTCCAACTGCAAATATAAGTGAAAATTATTAGAAATTCAGAACCATAACATATATATATGATAATAAGATATAACATTTCAGGCTTAGTATTCATTTAAACCATCACAGGAATTGTAATAGACAAATAACCCACTTTTCCCATGAAGTGATTTTTTAAAATATTGATAGTGTCTTTCATATAATGTTGGACATAAAAGATAATATGTATATGCACTAAATAAAATTAAAATATTAGTACACTAAGTGAATAGTTTCTTACAAAAACTGATTACCCTTATATAGTATAGAAAGTATCTGAACAACATACCTTAATAAATAAATCATCTGTAATTTCTTGGTCATGTTTTAAAATCCATATATCATCATACTCATTACCAAGACATGAAATCCATTCACACTTAACATCAATGCTATTCATAAATATTTTTATATGATTTTTAACATAGTTATTAGAAACACAACCACTAAATGATAAAGTGACCTTTAAAGGGGTAACTGTACACACCACAACTTTAGTGACAACTTTAACAGCACCTAAGGATAAAACTAGTGTAATATCATCTATCTTTAAAAGATAAAAACAAAATAAGTTTAACTTTATTTTTACATCTACTAGAAAATCTATGTACAATTTTAGGACACATCTACTGTTAAGAGTTTATGATAATAATCACCAATTAATATTGACATTTAAATAAACAATCAGTTCATATATAACAAGTTTTCATCTTAGGCATATAGGACAAGACTTGTTTCTTACCTAATAACCATCTTTGGTAAAACCAAGCACTAGTGTCATCTGGATCAGTAAAGGCAGCACTTAGCACCATTTTTAATTCATGTTTATAGTGATTATCCTGTATTGGTCTTCCACCTATAAAATGTACTTTATTTCCCATTGTCTGTCTAAGCTTAATATTTTTACAATATGTATAATAAAAAATGCAATGAAGTTTCTAGGTTTGAAATACAGTACCTTGTTTGTCAGGATACAATTCTGGTAACATTTTACTCCTATAATGCCAAGCAGAATAATTTGAAAAGTTGTCATGTAACTTTTCTGTGGTATAATCAAATTCTTCTTGAAGAGGTGGCTTACACTGGCTTACAACAAATCTTCTGTAGTCCCAAGTATGAACTGTAAAATATTTATTATTGTGATAATAATATTGATCACAAAAATTCCCTATTATTACAACAATATTTGGATTAATAATTGATTAGGGCAATTTTTTGGTAGCAAAATTCAAAAGGTGTCCTAGAAAACTTCTGTAAATAAAAAAAAACCTACAATTTCTCTCATCCAGTTTTAAATAAGTACTACATAAAGCAAGCTCTTTCTTCCAATCAGGATCAGCCCTTGTCGTTAGGACCCACTCTCTCTGATGCCATGCACAATATGATTTTGGATTGATTTTTAAACAATATTCTGTAAGACTCAACTCCGCATCATATAATTTTGAAATTTCATCATCAGACAATGTATTTCTGGAATGTAAAATGAGTTTACATCTTAGAAATTAATTTTGTTTGGATTATTGACAGACAAAAATCATTACAATATAGTGTTATATAATTTCAGAATACACTTATGTGTTTTTGATGATAAAGCTTTGTCCACAAAAAATACCTCATATCAATCAAAATTTCTCTTCTAATATTCCACAAAGTATAAATATCTGGGTTGTTAATTAAAACCTGACCAGTAATATCCAATTGTTCACTATCAAGTTCTCCTTGGTGTCTCTGTAATATTATTGATTAATATGAGGAATAAAGTAAGTTTTATATTTAAAATATTTTTTCCATAAACTGTTTATTAATTTGTTAATATATAAAACTAATTAACCTTATTTTGAATCTTTGACATAGCACATTTGAAAATTTTTAGTTTTTCCTGTCTTTCTCTCTCTTTCTTCGCTTTCTCCTCTGCAGAAGTCCGAATTTTAAGTCTTCCGTGCTGTAATAAATAGGTATTATATATTGATTCGCTTTTTACAAGGATCAAAATTAAAACAAAAAACATGACTCACCATAGTAATTTTAATCTAAAATATCCGATTGTATAAATCCTAACTTAGCATAAATTTTATATATAAATAGGTATTTAAAAACCTTTTTTATACTTTATAGGCTTGAGTTTCGCTTGAAATTCAATATTATTTAAGGTGATACTTGACCACTTGAATTGGTGAAAATAATTATGAAAATTTTCGGTTATTTATAACTTCTAGAACTCCTATGATTTTTTCAAAATTGAAAACTTGTAGTTTTTACTCCTTAATTTTATTGATTTATATTGTTTGCTAGTTGTAGGTTTATTTTTTATATGTTACTAAGAAAACTACATACAAGTAAACATAAAAAATTTAATAAATTTAAATTATTGACAACAATTACAAAATTGAAAATAGTATTTAAGAAACGTCAATGTCAGTGAGCAATGACATAAATTTAATATATGTACTTAATAGTATCCTATGTACACAAATGACTACGATTTACTGTATTAAATAAATTGAATAAATAAAAAGAATTATCAATGACAACGAGAAGTATTCTATTATAAAGCAATGAAATTAAAATTTATAAAAATATCAATAAAACGTATTAAAATGAAAATGGAAAAGTGCATTGGATATAGTGGATTTCAACAAAAATAAGTCTGATAAGTACCAAAATTGATTCTAATCTAAGTAGTTACGTACACATGAATACCGAAGAATATATATATAAATGAAGCTTTTATGCCTCATTTAAGTTCCAAGTATTATCTATGGTGGCAGCACTTTACGCTAGGTTCATTTGGACATTATCTGTAGAAAAATTGGGTTTACTCACTGCTCGGACTTTACACATTGGACCGCCATTAAGCATATTAAAAGGATTACGGTTATTACATTAATATTGTAAAAATTATATTTGAAGCAATAGCTTTTAATGTTGTTTCTCTTTACAGGTTTGTAAACAACTGTATATTGTTAATATTACATAGAATTAAGGTTTTTTTTAAATAGTTTTTATGAAATTATCATTTCATTTAGTTTTATAAACATGATGGAGCGTAAATAACTCTAAAAAACGTTTTAAAAATATGACTTTTTTATAGTCTCGATCGATTTTTTTTCCGTCCCATCATCAAAGGTGTCATAACTACTATCACCCGTTTTCGTCTTCGGGAGTAGACTTCAAACAACCTGTATATACTAATTTTATTAAGCGGAAGTGTTTGCTTGTTTCTTTGTACCCGCTAATCTCAGGAACCACTGATCTGATTTGAAAAATTATTTCAGTGTTGCATAGTACATTTATCAAGGAAGGCTATACACTATATTATATTTCAGAAATAATAGGGATCCTTGTTAAAAGTCTGATAATGTAACCCAAGGCCTAAAATCGAAATGAACTCCGAAGCCGCTCACAGAAGCTACTGTAGAAATAAATAGGAAGTGCGTATTTATAACATCAAAATATTTTTTTTAATGCATAACACAGTATATGTAGTACTTATGACAGGAACAAGATTTTTTTTAATGTTTGTCTGTGTAATTATTCCGGTTTATATCCGAAATGACTATAGATATCCTAATGAGAATTTCCTTGTCAAATAGCTAATAAACTAAGGTGTAACTCCAAATATTTTGTTTTTTAACTTCAACGAGAAATGATTGTTAGTCTGTAAGTTTAAATATATTAAACAAAACGGTTGATTTTGTTGTGTTTCGTTTATTGAAAGCTAGCATGATCGGGATGATAGGGGTTACTAAAATTGTTACGCTTATCTTTTTACGTAGGGTCCTTTGACGTTACAATCTGATGCAGTTAATTACAACTGGGGATGATTTAGGAAACCATACAGTATTTTGCTTTTTGAAGTGTCAATCACAGAACACGAGATAACGCCGCATAGAGCGATAAAAACCTTTTACAAGTTTGAGGAAAAATAAAACAAAATTGTCTTTCTACGGGAGTCACTGAACGGTAAATAAACCTTAGAAAAATGGATTTTTAAGTAACGATAAGTTATTAGTCTATTTGTATACTAAATGTACAGTATTTGATGACGATGATGATGTAAATGGTGATGTTTTGATATTAGAATCAGACACATCAGTTTTATTTCTACCTATAGACTACCCGTGAATTCGTTCATACGGAAGAATTATTTCTTTAATAAATACCTAAGTTACTCCTTATTCCATCAGCTGTTTGCCAGTGAAAGTCCCGTCAAAATCGGTCCAGCCGTTTCAGAGTTTACCCGGAACAAACAGACACGCAAAAATTGTGAAAATGTCTGTTTGGTATAAATACCGTGTACACATCTATATGCATAAAGGAACAAACGCTATTTTTTCAAACAGAGATGCCAGTTATTTCAGAACAATGATTTTAAAATTAGATATTTACAAAAAAGTAGCTAATAAATCTTCAGCGTCCCATTTATATGTATCAAAATTTATAAAAATCTGATCCTTGATTTAGGCGGAAGGCTTAAAACTTTCATATTTACATTATAAGTAAATAAGTAAGGATACACGCTGTATTATCATAATATTTTTAAGAGGGCATTCTACAAAAAACATTCACTCGGAACACTCTATCTACCCCACAACTTGGGAAATTTAGAAAAAAGCCGTGATAAAATAATTCATCTCATTCTCGGTGTATTTTCTTCTGTGGAAATTCAACTTTTCCAGTGCTTAGGGCGGTAAGAGGCTCAAAGACATCAAAACGTAACCTTCATACATAATGTGAGCCTACATTTTTTATAAGGAACCAATTCTGCCTTAATATTTTCACTTTCAAAAAACGTAGCATTTTTGTTCGGTGATTTTGAGCTTAAAAAAGCTCTTTAGCTTACAATAACACCAATATTAAGATTATTAATCTATAATTTATATAATGAAGCTAAAACGTGTTTTGTAGACTCTGCGGCCTAGTGATTGGGTAAAGCAACCGTGACGCCAGAGCACCGGGTTCGAGTCCCGGTCGGAACGCAGTTGCATGTAAAAAAAAATGTGATTTTTGTTCTACCTCGGGTACCGGCTGCCTGTTGCCGGACGAGTCTCAAAAACACCGACATTTCGAGTATTAATTGTGGTGGGAGGAACTTCTGATAATTTATAAGTTCCGTCCGGGTCACGTACCACCGTTCATAGATGGAAAAGTCGTGAAGTGCTATGCGCGTTTCGA
>JAOSYY010000014.1:7253364-7269368 GCA_025727935.1 Hebomoia glaucippe | reverse complement strand
TTAAAACCAATAAAAACATTGAACGAGTTCAATTAAGTACATTATCAATTAACCTACAATCATTTACTTCATGTAATGTAATCGAAATAACAGCTAGAGTCGCAGATTATATGGCTTCTCTATTAGTAACAGTATGCGACATTAATAGCGTGTCCTAGATCTTTTGTAACAGTAGCACGAGACATCAGGCAGGTGTGCTTGGAATTCACATTAAAACATATAAATCTTAGTTGAGGAATGGATGCGACAGGTTGCGACCACCGTGCTCAATGCGTTGATAATCGGAGACCTGTCGCACGGTCCCTGTTTCGTCAATTTTGTACGCCAACCCCCATCACGATCACGACACAATCTTACCATGGAATGCCATGTTATATTGAAATCTAAATTATAGCTATAACATTGTTTTTAAAACCCTTACTTTATTAACATAAGTTTAGTATTCTATAAAACCGTTAATAGCTAAATAATTTTTTAAAGACAATCGTTTTTCTGATATTCATTTCTATACAAAACAATATTTCATCGGATTTTTAAATTGAAGCATAGTGCTTATGATGTAGCGTGTGATAGTTGTAGAATAATTAAAATGATTATAAAGCATTCATAATTCGAAGCACGTGTGTTTAATTATGTATCGATTCTTGTAAAAGTGGATGAGCCTTAGTGGGTGGCCGGTTTAGAGCAATTATTTTTGAACCGACTCTGAAATTAAATCATCATAAATTTGACAGCAACCTGACTATGGGTGTTTGATTAACTACAAGTTTTGCTATAGCTATTAAGCTTTAAATTATCTGTTAAATATACATAGACAATGATAAGCTGTGATTAAGCGGGACATTTATGACAATTTTATATAAGAATAAAAATGGCTATATATTGTTTTAGATACTACGTCACTAAATTAATCCTCTATATGTTTTCTTAGCTTCTCATGATCTTTGAACTACCAATAGATGATAGATGCTTTGATGTTTTTAAACAATGTTTAGTACCTTTTGAAGGCGTAAACTTTTCTTAATAGTGATCGAACTTGTTAATGTTGGATGGCACAGATCTCATGTTTATTAAAAATTTATGTAATATATTATCAAAAAAAAAAAGATTTTAATTGACGTCCACTTGAGACAGATTAGAATAATATGTTTTTTTTTAATTTAGTAGTATGTCCTTAAGGAAAATTAAGCTTATGTAGTTTATTTCAAATGATATCAGTCGATGTGAAGCATGGAATAAATATAAAGCAACAATATAAACTCTCGCAAAATTGTTACGGTTCGACGTGTACGCTCCGTTTGTGCGGTACTGTTTGTTAAAACTCATTCATTCAATCAATGGCAATGGGTGCGGGCGTTGGTCGCACAATAATCGGTACTGGACAATTCCCCTCATTGTGTCCACTAGCCACAATTACGTATGCGTACTTCCTATGCTCGACCCCGTCAGATCGCATCTGTCGAGAGATTTTGTTTATTTTTGATCTCTTCGTTTATTAGGATGCGCATTGAAGCTAATTGTAGTAATAATACCGATGTGATCCACGTACGCGAACAATGTTATATTCGATGTCATTGAATGCGTGACTTAATCAGAGTTACTATTATAAATCTTAAAAAATATAGCTACTAGAAAATTATTTAGAGGTTTGAAGTGTGACGTATAAGGAAAACGGGATATATTGGGGCAGTCGCATTTTTTTTACAAATTGATTAATGTAACATGAAATTGGCAATTTATTATCCTGTCTTTGTCTTAAAGTCCGTTTATCTAAGCAATTTTACTTTGGCAATAATTGTATAATATTTATTCATATTGACTTAAGTTGTTGGTAGCAGTATCAGTTCCTTTCATTTAAACGATTATATATGTGTGTTACATATGTATATTCTTCAAAACTATTAATGAAAACTATAAGGATGTTACCTAAATTATAACCATTCACAAAGTGTTTAAGTATCTAGGACGGTCAACATTATCATCTTGCAGGCTTTCTCTCTGATTGTGATTTGATTGCGGCCATTTGCTCATCATCTTTATCGCGGGGCAGGGCTTTACACGCTTAAGTATTATAACTATGATACCTACATATTCGTTGCTCACGATCTAACATGTTTTGTTATTGTGCCTGTAGCGTGCCTTGTTTCACACATAAAACTTGGCCTGCTAGTGTACAATTAGTATAGCTATAATTCTAGCCTAATTAATTTCACTTTGTGGAGTTGGTTGTATAACCGTTCCCTAGAGCTGTGAATACATTTGTAGAACCTTTAATTTAATGAAACCATGTAGGTAAAGATAATTCTTTACGTATTCGTTTTGCTAATAGAAAACTAGAACAGCATTTGGGAAAGTTAACGCTTTTTACACATTTCAAGAGGTTGTTTAGCTATACCCTTGGTAACGAATGTACTTAGGAGTCATGTAATCATGGTTTTTGCATGTACACCACTTGATAGCGCATTGTTCTGTTTGCAACGGTAGCTGAAGAGCTCTCTGCGACCCTGATTGACATTCACTATACACGTCAAATCACCCCTCTGCTCCATTAGTAAGCATTTTTACTTCGGTTTGAAGTTCTAAGAAACAGGCTGAGTAAGATTTTAATTAAATAAATAACAAAGAGAGAGTTATTTGAAATTAATATTGTTTACCAACAGTACAAAGCGTAGAATTTAATAACCATTCTTTGAGAAGGAGAATATTCTTAATAGAAATTAGTGTACTAGTATTATAATAATATAAGTACGCATGTTTGTTTTTATTTATCGTTTAAGTATCACAGTTCCCTTCAAGTAACGCAGCTTTGCTAAGAGGTGTGCGAGTTCAAACAGGGCGCGTGGAATCGTCTACTCAGAACATTACGACCAAAAACATTCGTCTGTCTAATTATAGGCTGTTAGTTTTACTTGGTTATGCTATAGAAGTGTTGCGACTTGTGAGGATTGAGATTGATATTCGTTGACGTAAATAACTTCTTAACATTTCTACGAACATTTAAAACTCTTAGCTGTTGTATGTTGCATTTGTTATCAGATACATATATACAATCTAGTTTTAGATTATAATCTATGCAGATAAATTAAAATTAGAGGGTCTGTTTGCAATATTAAAAACTTCGTCTACTTTTATTTTAGACATTTTATTAATATTAATGTAATTAATGAAAAAAATAACTATGTTGCGCGGACGTAGTCGCGGGAACAACTAGTATTTATTAAAAAATATACTGATTTATTTGATATCTTCGAGCGAATTATACATTTTTTACGAATTCATTGGTATAATTATGAAGTACTCGTAGTTGTTCTTATATGTATAATGTTTCATTTACCTACGACTACATAAAGTGGGACATCGTAGTATGCTCGCTACACTTTGTAACTTACAATGTGTATTGTGGAAGGTTCGCCATCTTCATTGTAGGTGCATGCTTTATTGCTTAGCTTGTATGATTTATTAGAACGGGTATGTGGAACTACAGGGAAACTGTTCGTCACTTTATTAAGATTTACTGTAGCTTTGGGCTTTAGATTCCGCCATGATATGAATTTTCTCCTTTGAGAAATAATTAAACTTTGCTATCTAGAATAAATTGTTCCTGTAATACAATTTAAGCCCCGATTATATATATGTATGAATATCTCTGAATTTTAAAATAATCTGCAGTGACAGGTGGATACTTACTGACAATTTAGAAGTAACGGTTTTTGATGTTCGTTTCGTGCGTCGACAATTTGGATGATTCGTGAGCGTTGATAAACTTCTGATTGCGAAAGTTGATGAGTGCTATGTAGCGCAGAAAGTGGTCGTCACGCCTGATTAACCAGTGGGACCTCCTCATCAAACTCTTAATAAATCATTTTTTTTCAATAGATTAAATCTATAAACGAAGACAAGGAGATATTTTTTAAATATATTTAAACTATGTTTTCGTTACCTTTAGTTATACGTTAACAAACGTTTACAAAAATATAAAACTCATAAATCAATTAAATTCAATTTGAGTGTTAATTTTCGCTACTAGTTTAATGAAACTGTGTCACAGTAATTAGTAGAATATGTCAATGACGAAATGTTACGTTAAACAATTGTTAGTTCAGTATAATTTCTATTATAACTTCATATTATCTGTATGAAATTAAATTACACACTAAAGTTATTCGTGACTTTGCTTACGGATACTCGGCAGCAGTCAGCAGAAAATCTCGACTTCAATCCCAGACTCCGACGAAATTGCACTTCATTTGCGTGCACGACGTTACGTCCAAATCAAATTCGATGTTCTCACGGTTCAATCATGTAGCTATTTTTACTACGCAACTTTTTCAACACCGTGTTTCAACTTGAGCTTTATAAATTGATTGATAACTATTGAAAGTTACATACATTACTTGTATAATGAAATGGAGAGGTGTTAAAAAATGATTATAATGTAGGCTGTCATGTTATACTTTAAGAAATGGTTTGAAATGATGTGTAGATATTTATAAGGTCATGCGCATCAAAGAGTAACAACAGGATGTTAAATAAAAATACGAGACCACGCATATAATCATGCTTAATCGCTGATGCTGGAGATGCAATATAGATAAACTCATAGAGCCTTTTCTATGATAGAATGCACGTATTGAACTTAAGCTGACGATGCAGCTTTTGATATCATAATTAAGTCGTTGGTGATGACCGGCAAGGGGATAATGTTTATCTTATGGCTATAAATGGAGATGAATAAAACATAAATTCGTTAATGAACGCTCGTTTCTCGTTTTATTGTTGAAGGTATTATTACTTTTTTTAAATACATTCTCGGTAGATGAATCGAGAATTTATAGTATTGTTAATTTGTTATAGTTATTTTGGGACGAAATGAATGGTCGTAGATAACTTTGTTAAATGTAGAGTATGTGAATAATTTTTTATCCTTCTTGCCTAAATGACTAAACTCGGTCATCATGTGAATGATACATTTTAAGAAATAACAGCAGCAAGCGGATGCACGTGTGCGACAACTCTCGCTCCCTTATTTCGCCGGCTTTTTATTGTTCCCAGCAATTATGCGTAGTGCTCACAGTCGAAACCACGCCCGCAGCAGCGCAACGCTAAAACTAAATATGCAAAAAACTCTTTTGTTTTACATAAACTTGATGTGAATTGATGATAATATCGTACATTAAGAATAATCTCTATGAAATTGAATTAAAACCAATCTCGATCGTTATCAACATTTATTTAAGGAAATGGTACCTTTTTATTGTAGGATATCTGTTCTCCTTTTATTGGCTTGTCTTAAGAGCTTTGTGGAAATATTTACGCTCCATATTGAACGTGAAATTCCAAACAATGAGAGCGGTCGGGCCACGCTAGCGCATATGCGCGCCACACGTGCGCCCGTCTCAAAGATTAGTCCGGATTGAATAAACAGAACAGTCATGATTGTTTAATTTTTTTGACGTTCTAATACTGAAACAAATTATTTTTCAATGCCTAGTTACATTTTAATGAATTATATTGTTTGTTTGAAAGTTTTGGTATTTCACAGATAGTTCTGTCAATTCTTATTTAAAGATTTTAAAAGAACTAAGTCAAATTGTACAATGAATATTTAATCCGTGTCAATGTACTGAGCATGTGGTAGAAGCATCTCTCAATACATTTCACGAATAACTTCATCCGTTAATCTCGTAATTGTATTCTGTAAAGTGGTTAATGCATCATCCTTCTTCTGTCCTTTCCAACAGACACAAAATTTTCTATCTTGTTCATTAACATTCCGCCCCAATATACGCGCGTGTTGCATTTATCCCTGTCCATCAAGGTCTCAGGGGATGTTTCCCTGTTAATTATACTTGAAAAATCGTTCAGGCATCTAATATTGACGCAAGTGACTAATATTGAAGAATATAAGTTATCGTTATATTAAAATATATTAACATAGTATACTGTTATTGAATAGTCCGCATATTAGATAAATTAAAAAGGTCTTGGCCTTATTTAATATTTTTAATGAATTGATATAGCTGAATGTGATATTTATTTTAGTGTGTAAGAGACGTTAAAAGCCAAGTGTGATGTTACACGAGGTTAGATATCGATCGAGACGCCGCGCCAGGCGGTACGCGAGTTGAGTATCACGTTCTGTTCTAACTAATAATAACGTACTCACTACACATTACATAGCCTGAGAACTTCTACACCGTTTATCAAAGTGATACTTTACTTTGTAATTGATATCAACCAGGACTTTTGAGTCATTTATAACACAATACTTATTATAGTAACATCGAAGAAATACTGTTTCTCTATGGAAATGGGCGATTTTGTAATTAAAGACGTTATTTTGTCATATTTTGTAAATTAAGAAAATTTTATGATAGAGACGATGTTAGTACAGTATTAGAAGTTTAAGAAACTTGACAAAATTTTATCATTTTAATATAGGAAAAAGGAAGCCATTAAGAATGAATAAAGTTCATGGATTAAGTTCTTCGTATTACTTGTAATGTAAAGGTCATTATAGTATGTATCGGGGTCGATATTTAAGCTCCAAAATAAAGTAATTCTAGATGAAGCCAAATTAAAAGCTATCATTTGAACTATACGGGTTTCCAAAGGTATTTGAACTATAGTTTCTGTTTATTAAGTTTGAATTACGTTTTGTTCAGTTTACGTGACAAACGTTTAAAAGCTTTATCCTAGAGTTGGAAGGTATTGAATTTTTATCTGCCGTGACAACGAACAATTAATAATTGAACTACGTCTATTGTTTCTGAATAACAATAAAATATACCGTATGCTTGAATTCTCAATTATTGCTTGCAAATCGTATTTTTTTCTGGGTGGAGAAAACATTTTCAGTGCGTATTCGAATCAGTGACACTGCTTTAGGACAAAATTGATATTACTTGATTCACTCGTTTTGTAGTATAGTCTGTTTCGCCAAAAATCTCAGATATATAACAGTAATATAACTTGGTTGAATTCGTTATAATATACCTCGATAGAAGTCGTGCGGTCACCGGAAGGAAGTGGCCATGCGGCTCGGTAACGGCGATGCAGCACATACCTATTATATCGTAATATACGTTGACGCGATATTAAAATATGTCGACCAATATTGACTCACCATGAGCCAACAGCACATAGAAAATACACTAGTACCTTTTTAATGTATGTTTATGGTAATCGTTCCCACTACAACCTTCACTGTTAGATTTTTCATGTGAAATTGTTTTTTAATGAGGGCGACCGCGATTTGTGCATTTATGAATTTTAATTTTATGCGTTTTTCGCTTCTTTTAAAGTCAGAAAAAATCTTAGTGATCATTATATATAAGGGGGCTGTAGTTCACATTTTGGGTAATTCTACTGGCTACTGCTTTATTGTTACTAGAAAAAACTATTACACAAGTATTAAATTGATTCTGCGTTTTAATATGGTTCTTGTAGTTTTAATGAAAAATAATGCACGAGTTTTTATTAAGAGTTTAGCTGGCCTTCCTTATACCGCAATAAACACCGTAGACACAGACGGATTTAGTTTTACTTTAGAATGACTGACTGAATTATCAAAACAACCAGATATAATTAGCCTTATATTAATTATGGTAACTTGTATCCAGATTTCAAAAATTTAATTTACGTCCTTAATATAACATAATACATAAAGGGAAAATACATCGATAGAGTAACATTCTAATGCAAAAAGTTTATTGTCTCAATGATACAGGATTCAAGTATATTTCAAGACAGACTTGTACAGTCGAAAATCGTGATGAAGGCAAGGATCTATTTTAGGTTTGTGAGCTCACATAAAGCTAACAATAAAAATAAAAGTTATTATAGAAATAGATGATTGAATGTCTAGTCGTGCGTCTGAATTCATATACTTCGTCTTATATTTGAACTAAATATAACTGAATAGTGCAGTGGTTGTAAATGTTTTGTCGAGCGCGTTGTACATTATAGTTAGGATAACATCAAATCGTTCCCACAAAAGCGGAGATCGTGACCGCGCCAGCGATCAGGGGCGGTGATAGCCTTCCATCTGCCTCCCGCCACTCTAGCGTATCTTCATGACATTATAAATAATTTTTCTAAGAGGTTTTCTTTAAAAAACATAGTCTTAGGTACTGTGTATCAAAGACTATTTATGGGACACGCACAGTTCTGAACGTAGATTTAGTAGAACGTCGAGGAGATCTATTGCATTTTGAAAGTTAGATCACAGAAGAATAAAGGATAATGTGACTTTTTCCTATTTTAACAGTGGGATAAGCGTCTATTTGGCTTAAAATAATTTTTAGGATTATTACGTGAAAGCTAAGAATGCTACTAATCAAGACTTATATTTCCAAACAACAAAATAGTTAAAAAGTTATCGTAAAAACTACAAGATATTTGACTTGCTAGTTGTTGAAATTGTTTAAGGAAAGTTTTGGTAGAATAGCTATGTACAGACAAACGGGTAAAATTTATTTTTCATAACAAAACTTTAAAGTGACTTCTTTAAATAACTTAAGAATTTTAACGAATCGGCTTGATATATAATATTTGTATTCAATAGTAAAATTGCCTTCACAATAGATGATGAAGTCGGTCTTTAAATAAATATGTGTAAGTATTTTTAATTGTTTCAATACACATACTCATTATATCAACCGTATGTCTATTTGATATAGATTCATGTGCTATACATTTCTCTCCTTATAATCTTTTGGGCTAAAGAAAAAGACTTATTAAGAAAGTTTTCCTAATAAAATACAAAAAAGTAATATCGAGTGAATTCTCGCGGGCTAAAAGCTCTTATACGTGAACATATTGACATAATCTAGTGCCATTTACATTTCAATGTGGGTTGACCGTTAAGCGTGTCTTCAAGTAGTTACATGAGATGCTATCGATGCTCCAAGGTGTGAAGCTGCGAGATACAAAAGCGATTACCACAGTTCGTTGGTTCGTTGAATCCATGTACGTTTAGCATGCGAGAATCTTTTACATAATTCTTGATAAGACGGCTAGACTTGTCTTTTCTTGTCACATCTTATGAACTCATTTACAATCTAATGAAATGTACTAATTTAACTATAAATTTATGTATTCAAATTAGATTTCTCGCAGAATACTCGTGAATTTATCAAAGTAAAAGACAGTTATTGTAGTCATTAATGAACGCCATCTTTAATCATTAATCATTAGGCAACACCGTTATCCACTCAGCTCACTGTTGGTCTAGTGTTTATGATCTTCTATTTGTCTTCTTTAAATGAAAGAACTCTTTAAATAAAGAACGGTTGGTATTGTTCCCTAAATTCTCGAGCTTTTATCAATTAATCCAATTACTTATTGTATACGTTTACAATTGCTTCTATAATCTTTTATCTACTGCTGCCATAAACGTGAAAGACGAACCTTCTTTTTCTGTACTACAAAAATTTTAGGTCTATTATCATAAAATAGTATTATTAAACAATCAAAATTAATAATTTATATAAAATACGATATTGTTGAAGTATTGTGATAGATTATAAAGTATTTTCTTAAGCAATGTTACTTGGAATTTGGTGTGGGTAGAAATGAATTCTACATATAGATGTAGAGTAATATTATTAGACTAATATTATAAACCAGAAGAGTGTTTTTGTTGTTTGTTTGAAAGTGCTAATCTCAGGAATTGTTGGTCCGATACACAAAAAAGAGGGATCCTTTCTAAAAGTCCAATAAAATCGAAAACAACGCCATCGAAGTCGCTGGCAGAAGCTAGTATTTCCATAAATACCAAATTAAATTCGAAATTATAGAGTTATACCTGGAAACAATATCTATAAATGTATAACTACATCCAAAAGCGTTTTTTATAACAATTACACTTTAAATTATATTTCATAATGAAATCTGTTTTTTATGTAAAGCAGATACCTTTACATAATACATAACATAATGTAAAAACCAAACAGTCTGCAGACAGCTAGGTAAAATCGCCGCGCCATTTCTCATTTGTATGTAAATTAGTTCATTAGAGATTTACCTAGTGTGTTTGAACAAGGTACGTTAATTTTGTATCGTACATTGTATTTGCCCTTAAAGTTTCTATTGCATATATACTCAAAGGTAGCAATAATTTCTAAACTTCTTTCTAACAATTCTTACAACGAAACGAAAATATTAAGGATTAGAAGAATTTTTTTGGGATACTTTTTGTTACCATACAGTATGCCATTTTTATACTTTTAATGTGACATCTATCATACGAAAAAGTTAATGTGGGTGCCTTTCTCATTTTAATATTAAAATAGCATTTTTTCTAATTGCATATATGTAAGAATATAAGATACGTAGGTACTTGTAACAGGGACACAATTTATACAATTTTTGTCTGCCTGCCCCTTTTCCGACTAATCACCGAAACGGCTGCACAGATTTTGACTGGATTTTTGCCAGCATTTAATGATTAGTATAGAAATAATATATTCTTCTTTTATCTTAAAATTATTAGGATTCTATAAAAAATAACAAAGAAAATTCCGTGGCCCACGATCTGATATGGTGGAAGTCTCTTATACATATATATATATAATCACGGGCCAATATTACATTAGAAATAAATGAGTTTTTGGTGAAACCACTATCATGACAATAGTTTTACGACTCGATTAAATATCTTTCTACATTGTATTCCTAAGTTTTATTGACAGATTGTGCTAAGTATGAAGCGCGTATCAATTTAAACAATCTACATCAGTTCTCAGTAATTTAGTTATGAAGGTTTTGTATAGATAATATAAAGTTTTCACATAATGCCTTACATAATGTGAAAGAGAAACAAACAAAATGTACTGGAGAGTTGATGATGATATTTAAAAACAAATTTTAATTAAATTTTAAATTCACTATTCCGTTCACTTATGTCTCAGGAAACTATTTACTATACACTATTTAGATTTTTAAGGTTTATTACTGTTTTAATGAAATTATTAAGTATAATCATCTAAAACTTATAATAAATTAGTAATCAATAACGAAAACTGAGACGATCATGAGATATATCTATATAGTTCACAAGCTTCTACCAGGCTTCGCTTGCGTTTGTTTGGATTTTTATACCTTGGGTTCCATTATTGGACTTTTAGTAAGGAATCCTATTATTCTTTTTAAATATAATATGGAGAATATGATATAGCTTTCCTCGATAAATGTACTATCTAACACTGAAACAACTTTTTAAATCGGACCAGCGGTTCCTGAGATCAGCTCTTTTAAACAAACAATCTCTTCAGCTGTATAATATCAGTAGATTTTGTAATGCACGCTTTAGTAGTATTAATATAGAATTTCAGATGACGTTTATAGTAGAATTAATGGAATCTACTACCAAATAAGCCTAATAGCTTATCATCATAAAAAGTGCGTAATGGTATTTTTTATAGTGATAAAATTAATTTTCACATTTGCTACAAAACCCTGAAACCTTTAAACACGCGAATGCATACCGTTTAGGTACCTATCAAACTATCACCTAACATAGCTATTGGAGTGCTGTGCAAAGAGCCTAAATCATAGTGTAGTATGCAATATGCATTATGACGATTCCAAATGCCTAAACTAATGTATGCCAATAACCCACCGATATATGTGATTCTATCGCTGAGTTAAATTATCAAGTCTCATCACTCCTGTATATCTATCTATATCTAACAGAAATGTATATAGGCATTTCGAATTTTATGATATTCTGTCATTGTCATGTTGACAGCAGGTTCCTTCCTATAAGCTAGACTCTTTCCGGGATTAAAAACTAATCGAACGATTCGAATGTTATGACAGCGATTCTAAAAACAAAGCAGACCATTTGTGTGCATGCTGTTAACGGCATGCGCATACGGAAAAAATCCAATAGGATACATAAACACAACGTCGGAGATTCGTGTCAACGGCCGCGGCTTTGTTTCCCCTCTACCCCCGACCCCCGAATACACCCGCACCTCCCTATCTCAGCGGGGAGGAACAAATCATAGGGTGGCTTCGCCTGGGCTACATAATTTCTACTATATCGATAAGTGAGTCTTCTAAGACACACATAGACGTTAATATCCTTTATCACGCCGTGCTTCTATTATGACCCTTTTAATGACTCAATGTTGATGATTGATTGTTCACGGCTTTAAAATTTAATTGTATGTCAGATGATTATATTTGACGTTAATTAATTTTTTACGATTATTACAATGAAATGTCATAAGTTAACAGACCAGAGGTTTTTCATCTGACGCAATTAACATATTTCTTATTGCTAGTTATTGTTAACTATTAAATATGTCTGGACTTCTGTTTGTTTTCCCATACCGCCTTATGACGTAAAATCAATCGTGATTTTTCGCAACTGTGACAGATGATTTTTGATAAGTGTAGACATAGACAAGGATTAAGTATATTTATTATTATGTAAGAAATGTTAATTTTGGGCTGGATTTGAGTACATAGGTACTTTAATTTCGTTAATGCTTGAAATATAAATAACAATCAAACGATTGTCGCTTAATATATTTTTGTGGATTCTAAAAGTACTATAATTAAAAAAGTAGCAACTTCTAATACAATAAATTAATTTCTAACAGTATTTAACTCTTCATGATTACACCTTTAGGTTTGGTGAAATTATAAACTTATCTCCTTTCATGGTTTAAGTACTTAAAAACACTTAAGTTTCAAAGTGCTTTGGGATCGTCCATAACTTTAATGTTACCGAAGCGATATTATTTCATTAAAAGATTGAGAATGTTTGTTTAACTCTGAACTAAATATATGGTCAATTTAAATATAGGCAACATTGCATTATTAAAAAAGTATTGTTATTAAAGGGATTAATAGATATATCGCAAAAAGGCACGCTAAGTTAATCTTGTCATAAAATATCATTTCACAATGGGACTTGCATGAAGGGAGTGCGTCGCGTTCTAAAAATGAATTATAGTACTTGTTCCGCAATGCAGTGGTTGCATGGGGTAGCACGGGCCCGCAGTCTCCTACTGCATGGCGCTGCCACATGTTACTTATTTCATGTTCCCTATAGGGTCTATAAAAAATGCACAGATATTTCAATACATATAATTCTATACTACAAAAGCACTGGCATTGAGTTCGTAATAAAAAATACAATATTTTAAATATCAAATTTAAACAGTTTAAAAATTAAATGTAAAGAATATTGCTATCTAAATTTTAGTTAGGATTAAAAATGTAAAACTGTTAATTAGATAATAATATTCTGAGTATACTGTGTACAAATAAAAATATCTAAATATTTTTATCTATCTGACCCTTGTGTAAAAAAGTAATTAATTATTAATAGATGATAACGAAAGGTACATTATTATCAAAGAAGTACTTTAGTGATAATTATATTTTGGTCTGTTAGATTAGCTAAATATTTATCTCTGGATTCGGAATCTAATCAATTACGTCCGTTGGTGTGACACAGAAACAGAAAAACATATTTTAACCAAGTTTGGAATTATGTTTTATATCATAAAATATAATGTATGAGATACTCTGACCACAGATTCAATAACCGAAATTGAAAAAGTTCTGTAATATATTATACTTTCATTATTTACTAAGCGTAGTTAGATCTATTAGTGATAAGATATTGTCTATGAGGTTTGTCATTGTGGGTTTGTTCAAATCTATGAGCTAGGGGAGACAGTAGAACGGATGTCGCCGATTTAGCGTCGGCAGTGTTGCTTTTGGATAAATTGTTCTCGACGGTAAAATCGATAGTAACAATTTTATTATTGGTAGCAAGCAACCCTCGCATGTTTGTTGATTCTTATTTCCTATGGGATGTCTTAAATAAGAATTGTGATGTTACTGATGTTTATTTCCCAACCATTACTGAGACAATTCATTTAGAAAAGAGCCATAAACATTTATTAATTAATTTTGTAATATTTATTTTTCTTATTTGATATTTGCCAAAGAATTTATTAAGTTTTTTATGATATTAGCTATTAATTAATGCAGTTTCAAAACATAAAGCAGTCGAAAACAACTTTTGGAGAACGTCATTAATTTAATTGTTAAAAAGTTCATAATTTTATTATAAGCTTAAAACGGTGTGGCACTCTGAGCGTATTAAAGTTGGTTTGATGTACAGGCGAAATCCTAAATATTTGATGAATGAAAGAGATAATATTTTAATTTAATAAAAGGCAGAGGAAAAGTAAATACACGAGGCTGTGAAAACATCTGACGAAGTCTGGTAGGGAATTTCGGTATTTGTAAACAGAAAATGTAAATATCTATCATTCCTCTGCGGTTCCCAATATTTAAATGATAGTGTATTTAATATATTTATAATGGTAAAAAGAAAAAATATCTAATTAAAGATCTAGTAACATGCGAGTGTATTTCAAATAAATGAAAAAAATACTGTCAATTAATTTTACGTGTGGAGTGTACGTAATACAATTTCATTGAATTATTAGATCATATTAAATATATCTCTTTAATATTTAAATAGGCAGTTATATTAATTATCATAAGTCGAACAAACAAAAAATTTGTTTAAAACAAAATTTACCTTTCATTTACATATTAAATATATCTATTTATAATTTTTGGGCCACAATAGTCTACGCCATGGCTTTTCTGTAATATTTTCTCCAAGTCTCTTGTCATACATGTTTACTATTTTAAGCATTAATCTGTATATATTGCGGTAACAGGTACTAAAGTTTATGTTTGGAGGTAGTCAAACATTGAAACTGCAGGTTCCACCTAGTTTAGCTTAAGACTGTTTATTTTACGTTCTGAAACGAGGTTTATTACATCTGCTTTGTAGCGAGTTCACGGCAACGTAAACCTTTTCTTAGTAAATTGCCTATTTTAAACTTAACCACGATAACATGAAAGAGATGAAGATGATATTGTTTTTTATTTATTTCATAAACCACTCGTAATGACGAGATGGTAGCTGTGGTAATTGCAAATTAATAATTAATTTTCCATTATGTAGTGATATACTTTTACTTGTTATGTAAGTTTGAAAAACCGATTTCAATACGAATAAGTTTGAAAATACTTATTTTCATTGAAATCTTATTGCAGTTTTTGCTAGTTTACTTCAATTGCAACGCATTCAAAAATTAATTTAATGCTAGTTATCACAGCTAATCTCGATTTTCTAGAATTAGGTACATATTATTTCCAAAATTTTTGCAATCGGTATATTTTGTAGACTCGCGTTAGGGAGGAAATTTAAGAAGGGTTCTTTGAATCATATCCCGCACTGTGCGCTCATTGTACACCAAAACACCCTTTTGAGACGTCTGAGTGGTTGTCTACTTAATAACTTAATATCAAGGGAATTTATGTTTTATTTCAATACAAAATGGACCTGTCGCAGACTGAATTAGTAATGTACTACGCATACTTACAAGCTAGATATTAAAATAGTCCACATGTATATTAATAATATAGCCTATATAAATTTATATGGTACATTTATGTGTATTGTTTCGAAATCAATCTAAGATTTTAGACTTTTAAAAATATACTTCATTCAGAGCTTTATATCGTCTATACGATGAGTTCTTTTCTATACTGTATTTATTTAAAATTGCTGTCTCAGTTAACGGCTTACGGGTCCAGGCTAGATCGTGACCCCTCATATTTCGAGTATTTGCCCCGACGCGTCGCTCGGGGTGAATATGACAGTTCAGACGCTTCACGTTACTTACTACATAGGTACAGACTACAGGGTCGCTGCGCCTTGATTACTTTCTTTTGTGTGCAATAAAGCGATTGTTCAGATTTTCATTACGGAAAGAGCGTTTGTAAAACTGAGCTTTGGAACTTCTAGTACCTATTCAAATTAAATCCTTTTCTAAATAGGTGAGCTGGAGCGTATAAACTAAGTACTTACGTAAATATATGTTTATAAATGTTTTAGGTAAATTAACCATATGGTTAAGTAAAAATTTACAGAAAGACCGAGTCAGTAGGTA
>JAOSYY010000014.1:7205929-7244822 GCA_025727935.1 Hebomoia glaucippe | reverse complement strand
TAATTTATTTATATTGTCTGTTTCTGTATATTAAACCCTATCGTTAAAATATTCTTTGTTCTAAATACCTTCTAAAATAACTTACCCAAATAAAAAAAAATTGACTTAATATGTTCGATAATAAAGTGTTTAGTAATTAACTGAAAGAAAAATGTATTCTCTAGTGAGTCAGATACGTTTATCTGTGTTGAATCTCGGGATCTCTCATGGTAAATCAAAATCAAGAAATAAATTATTAGCTAGATCACAATATTGTTTGTGTGAGGATAGAAAGAAAACATATTGTATTTTGAATATGGGATTACAATAAATGGTGGATTTATTACGGGGATTTACTGAAACCCCGAACTACGTTATGGTAAAAAGTAAGGGCACTGTTTGCTTATAAAGTGATCCGGTTGTGGTAATTTATGTGTCGCATAAGTAACTTTAACTGAACATGATTCATGTTTGTGGTGCCATCCGACTATGCGCAAACGACGATATATTGAAGGCATGGGAGTGTTGATTAAAAACGATGACGTAATTCATTATTTGCGGGGCTTAGCGTGATTGTCATGAGAAGCCATGACGATACTTTACTAATTAAAAATATATCTATTAAAGGTCTTCATCATCATTTTTATTAATTTAAGATATTCAAAAATTAATAGTATATTGTTTGCTATTAAAATTTCTTTGTGAAATTGTCACTAATAAAATTGATAGAAAGTATGTTTAACAGTTATTAATAAATGTTTTTTTTCATGCTTCTCCAGTGGCACTAAAGTGTAAGTATTGTTAGAATATATCTATATATATTAAGATATACATATATTGCTCACGCAAAAATGTTTTATTGGATTTCTATGAAACTTTGTCACAGCTAAAGTAAAAACATATGATATTTTATATTACCATTTTTAATAGTCAAAGCTAACCTAGTCGCTAGTAACATGAAGTATTTTCATTAGGTTTTATTTTGTGATCTTATGTAATTTTTAAACGAGTTTCGTGAGAATTTTATAATGTTAATATCATCTGATATTCAAACGGTAATGGGAATCTCTTTAAGTGTGTTTGTTTATTTGGATCAGAAGTATAACGAGCGGCGGTAAACACAATCGCTACACTTAAGCTTTTCTAATAAGAAAGCTCAAGAGGATTGCGTTGTAATATCAAGAGAGACTACGGGCAGAATAACGATACAGACAGTTTTTGTCCAAAAATAAATACGATTCTTTTATAAAGATAATCTCGTAGACTTTACATATGTACATCTGACATATTATGTGTATGATGACATTTAGTACGGCGACGTAATATAGGGAGTAAAAAGGACATTTTCTATATTACTGATTATAGAAACTCTTAATTTATTACATATTTAAATTTAAAAATTTAAAACTGGTGTTTATGCTTCCTTAATACCATATCTTTGTGACCCTTTCTGAATTTCAACGAGTTGCAAAGTAATTCTATTTCTCCTGGACATTAAAAGTCTTGGGAGGAAATACTCATTGAGGCCTGTAGGAGCGGGTAATCCATTTCCGTAATTGGAAAAGTTATCTTCTGTTTTATGTAAGCTTTATTCTTATCTTCCAACTATATCTTGCGTCATTGTTTTGTCGTTGGACTTGTTTTATTGAACAAATGCAGCATTGCAATCCTTAATCTAATAAACTTAGATGTTTTACAATTGTTTAGTTTTGCTCTAGGCTTGTTCTCGGCAGACAGCAAGTAAATTTGAATATATTGAAAAAAGAATCAAATTTATAAATTATCAATAGCCGCCTGTTCATTTGCCAAATTTTATTATTTTGATGATACAATTATAATAGTCAGGAATATTCAGGGACACCTAGGATTTTCTGTATTTGTTTGACATCAAAGAATTTTCTTGTTTATCTCGTATCTCGTCTATTAAGTCATTATTATACTTTATTACAAGGTGATCACAGAAGGCTTTAATTTTACAGATACAGACAACCAGCGAGTTATAATCCATGTGAAGGACGTGAACGACGAACCACCCTATTTCATCAATCGGCCGTTGCCTATGCAGACCGTAGTCCAGTTGAATGCGGCGCCGAACACACCTGTCTTCACCTTACAAGCCCGAGATCCAGACACAGATCACAATATTCATTACTTTATCGTCAGAGACAGGACTGGTGGAAGGTTCGAAGTAGATGAGAGATCGGGTGTGGTCCGCACCAGGGGAACTGATCCTTTTCAACTAGACATGGAATATGTGCTGTACGTCAAAGCTGAAGACCAGGTACAAATCGTAATATTATTAACAATTTTTTCCCCCTCGGTTACCTATTTTTTCGTTTATACTTCGATGAGCCGATAACAGACAAATTTTCTTAAAGTGAAAATTATACATTCATTTGACTTCTTGAAATGCCTGGAAAGTCTACATAGATCTGGAAACTTAATTTTTTATTTAAATGTGTTTCAATATTATGTACATTCCAAGAACTTTTTCGCGCTAAAAATGTTAAAATGTAAGTTTAAAGTTCGGATGATGTGATTTAGGTACGACATCTTTTGATGAGTTGAAAGATCGTAATAATACATTATTCAGCTTTGCATTATCGTATTTCTGTTTTTGTTTTAAATTTATATAAATAATTCCCGTCAAGCCAGTGCGGCTGTAACAGCATGGAATAATAATTTTGATTTAGAAGTTTTTATTTTATTTTCAATCTACATTGAGGTCTTTATAACACATAATAATAAAACGTAACATTAATTTTCAGAGCGGTCGCGTGGATGAAAGACGCTTCCAGTCAACACCTGAAGAACGCCTTAGCATCGTTGGTGGAAAACGAGCTCCTCAGTTCTACTTGCCAAGCTATGAAGCTGAAATTGCTGAGAACCAGAAAAAAGATTCTGAGTTAGTGTTGATTCAATATATTGTATTTCATAATTATATATAATATTTATGCTGTGCTTGTATATGCTCTGATATGATCTAGCAGAAAGTAATTCAAGTCACCTGAATTATTACATCATTTTCATTGTACAACAGCGTTGTACTGTAATTAAAAATATGTCAATTTTTACGTTAATAACTGTTATTAACGAAATAATTGTTTCATTTTCAGTATAATATCAGTGAAAGCGAAATCCTTCGCTGACCGCGAAATTCGTTACACGTTGAAAGCTCAAGGTCAAGGTGCTGGAACATTTAATATCGGTCCCACATCTGGTATCGTGAAGCTAGCAAAAGAATTGGATTTCGAAGATTTGCGGCAGCCACACGTTTATTCCTTAGTAGTTACGGCGACCGAAGATTCTGGTGGATTTTCTACTTCTGTCGAGGTAAATATATTAAATAATACTCAAGACCTAAGTTCGGGTATTCAAAGATATATTGTTTTATAGATATATCTGTTACACAGACAATATAATCCTAATTGTTATTTTAAATATAATTTATTGAGGACCAATAATTTATATGATCGTAAGTGTCACTTACTCAAACAAGATTACTATGGACTAAATTAATATGCTCTCACTTTAGATGAACGGCTAATTACTTTAGTTGCATTTAACTGTTTATAGATTAAATTATCATTTATGAATTATCATACCGTTTTTTTATCTTTACACGAAAAAAAAAAATCATTCAAGTGTGTGTTTATATCCATCTGTGTATCTGTATATACTGTATATATGGATCATTAGTATGCTAGTCTATAGACAATTGGCATTATTTATTATCTGTTTACTTTGGATTGCATAATAATAGACAAATATAATGGCTGGTTGCAACATCTCATAATTTTTATGATTACATGTGCAATTATATATCCTTAATTATATAAAATGTAATTATATAATTTAACTAAGAAAATTGAGTGTTGTACATTATTATTTGCTCAACAAAAATATAGAGGCAAAAGTCAGAGCCGTTGTATTAATATGATGTAAGTTCTTAATGTAAGATAATAATTTTTATTTTCCTAATTTCAGTTAACAATCCGCGTGACTGACGTAAATGACAATGCGCCAAAGTTTGAGTTACCAGATTACCAAGCCCATAACGTTGATGAAGATATTCCGCTTGGTACGAGTATATTGAAAGTCAAAGCCATGGATGCAGACTCTGGGAAAAACGCCGAAATTGAATATTTAGTTTCAGGTATATAACCAATATTTAAATTAAATAATACAAACTTTGATGAGTTTCATCCTGTCTTAGTTTACCGACTATTAATTTCCGAAGAGTTTTATCGTTCTTAAAGAATTGCAAAGCGTTATAGTACATTATACAACTACTCGATTAATGAATTCAGAATTATTATCTATATATTCTTACTGTTATTATCATCATTTATCGAAATTAATAAATAAAAACAGAAGAATAAGATAAAAATGTGGGATAAAAATAGATAAAACATCAATACTAAAATGTTTCCCTATATATAATATATATGCTGCCACCTAGTGTTATTTTTTAAACAGCAACAACTTTGTATGTAGGTGTCAGTTTTACAACATCTTCTAGATGGCGCTGATTCACTTCCTATTTTCAACACCACAATTTGTGAGGAATCCATGAACACGAACTATTATATTTATGGCTTCCCCAGGACTTTATAACATTTTAAAATTCACAGAAGTTGTTACGAATGCCGCAAAATTCGACTAAACTATTTTTTGGTTACATTTCTTCGGGAATTTTTAATAAATAAGTGAAATATTATTTTCATTAAAATAGTATTCTCATATTATTTACAGATGACCACTTCAGTGTCGATTCAAATGGAATCATCACAAATAACAAGCAATTAGATGCTGACAATAATAACGCATACTACGAGTTCGTAGTTACCGCAAAAGATAAAGGAGAACCTGCAAAAACTGGAACTGCCACTGTCAGAGTATATACTAAAAATAAAAATGACGAAGAGCCAAAATTCTCCCAACAAGTATATACGCCTAATGTTGATGAAAACGCGGGTCCCAACACATTAGTGACTACAGTAGTTGCTTCTGATAAAGATGGTGACAACGTTCGTTTCGGCTTTGTTGGGGGCGGAACAAGCTCTGGTCAATTCGTCATTGAAGAAATAACCGGAGTAATACGGCTACATAATAAAGCTATATCGTTGGATAGGGATAAGTACGAGTTAAATGTGACAGCTATGGATGATGGTGCATGTTGCGTGAATGGCGATGCAACTATACATACTTCAACTGCAGTAGTTGTTGTATTCATTACGGATGTAAATGATAACAAACCAATTTTTAAAGACTGTCCAACATATTTTCCAAAAGTAGAGGAAGGTGCGCCCAATGGCAGTCCCGTTATAAAAGTACACGCAACAGATGAAGATAAAGGCGTTAACGGCCAAGTAAAATATTCGATAGTTCAACAGCCAAATCAAAAAGGAACCAAATTCACAGTCGATGAAGAAACCGGGGAAGTTTCCACTAACAAAGTATTTGATAGAGAAGGAGACGATGGAAAGTTTGTTTCGGTGACAGTCAAGGCTACTGACCAGGGTGACCCGTCTCTGGAAGGCGTTTGTTCATTCACCGTTGAGATAACTGACGTCAATGATAATCCGCCTTTATTCGATAGACAAGTAAGCAAGTGTAAATAAAAATTGCATGCAATCCAAATAGTAGAAAATCACATAATGCTAAAATGCACCCTATTTTTTTATTAATATTTAAGTTCTGACATTACATACCCTGTATATTATTGCAGAAATACGTGGAAAATGTAAAGCAAGATGCTAGTATAGGCACGAATATTTTAAGAGTATCGGCATCTGATGAAGATGCTGATAACAACGGTGCAATCGTATATACTTTAAGCGCTCCTTATAATCCGGCCGACATAGAATATTTCGAAATCCAACCTGAATCAGGATGGATAGTTTTAAAGAAACCATTAGACGTAAGTATACTCTTATAGCCGACCAAAAAGTGAAAATTGTGATAAGAATGATGTGTGAAAGGGTAAACTTTAATAAAATTTGGTGGATGAGTGCTACCTAAAGCCCTAGGATTCAATTGGCACCTAATTTAAGTTTTTCAACTGTAAATAGTTCTAAATTACGCTGCTGTAAATTGCTGTGGAGAAGAGTAAATCCTGGCTATGAGGAGTAGTTGTCCATTGACCGTCGGCGGTCGGCGAGGCGCGCCCGGCGGCGCTTGTTCCTCTTGCAGCACAATTACTTTCATTTGCCGCCAGCGCCGGCTCAGCACTCAATCTTCGTTAAGATTTATTTCCGCACCACCATCTTGCATTGAACTATCTTATCGATAAATACGACCTGTGTATATTACCTTTGAACGTAATAACTGCTGTAAATATTTTCACCACAAAACCTGTGTTTAGTTCTAAAACATGTACAGTTTCTGTAAGAGCACTTATGTATATTTCGCACAGACTAGTTTTGAATTTATAGTTATTTTCATAATTAAAAGATTGATTTAAGAAGCTTACGCTTTTAAACATACCTATCATTATGTATGTACATGTTTTGTTACTAATGTCCGACACAGTTGCAAATCCGAGAAGCAGTTCGAGTCTGCTCAACTGGTCTAGCTATTCGTTAGTGCGCTAGACGACCCTCATGCTACGTGTCCATTACTTTAGTATATTCACCATAATACTCAATTTTTTACAGGGTGCCAGTGTATATTATATAAATTACTTTAATATTAGATTTTAACTGAGATGGCCAGATTGCCTTAGGGCAATTTGGCCATCTAACCAGTTGTGACATTTCTTCTGTGAAAGGGGCAACGTTTTCCAATCCAAAATTTGTACAGTAAACCGTAACGTCCACCGTTTGTAATATATTCATTACAATGAGTGTCGTTTTGTTGTAGTCGTTACAAGGTCATTAAACCTTCTTATGACAACCTGACCTTTCCGCCATGTCTTGTATGCAGAGCTGCATGCATTGCCTGCTTTTTGTTCAGTTATTTAATTTCTTTTACATTTACGATTAGTTTAGTTGATTTATTGTAAAAAGTATTATTAATGTACAGTTTGTATTTTTCCCTATTGTACAGACCGGAAATTGTATAATACGGTAAACATTATTTTTCCGATTTATTTTCTTGCACCCTATATTGGCTAAATAAGCATTGTTACGTAAGCTAGCACGAACGAGGCCTGAGCGTGGAAGAGGACGTCACGAGTGGACTTCTACTTGTTAGTGATCTCTATAGTTATTTCTATATCTTCTTTAATTTGGCTTATTGAATGTGAGGACGATGGCTGAACGTTGAACTTAATTATACTTTCTATGGACAGATGATTTAGCAGAAAAAAACAATAATATTTGTGAAAGTGGAAATTGATTTATTTTCTTTTGTTTTAATTGTTTATTAGCAACGAGTCATTATGTGTTTATATTTGAGTTGTTTTATTTTTATTTGTCCCCGCTGACCTCTGACCCGTGTATCTGTAGCGGGACAGGTATCGACTGCGCGTGCGCGCCTCCGACAGAGGCGACCCGCCTTCCTCCGCAGACGTGGACGTTGAATTAGACGTGGTAGACAGGAACAATAAACCTCCCATCTGGGACATGTCCACGTATGGCCCCGTTCACATCAAAGAGAATGTCACAGTGGGTACCGTAGTGACCAGTGTGAAAGCCAGGTTGGTATAAGGTGCGGCGGGCCTCCGTGCCCGCAGCCCTTCCACTCCTTAACACTACTAACGACGTGGTTTTGTTTCCATCGACTCTTTCCCCAATAGCGAGAGACATACAAGTTGGAGGCTATGGCTCAAGACAAGGGCTTCCCGCCCTTGTCCAGAACCGTGGAGGTCCAGATAGACGTAGTGGATCGCGCTAACAATCCCCCCGTGTGGGACCACACAGTATACGGCCCCATCTACATTCGAGAGAATTTACCCGTCGGTGCCAAAGTGGTGTCCGTTAAAGCAAGGTGCGTGTGTAACTGTTCGGCACGGGCACCGCACGCAGCCCCCCTTGCACGCAGTGTGGCCGCTGCGCTGACTAGATCTTCTAGTTGCCTGCACACTTTACTGTCAACATCGAATGTTCCTTCTTCGCACTACACGAGTATTCAATTTTGACAGAATACAGGTCCTTAGAAGAACGTAGTTCGCGCGCGTTCCCATGTGTCTTGTCTAGTAAGAATTGGTGATTTGTTGTTCGTGTTAATTCCGTGAAGTCTATATGCATTATGAACATCTGCGATACAGTTACCGTTACACTGCCGTGCGTAATTAGCGGGCTCACTGCATACATGGATTGGGGAAATAATTGGTGTGCTCAAAAATATCTTATTATTGATACATATAAAAATAGCATGATATTTTTGAGTAATACTCTGGTAGGTATTTTAGCCATCTGTGTTCAGTGTAATTTGCATGTAGGCATTTACTGCATTATGAGTCATTTTTCAGTTAAATTGCAAAGTTTCTATTTAGTTATTAGAAGTCCCCAGACTTGTTTGAAATTATTTTCTATCAAATATTTGTTTTTATTACGTAATTTTTTAATTAGAAAAATTATATAAAAAGGAGAGAACTTGAAATGATTTTCAAATATTTAAGAAAAACACAAGAAATATTTTTATCATAAAATGCGAGTCTTAGATCGGTCTCCTGGATTACATTTCGAAAAGCAATAAGATTAAAATAGTAAATAACCAAAGAAGAGACAGAAATATCCCATGGCATTAATTCCTATGCCATCGGCACGAATTGCATTTTGGTTGGCATTACAATTCAAGGATGATGTATTATTTGTCAGTAGTATCAATGCATTGCATATCATAGCATCAAACCACAGTGTCGGGCCATGGTTCACTTCTATTGTCTATCTGTTCATCCTAAACCACACTTTCAACTTACCTAAATGATTTTTACGACAAAACCAATACTAATACACATATTTACTAATTATTTTTTTTAAATTCGTTTTTATTCGTTTTTATTTTACAGAACATTTTCTATAAAATAAAAAAAAATAATGCTGCTTAAGTAAGTTGAATAGGTCATAATTTTAATATTTGGAATAAAAACGAATTTCATATTTAAATGTCTAGATTTTACAGAGATAAGTATTAATCCTTTTCCGTGCCATAGAATAAATACTTAAAAAAATAGGCAAATATGTATGACCTTTAATTTAAATTTTGATGCTTTAAATAAGTAATCTGACTTGTAATATTTTACACGTCGAGCTGAATACATAAATTATAGAGGCTAAATATTACTTATTTTGTTCTAAAACTTTTTTTTAAATTTATGTATGTAGTTTTTAAGAGGTAAACAAAAAGTTCTAAATCCTAAAATACGAATGTCATATGACATTAGCGGTATTAAACTTTACTAACCTTTTGGGAGTTATTGGCATCTACAAAATCAAAATGGAATACCTTCAGCAGATTTAAGAGAAATGGGAGATATTTTATATAATTTTGATATCACATTGAATAATAAATAAAGCTATTGAAGTCGATAACATTTATTTCACAGCTGAGAAAACTCAGCCAAGTAATTTTTGGGCCTTGTATGTTACAACATATATATATTTTTAAAGTAACATAAAATTCATCGAATCATGTAGTGGATACATCTGTAACTACAGAAACCTTTAGTTTTTAACAGTTTCTTTCCACTTATAAAAAAATCGTCTTAACTTGGCATACATATTTGCATTTTAAATTAATGAAACAGTACTATATTTTATTTGTTACAAGGTATATAAATTGAGCAAATAACCTAAATTGAAATAGAATTTTGATTTTAACTCTTAGTGTAGGATTTATCAAAAAACCATTTATCATATTTTATTTATAATCAGAACATCTTTTACTTTTACATTCAATGTTGTATTGTGTTCTTAGATGTCAACGCGATACAGTATTTGTGCGAGGGCTTTATTGTATTGTATGTTTTCAGCTCTGGCATTGAAAACAACCCAACCGTATTTTACCGGCTGATGCCCGGCTCTACGGCTCAAACGAACAAATTCCACACTTTCTATTTACAACAAAGAGCCGATAATGGATTTACTTGGGCCGACATTAAAGTGAATCATCCTTTGGACTACGAGAGCATTAAGGAATATAATCTAACAATACGGGTTGAGGTATGAATTCTACTTTGACATATATAATAGATCAGAATGATCAGGAAATTCGTATTTAAGGATCAAAGTAACAATTGTTTCGCTATTCGCGTGTAAAATATTTGCTTATCAACAAAGGTACAATCGGATACGGAGTTAACATCAGGAGTATAGCATTTAATTATATTCAACTAATTTTCACTACAGTCTTATAAAGTGATGAATTTTAGATATGGGTTGATTTTTTATAGATTAATATTGCACGTATAATGGAGCGTAAGATTTAATATAGTTAAAGTTTAGATGGTGAAAGAGTCTAGAAGGCTACAATTTACTTATGTAAATGATAAAAATCCCAAATTACTTTATAGTAATTTGGGATTTTTATCATTTTTGAATTAGGCCATCTACTATATTAGCCTCCTGTTAATATGCTGTTGTTTTTGTAATATGTAAGCTCTTGGTAGAACAAAGTTTTATATAAAAAATTAAGTAAAGGAAATTTCTGAATAAAACTAAGCAGTATCATCTTTAAAATATAAATTTGTCAATTCACTGGATGATTGTAAATTAGTAAAGACTTAAAATAGTATTGTACAAGTAAGTCCTACTATAGTTGCTACTAGATCCAAAGTGCACTGTCGGCAGCATGCCTGCTAGGACTGGACCTAAAATTATAACTGACGCTTAAGAAATTGGAATGTTTTATTCTGATTTAAAGTAAGAAAGATGAAAAATATTGAATAGGTTTTATTTTTACTCTATAGAACAACGGAGCGCAGCAGTTGGCGTCAGAAGCTACGGTGTACATCATGCTGGAAGATGTTAACGACGAAATTCCTCTCTTCACGGAACGAGAACAGGAGACGGTGCTTGAAGGCGAACCTATAGGAACTAAAGTCACACAAGTCAACGCTATCGATAAGGATGGAACCTTTCCTAATAATCAGGTAAGCGTAATGAAATTAAATACAGGGTGTTTGGGGATCGCTCCCGAAAATAAAGACAGGTGATAGTACTCATGACACCTTTGGTAATGGTACGAAAAAGAAATTGATCCTGACTAAAGAAAAAATCACATTTAAAACATTTTATTAGCATTATTTACGCTCCATCATGTTCATCATCAGAATTTTTTTACGTAGATACGTGGTATAATAGGTAGAAAAGAAATTAATTTATACAAAGTATTTCGATAACTAAATTTTTTACAAGTAACTAATGAATCTAGAACGAACATACACTTCTTAGTTATATTGTTTAATAATACTCTTTGCAATTGACAATTTGAATGATTAGAAGTTCATTAATGTAGAAACTACGTGTATTATAATTCAACATCTTTGCATGTTGAATAAAAATTAAATTAAATTAACTACTTTTAAAAATAGTCATTTCTATTCTATAAGGGTGAAAATTTGAAAAGGTGTCTGTTATAATAATCTGTGCAGCAATGTAGTTAAGTGTTCAATAAAACATACTTATTCTTTAAAATCGTTGAATTTAGATATTTTTAATTTTAAAGGCTTACACTATTCACCTTATAATGTAATAGAATTTCGAACAAGTACATCGTAGTAGTGTGGATGTAGAAGGATGAGAAATAGTTTATGATGAGAAACATTAAGTATATAAAGCATTCGCATCGAAGGCAAATGTTTCCATTCACGTAACTAACGGCTAACTTACTCAAATGCACGCGAGTAATATGCTCGAATAGAGTTTGCAAGCTTACTTTATACGGCTCCATTATTACGATAAATTTTATGGAGAATTGAATTTTGTGCGAACATGATCATTTTTATTAAAATATTCTTTTTTATTTTTATCGAAATTATAATTGCCCTTCAGAGATAGAAAGGTCGTGAAGTGTTTAGTCTATGAATTTCCGAACATTTGAAACAAAAATAAATAGGGCGGCAGCATAACATTCAGTAATCGAAAATTTTAGTTAGTAGAGTTTTCACCTATACAACCTCAGCTCGTTTACCGATTAGATATATAACAAAAGTGAATTTTGAAACATTTCTCAATACTGCGAGTGACCTTATTGTTTAAAGGTTATATAGAACTCCGTTCAAAATATTTCATCATGCATATTATTTAAAAAGTTTGTCTAAATTTTTCAAACATTCTTTTAAATACGATATTCGTAAATCGCTAGGTTTATCGTGTGTCGAATTTTTTTTGGACATTACAAATTGCCAATGAATAAAAAATACTACAGAGTATTTCGTTAGGTTTTGTCACTTCTAATAATAAAATTGGTACATTGTGAAGATTACGGCGTAATACAATTTTGTTCCCAAAGAAACATCTCTCTGAGATGTTCACTTGTACAAATCCATCTTAAGCGCCTTACTCGAAACCAGATTTGCTAATACACTTACACCGAGCCACCAAGTGCACCTTATATTTACATACCAAGTGATACACCTCAAAGGATTTTGAATATTTAATTTTAATTCGGCTCTAAGCTGACATAGAGGCTAATATTGATGGCACGTGTCGGGTTCTCCGTAATTGGAATTACACGTAGGTGCTTATTAGATTTAGCACATTCTGGTGTTAGGTTATATTAATATCCAACTCTGTGGGCGTAGGCTATCTTTGATATAAATAAAAGTAGGTCAGTAGGTAACTATATTGTTATCTAAAAATGAGAGCTTATTAAAATGCTGGAAATGGTGTACTCGTACGAGTATATATATATGTTAAAAAATAAAGTAATGATTTGGTTATGTATTGTTTTGTTTTATTTTATAGGTAATTGTAATTATCTATATTATATTAATATGTATACTTATAACCAAAGAGTACAAACCGTGTGAGTGTCTCCATTCAATGAATTTAACCAAACAATAATATAAGAGAAGGTATTGACAAAATCGATATGAACGCGTTCAAAGCCGCCTGCAAAAGTTAGGTAAAAATAAAGTACGGACTACTTATTAGGAAATGTTGTCTCAGTGTGCATTTAACTAATATATCCGCTCAACGTTATAGATACTTTTTAAAGTTAAACTGATATTTTACCGGAACTGTAAATTACAAATTAAAATTTAATATTTCAAATTTATTCCCGTTACCCTTGTCTGTTGGGAACGGATATTAACTTTCTTAGACGTTTCTTTAATTTGTTAAACTTATTATTAGTAAATCCCATTCGCAGTCATATAATATGCTATATGCAAGTTAAAATTTTAAAACGTTATATTACATTCTATGTTGTACATTTTATATAACATAGTAATATATACTATGTTATATAATTAATAAATAAAGTTTATAGGGATTAATAGAATCAATCTTGGCCCCTTGATTTCCTATGGTGATACTGATTAATTAATAATTTTGCAGTTAAGCATATGTATATCTTTACTATCATTAAAATACGATAGTGTGTTTGTCCGAGAGTCTGTTACTTAATCACGTAAAAACTGATTTATAGAGTTTAAAGTGACACACAACTACTTATTAGCTAAACTGTAACAAAGAATATATTTTATTCCGATAATAAATTTATTTAAAGTCAATGCACATAAATTGTGGAAAAATTAATTTAGGAATATTTGTTTTCATTTAAACAGGTGTATTACTACATCGTGGACTCGCCTCGGAACGAAGGTAAAGACTTCTTCGAGATCAGCATGCAAACTGGCGAAATCTTCACGAAGGTGGTGTTCGACAGGGAGAAACAGGGCGCCTACGCTTTGGAAGTGGAAGCTCGAGACGGCGCACCTTCGGCACGTCCAAATTCTGACAATCAACCAAATTCAGGTAAGTCTTAATAAGAATCTGTTTACGCGTTACTATTTGCCTTTAAGTCTTTTTTGTTCTTATGTAACACTGTCTAGTGTTGATGTAATATTTATAGAGTTGTTATTGGAAATTGAAGACGTAAAAAAGTAACCACAAATTATATGAAAAATTAATCTACATATGAATGTATATTTAGTCTCTTGAGAATAAATATTGTTTCACGATAAATAAATATATACTAAAGATAAGAATAATATATTTCAGTAACTATGGAACTGGGATCTTTACAAAATAAACATGAATATTGAGTTAATTCGAACAAAGATTTTTTTGTAGATAATAAATCTTTGTGCGAAAATATTCATTGAGGCAGCGACATTTCAGAATATCTGAGAGGTTTCAGATTCGCACTTGACATATTATATTATACTACTTGACACCCAATAATAACAGATAGAAACTCGCATTCCTAATGAAATATTATCATCTACAACTCGAACTACATTACTAAGTAATTCCTTTGACTAAACAGAATATAATATTTGAAATATTCTATTGATATCAGTACTACAAAGATATTTCCTGACAATATTAGTTGAATGTAATGTTAATATATTTTTAAATTGAATTCTACTAATGTGGTGTATTACAAGTTTCGTAGCGGCGTATAATTGGCTACGCTATTTGGTCTACACCGATGCTACGAACTTTGTTCGACTAGCCGTAAACACTTAATATAACTATAGAAGATTTTCTTAAGTATTTAAATGAAGCTTATTTAATAGCATTCTTTTTATTTTCTTTAAAACGAAAAACAAACTGTATAGGCATTGTAGATAGACGTAATAAAGGTCGAGCGCTATCAACAAAAGGGAAAAAACTTGCTTTAAATATATGTATAAATGTTACTCTTAAAATGCCGACAGAAGGTCTTAAGAGTTACAAGCTGTCAGTAGCGCACCGTCCCTGGCTTAATCACTTTGCGACCCGCATTCTAATGTCCATTTTTTCTTTAGTCAGCGTCATAAGACGAAGGTTGGCCGCTCTGTCGACTTTCAGTAAACGTTATTTTACTGTCCAGTGACCCTCATCGACAAAAATGTTGACAGATAAATGAGGGTGTCATATTTCACACAATTTCTAGTCAATTGGGAATTGATTATATCGGTGCGGGTGATGGTATAAATTGTCCGCTCCGGGTTATGTCCTATTAGAGAGGCGTTCTAGGGTTTCGCGTCATCGTAAATCAAGTAGTAGTTGGTATAATAAAGCGCCGCCGCTGGCATAATCCGTCTAAGCCCCTGTTCCTTGTATCTGTCTCACGTGCACAATAGCAAGCCTTGAAACAGCTCAGCGCTTACTTAGCTCCCCGCAATATACAATTGCCTTGATGTATCATGAATACGGAAAATCTATACGACTCAATAAAACGACAACTAACTGCTTTCCGATCGTAAAATCCATACCCGTTATCTTTGTTTACGGCTGGGAATACGAACACTGCCTGTTGTACGGTTAACGTACCACCATGTTTACACTGGGCATCCTTTAAACACTGGATTTACTGATATATTGTGGATCTTTTTCATAAGTGGTTTTAATCCGCTGGAAAAGTTGGGTAACTTTTGGTACATAAAACGGTCGAGTAACTTTATTTGGGAATGAAATATAGTTAGGTTAGTTTTGCGTCGTGTAGGGCCTATAAGCCACGTACCATTTCAGCATATTGCAACACATTTGTGAGCGAGGCCCGTTCGTGCCTGGTTCGCATACTGATTACATGTGGAGGATAATAGGAACCGTTTGGTACTGAGTTAGGGAAATAAAACTTAGACTTGTTTAGATCTATTGGTTATTTAAACTAACTGATAAAACTACTGTTAAAAATGATAGTATAAAGTAATGAATGAGATCTTTTTTAACTTTCATCGTGAGTAATCTTACATGTATAACAGTATATGCTAGAACTCCTTCTATCTATATTAAATTATTGTTCATTATGCATGAATCTTGGTCTTTGAACTGTAGAGGGCCGTTTAAAAGAGGAAACGAGTAAAAATGTCGTTATTCCTAAATAAATATCAATTTTGTACATTTCTTGGTTCTTTTCGGTGATTATTTAATTGCCTGTAAAGAAAAATCAGTGAAACAAACAAAGACATATTACATTTTTGTTTTCTCATACACCTCATTCAAAATTCAATTATTACTGCAAAAATTTTACTTCGAATTTGTTTCGACAGGTAATTGTTTCCGTTCAAAGTATTCATAATGTTGTAAACTCATCAATCATCGTTTTTGTTTAAGAAAAATAGCTCCTGAATTTTAATAAATTCATAGCCATATCAATTTTTAACGAATTTATTTTAGTATTTTGTGTTACCAAAAAGATTTTGACTTTACGAAATGGAATAATTGTCATATAGAGATTAACATGACGAGATGAGAATAACTTTGTTAAAAATATTGCAATTCTAATCTTGTTCTAATCACAATGATGGTTTCGGTTGGTACGTGCCACTGCCCTTTCAGATTACGTCCGTTACTTTGTGGCAACTCCACAAAATTCTTTGCACTCATTTTATTGCGTCGGCTTTCCTTTCGATGATTTTGTGAGTTTTATTCTGCCCACAGTCTGTTTACGACTTACCTAATTGACTGGACGAGATACTCTCGTAGATGTTTTATGTTAATTGAAATTCTTATGACTTTCCTGTTTTCCTTTTAGTATAATAACAGATACTTGGATTATGTTAGAACCATAACTTATAAAACTGAAATTTAACATATTTTTTTTCAATAGCTGAAATACCTATCACCAAGATCAAAATTACCTGCATTCTTATTTGTTAAAAAAACTTTATGTATATTGATATTAAAATAGATAGATAGGTTAACTTTTATAATAGATTTGGCTTTTTATTAAAAGTAATCTATTTTTATTTTACGATCTTGTAAATGGCTCTGTCTAGACTTAAGACGAAAAAGTCTTATCATTTTGTCACTTTAATAAACTAACGTTTATTGTGAAAACACGTTTTACAAATAACGTGGTTAGTTTAACAAGTACCTAATTTAAATTATTGAAATAACTTTTACTTCAATCGAAGCGAATTACATTTAAGTTTTTATTAATAACTCCCTACAGAGATACTGCGCATTGTTCTACAAAATCACTATTGTAAAATGGAGCTATGTTTCTACAAGTCGTCTATTTCAAGTATTTCCAATTACTTGGGCTTAGAGAAGCACAATGTCGCCAAGTGACAAAGCAATATTCCCGTGGTCTGCGGCGGGAACTTCGTGGCCTACATTTAACGCAGTGCCCTCGAGAATTTGTGATGAGGACGCGCCCGAGTGCACTGCTTGTTGAGGATTACTGCCACAAACTACTAAATATTGCTGTTTGTTGCTTAAGCTTAACTTAGCCGGTTTGCCGCGACTCGAAACAGATTTCATACCTTTCTACTTTCATCACGACATTTACTTATCTAACCAGTTAAATGTTTATTTTCCTCTTAAACTTAAGTATAAAATTTTATGGCTTTAATGGCTACCATTTTAAACGATTTACTGTTGTTTCGGAACACCAATCTCATCCTTCCCGGGCTTCCCTTTGTATAGCATTTTAGGTGTCAATGCAACGGCTATTCAGTAAATTAACAGCGGAGATTTATGAGAACCGTGAAGGCATTATAAGTAACAAATAACTGTATAGAAGTACACTTTTCTTAAAACGTCAGCACTACAAGAGGTTTTATAGACGCTATAACACCTAAGAACATCCCATTCTGTACCATAAAAAATCACCTAACAAGATTCCTGGCGTGAATGAGCTTTTGTAATGGGGTAATACTGCCTCGTAAAAATACGATGATACATAAGAAATATTGCCTTTTATCTATACGTATTTATAATTAAACAAAATGTATATGGAAAAGAGATTGAAAAAAGCACATAAGCGCTTTGTTTATTATACTTACAGGACTTTAGAATTTGAATGTCGTTAATTCGTATCCTATTATTAATAATATTTGAAGATTTCCATCGAAAAAGGGGGAAAGCTATCGAGGAGCTGCTTTAATTAAAACGGAACATCGTCCGGCGGAACGGCTCGATTCGTTTGCCTCGTCCCGCGCGACCGTCAGACAGTTCAATAAGGGGCACGGGAATCGAGATGCTAATTAAAAACTCTAATAATAATTAATTTGTGACAACATTGCTAACGAGGAAATTGCTTCGCCCTTTCTGCTATGACAACACTCTCATTGACGTAATTGTTCTTAGGGAATTCAATACGCAATTTTATATTTATACTATCTGTTTCTTGCGACGTAGTTTGCTTTTAATTTGAGGACACCCTTCTTCTTATTTTAATATTTATTCTAATTTTATTTACATTTCTGATTATAATCGAATAACTAATGGCCACATCCGACACAACCGGTGAAGAAAGATATGACGACAAATGTAACATATAAAACTATACATTAATTGCAGGTACTAAGATTATCATTATTTTTCTGAATAAGGCTTTTTTATTCTGAAAAGCTCTTTGTCCGTTATATTTATTTCAATAATTATCTATTGTCAATGTTTGAATGTAATATTAATTTATAAATCTAATATTAAATGATGCTTCTTGTATAAAGCTTCTTTTATATATTTCTTATCTGTTATTAATGTTTGACAATACTTGAAGTTATTACATTCGTTCTACGGGTAACGGTAGGCATTATCATCGTCGTCAGTGTCGTGTCAACTCAGTTAATTTTCCGGGTGTTATATGATAGCATCGAGGAAAATATTCATTACTTTTATCATTTCTTTTCGCGAACATGTCTTTAGAATGAGTTTCGTACGAAATGGTTGCTAGGATAATATACAAATGCTTGGTGCCAGGAATCGGTCCTGGGCGTGGCTTCGTATGTGAGTAATGGCAGTTTGAGCTCTTATGAGGAGGGTCCACTTGTGTCACGCGTAATGCTATGATTGATAATGCTTACCAAAGTAAAAACAGTAGCCCTTTGTGAGCTTACCGATATATCGCGCATTGAGAATCCGGCTATTGTGATACCAAGGCCAAAAGATTAATGTCTTTGTTTCGTTTGTAAGGTATGTGATTCAGGTGTTAATTGAGTTTAGTAACAAAGAGAATTATCTGTCTTCATCTCATTAAATCTTTTCTAAACATTGGAATACACAAATAACTTTAATTAATGTAATTTAATTCAGTTACCTCTAATATTGTATATATTTCTTTTATATATGAATACTACTTCCAATGTCCGTTAAGGTTTTAATATTGTCAATAAATTGATCGGTAGAAGTTAGATGCTATTGAAAGTTTAGAGGATTTTCGTAGTTTCTAAGATTTTGATAAAGAAATAAATACACAGAAAGCGACATTGTAGGATTGGTAATAGCCTAAAATATGATTTACAACTTAAGTCTCAATATGAACACATGCAGAATTTAAATAGTTATTTATTTTGTAGCTTAAGTCAGACAAATATAAATCAAATTTGTGTAAAAAGATTTGATATTGTATCGCGATGAAAGCAAAGTTTCATCTTAAAATTATATCGCGTAGTCGGGTGTAAAATTTATTTTATTCGACTCTTGCCTTTGATAGAAAGTTTTATTATTGTTAAACCATTCGGGGACAAGTCGTCCCAGCTGTATTTGTGAAGCGCATGAAAGGGGGAAGTACATTACTGTTTCAGAATTGATTTAACTACGAAAAAAAAAAACAATTCATTCCCTTGTTTTATTTACGTTGACAAATTTTATTTACGTTGAAAATAACCCTTACCTGTTTAATGTAAATGGCTTTTGTAAATTTAAAATTTAAATAGCAACCCAGAGTTAAAAAAGTTCTGATACAGGGCAAAAAGAACCTTGATCTCTCGAGTAGATGTCGTGTAACCCGTCAAAGCTTACGTTTTAACTGAAAGCATATTCGTTTTCTTTTTCTTTTGTTTTCACTGTTTTGTGTTGGATTGTGTTGTATATGCGACATATCACAGCGTGACTTTCCGACTTTTGATTTATTTGCAAAAGTTGTTCTATTAATACAAACCGATTCTAAGAAATTAGTGTTACAAAATAAGTTATCATAGGCTGGGTGACTTATTTTTATTTTCTTGCTTGTCTTTTTTATCTACCATTGTTCATTAGGATATGATACATTTAATAAGTCTATAACTATGTAAACGTATAAATCAAAAATCTTTTTCTACATAATATCAATTTGTTTGTAATATAACTTATAAGTTATAAGGAAATAATTTCTTCATATTATCAATAAAGATAAGTATAAACTCATTTGCAAAATTATTTCGTTTTTTCATTGTTTTATTAGGTATCAAACATATTTTTGCAAAGTTAGGAGAAAGTCGAAGGACAGTACGGTGGTAAGAAATTTCATACAAAGTCAGCAACAACTCAACAACAACAACTAAAAGTTTTCAACACCCTTATTTGAACCCATAAAACATACTATTACATTTTTATGTTTTACAGAATATATTACGCATAAATAAATAGTAAATCATGTTATAAATGATCTGTTACCGACATTACGAATACAAAATATTGTGGCCGTCACTAGAATATCTTCATACCTAACAGTAGATAATAATATTATATTACAACACATTTCCTTTAACAGATACTAAATACGTAAGCTAATTCTCATCGAATGCCGTAAAGATATGAGAATACGTCAGTATTAAAAAAAACTAAGGCTTAACTTCATTATTAAATTCACAATTATTCAGAGATGATTTAATTTAATTTCCTCTCTTAGTTTTAAAATATTATTCTTAAAAATCAGTTAATCCTATTGGATTACACAGCTCGTTGCCTATTGCAGCAGGTGTTGAAATATATAGGACACTCGGCCGTCTTCAATTTGCCATTCTACTAGTAACTTCTACTCACGTACACTGCTGTAATACCTACCACTACTCGACCGATATACTGCAACTTGAAATTGTTTCAGTACAATACAAGCATCTACTGTAAATTGCACTTTTACAGCGCCGTACACGTTTTATAAACGGTTAAATGTACGTTAAACCGTTACCACCATCTAAGACCGTTTAATTCTCGGAATGTTACTGTAGTGTGTATAGAAATTAGGTCAATGAGAGAACTGCATATATCCCTGGGTAGATAATTAACGTACCTTGCAGTTCCGCTTATGAATTACGAGAAATAAGTTTATGAAGCTAGCTTCTGTACTTTCTTAATACATTCTAATGACCTAAATGAAGGTGCTTATTGCTCGACTCGTAATTATTTGTATAAATCACATATATCGTTATTTTAATTACTCACTTTTTAGATATTTTTATGTTTTAAGCTACACAAATTAAGTTTTAAAGTGTTCGAATGGTATAGATTGAAAATAAGGCTACTTTGAAACATATTTTTGCAAATTATATCAGAATATAGACATATTAGGTTTATAATGATAATTTTGATGACATTATCGACTGATGATTATGAATCACATTATGGTAGGTTATTAGCTACCATGCGATATCTCGTACGGTTAGTACGACACCATTACTTATTCAATTACGTGCTGTAGGTTACAGCCTTATTTATATAAATATCTAAAACAGGACTTAGTTTAAATACTCTGGAGGCTAGTTGAAGGTTCTCTGCAATTCACTAGAATCCCGTTAAAGGAGAGTTTTAACACTTCTGAATGTCATTTTTAAAGAACAGTCCAATACCTAAATGCTCTATTTCTGTAGTAAAAGGACCCCTAATTTTTAATGACTTGTATCAAAAAAGTAAAATTAATTACATTAAATGATAGTTTTTAATTTAACGAGAATCACCTTTTTCATCATACAAGATATTAATTACCAAAGTTATAAGAAAGTAGAATAAATTGAAACTCCATTCAAAAGATCTCTATAAAGCAATCATTAAAAGATATGCATTTTTAATCCATCTTGAAAGTACAGAAACGTTACAAAACGAAATTACACAAACCGTTGAGCCTGAAAAGGTTAATTAAGTTTTTTCGTGAAATCTCTTCCACTAATGAAATTAACTAAAATGGAAGTACTTTCCTCGTATCTAGACAGTCACTGAATATTTGCGCAGAACGGTAGTGATGTCCGCAACACATTAATATTGTAGACGCATGTTAGTTAGATAAATTAGACACGTCAATTAAGGAGAGGTATAAATGATTGTGATTGAATGAGTTCTGTTACGACTCTGAGCATCTGGCATGTTTTAATCGCGTAAATAAAGCTGTCTGCTAGCATTAAATAGAAAATGAATTTTTGTTACCCAAAATCTATTAAACAATTGAAGGCTTACTGTCTAAAGATTGAGACCAGCCACGCTTAATCCTTTTATGTTTAATCTAATGATTTTAAATACGTCTATAGTGAGTTTTTTCAGCGCTACCTAATAATTCGAAGTAAATGAGGCAAAATGACATTGCTTTTCAGGACACAAAACGCTATATACCTACTCAACTGTAAATAAAAATGAGGGAAATAGAAAACTAAGGTTTTGCCTTATGTCGCACTAGACATGGGAATTCACTTATACATAAAGAAAAGTAGAAAATTAATGTCTAAGCAATAAGGCACGTTTATGAGGAAGGTCGTTAGTAACGTAGCGCTTAGTGTATTAGCGGTAATTACGTGAAACACACCATGTCTGTACAACAGAGTACATACTATGAAACAAATATTTCACATCATTCAGAACAAAAGAACTAGCGACGATGATGTAAACATAAGTAGAATACGAATTTCATTTATGAATTTAAAGCATTAAAAATGATAACCGTACATTAATCAATGTGTATTTAATCTAGATTACAACGGTTCTTGGCACATGTACTCTCTTGTTGGGCGTAGCCAAATGTGCCCTTATTAATTCAGTTTTCTGGTAGTATTTTGTGATCTTAGTCTCTTATATTGTTCCGTCCGCTTAAATTTTACGATATTTTGAAGCTGTATTGTCACGAAATAGTAAATATTGAGCAGATTTAAAACAAATGTTACGTTGGAGAACTTGCATCACGTATAGACTGTTATTTATAATATGAATATACTCATTATGCAAATAATTACTCTTAAAATAGTTTATTCACTAAACTCCAATTTTGGCGGTAATTTTTTTATATAACATAGGATGACAGACGAGCGTACAATTCACCTCTTGGTTAGCGATTCCTCTGGCCGATAGACACCTCCGAAACCAGTAGATCTAGGAGATCCATTACGCAACTTAAAACAAAAAAACATTTGTAAATTAGGGTATATTAAAATTTCTTATTATATGTCTGAAAAGTTAAAATATAATACTGGTATCTTAAGAATCGTTTATCGTTTATTTAAGTAATTTATAACCTAAAGTAATAGGCTAGAACGGGTAACTAAATCATCTCGTATGATAATAATAGTATATACAGCGGCGTTTATGTAATGTGAGGAATAATTAACTGCTAAGGTTAAGCCTCGCGCTGTCTATTCTCTGTATCTCTATTAGCCTAGTATATTAATAATTTTAGAATTTCTAATAAATTTGGTTCCATATTTATTTTATGAATTAATATTAGTTGGTACACATTTATTATCTTTTTTATGAGACTGTATAAATACTGATAGTATATAATTTTTATATAATGCTGTTTCAACAATTCACAAGAGCTGTAGGTATAGCGAAATTTCATTCAGGCCAGTTATGGTCTCTTTGATTTGAAGATATTTCTAAATAAATAGATATCAAATTATATCTTTAAATTCACATACTTAAATGATTAAAAATTGATTTCTATACATATGATGGTTTCGTGTTGAAAATTAAGAAAAAATACTAAAAAAATCCACACTATTATTTAGTACAATAGACCGTTTACAATAAACCGTTTTCGTACATATACTATTTCCATAAACTCTGCTTATAATAACATACAAAAATATTTCGGCTATCTCTCAGTATATCGAAGCTCGTAAATATGCTTTGGATGCCCCAATCACATTGTAACTTTTAGCGTACGCCTCGGCAATGGTTTAGAATTTATGGTCTTTGCTCGTTATGAGCGAGTTAGGCAATGTGCGACATGGTTGGCAATGCTATTTCACGTCCGCCAGCGACGGTCTAATATTGCCCTATACCAATTTATGGTCTGGCTAGACCTTCCGACATCTAACCATATGCATAAATCAGTTTCGTAATATACATCAATTATTAACTAATTAAATTAATCTGTACAATTATAAGTTACGTCTAAATTTTTCTCCTTCGACCTTGCTTCCTACATTTTCGGCCCTTTACAAATTTCATGGACATCCCATTGAGCTCTACAGAAAACCATTCCAAAGTTTACGGGTATCAACTCGCCCGATTTCTCATCTAAAAATATTATGCACGTATTTAATAAACTCGAATTAATGTTCCATAAAGTGAGCTATTTTGAATTTTGTGGCGCGATAATTCTCGATTTTCCGTCGCGTTTTCTGTTTATACGCTCAAAACTCATTACGCCCGATGTAAGCAGGTGTGTGCTGAAAAATTCTATTGTGACTATTTCAGTTCACGTCTTCTCGACTTGGTAACATAAAACCGCCACATACAAAATAGCCTTTATAAGCATTATTCTTATTGTGACTAATATAACATCGCATATCATATTTCCGTAGTTATCTCATTTTTTTTCATTTTGTTGTCGTTCATCTTGGTATATCTTGCTGTTTTCTTTGAGAAGTTATAAAAGTTATTTTCTTATTGTGAACTTATAGACATTAGTTTAATCAATAAGTACTTCTATGGATTGGAATAAATCGATCTAAAAAGAAAGGTTGGGTTTTAATATTTTATACATGTGATGTATGTAGCTTTTTATTATTAACAAAATCAGTATACAGGTTTTTAAAAATGTTAATATTTGCTGAAAATTATTCTTGTATAAAATATCCCAAGGGATATTCTCGAAACTCGTAAAAAAGTCTACGTATTGATATAGGTATCCTTCTCTTTCGAATATGGTTACGAAAGAAAGTGTCAAAATTGTGGCGTAATTCGCTTCTTTTACGTTTGACGTACCTAAATCTCATGTACGAATCGCTGGAGGAGCTGCGTGTGTGCTCTTTGCGACTCCATGTTTGCCTTTAAACCTCTTTAAGTCTACTGTAATCCTTTCAACATTTCACGACACAGAGTTGCGTTTATTTTGATCATATAATGTTACCACAAGCATAATCCTACGATAAGTATACGAGATAAAAATTTTATAATACAATTTTATTCGTCTTGTTTTTGGATTCATTGTGCATAACAACAGATGTAGATATAAATATACTTTTAAAAAAATTAATTTAGATAATACTGTCTTATGTCAAGTATATTGATCCGAGGTTTTATAATTTATATCTATATTAATATTATAAAACTGAAGAGTTTGTTAGTTTGAACACGCTAAATTCAGGAACCGCTGGTCCGATTTGAAAAATTCTTTCAGTGTTGGATAGGACATTTATCGAGAAAGGCTATATTATATTTTCAATAAAATTAGGGATCCTTACAAAAAGTCCAATAATGTAAGCCAAGGTGTAAAAATCGAAGTGAACGCGAGCGACGCCGCTAGCAGATGCTAGTTTAACTTTAAAGAGGGAGATTATTAGTTTAATTTGCGTAAGGTCATTCTAAGTTAAATAAAATATTAAAGTAACTAATGTAAAGTCCAAAAGCAATAAATATTACGTAGCCGTTATCCGACTAAATAAATTATCATATAAAAGATAAAATTTAAGGAAGATTACTATATAAAAACTAACAAACTGTAATAGATATGGACATTAGTCGTTTACGGTTGAAGGATTTTATTTAAAGATCGTTGTAACAATTTATTTTTTAAATATTGTGGTTATGAATTATGATTCTAGTCGTAAATTATTTTTTATTTGAACTGAAATGTAAACGAACGGTAGCATGAAATTCTCGTTAAAATACGATTCCAATTTAGAATATGTTTTTTCTCATATTAACAGACGCGTAATGACTGATGGATAATGTTTCGTTTTTGGAAGGCGCTTTCTAAAATTATTTGTTCTTAGATAAAGTTACTTATAATAAAGACATAAAGGTTTGTGGCTCACACCTTACCTTATGTGAATGTTTGATCTTATAATTGTTAAAAGTATATTTAAAAATCACCTTACTTACATACATTTAATCATAACGTTACGAACAACACATAATGAAATAAGTGTGTTGTCGATATATTAATAGATCCATTTATATTTTAGGCACTCACGAATTCATTGACCCACTGACGCCAAAACATGCAATCTGCACTTCACTTTTTCATTTACGATTGATGTTTTAAGTGGTCAAACGTACGCCATCTTTGCATTAATTAACTTGTCAAAATTGATAGGTTATCAAAATTATCAACGTAATTTTCTGTGTAGTCTTTCAAAAATATGATTTTAATGTCACATAAACTTATTTTATTAAGCGCGTTAATGTATAGATGTCTGTCATAAAATTCTCTTCATCTTTAATACATGGTTTTATGCATTTCACAGCTGTTGCCTGAACTCTTAAAAAGTTAACCCCATAATCGTACTATAAAGTGCAACAGTTTTTATTTTTAGGCTATACCGAGTTGTGGTGTTCATAGTTTTATACTGTTAGGTGAAAGGATGAGGAGAAAAATGAAATAAACTTGTTACATTGGAAATACAAAAGAGTTTGAACTGAGGTCCCTCGTGGCAAATGGCGTCGACAGGTGTGGAGTGTGCCGCTACCGCCGTACTTGCACGTGACTACGCAACATCGAGCAGACACAAATAATACGATTTTATTGTGTTTCCCTTTGCCAGTGTTCTATAAATAGCATATAATATGTGACTCTAGCTACCTTATTATGAATAAACTGAGTACGAGTCTTTCTATCATTACAATTTATTAAGTTAAAGTTCTAGGCCTATCATCTCATCGTAAATATTCACCTATGATTTGTTGATATTTCTTGGAAAAAGTAGATTACGATTAATTTTTATTGAACATTTATATTATTAGTTCTATGTTTGTCACATTTGCAGAAAGTTAGACATTTTTATTTATTATAGTAAATAAAGTCATTTAATATGAGTTCTACAGATATTAGGAAAATTGATAAATGTATAATATGATTAAAATAACTGAAATGTAAAGTTAAGTCTTTACAATTATCTGCCTTCCGATCACAAAAATCATATCGATACGTGTTCCAATATTGCTATACGAAAGACTAGAAAATAAATTCAATTCTTCCTTGTTTAGTAGAATATTACTTTGTCATTCACGATTTTATGTAACACCTCTATGTGGAAGGTATTTTTATCTCTCCAAAGAGGTGTTCCAAGAACATGCTTCTTATGAATTGATGTATGCCCCCGTTTCTTAGAGGTAAAGGTCAAAGAGCTCTATTGATATACAACATAATATGATCACTGATGAACATCGACATGGCTTTAGTACCTGTTTTAGGTATCTACAAGATGACTGAGCGTCTTCGCTGTATTTGAAGCCGCGCTCAGTCGACTGAGATACCGTATCTACAATGTTTACAATTTACATAACCGTTATGACATTACACCTTTTTCATAAATTTTTACCACCGCACGCCCAGGTGCTATTGAACGCCTTATTACTAAGGGATTTTCCTAAGAGTGTGATAAATTACAACCTAACGTGAAAGGTTTCTATATAAACAGGCATTGCTAATAAATACTTTTTTTATGCATAACGTTCTGTATATTATGTATAAACGTTCTGTATCATGACCATAAAATAAGTATTAAAATATATCTCTTTTTACAGGTAAGAACCTATGGATGTTAAGTATTTCGGTAAGTATGCGTAATTGTGTAATATTAACGCTTTATGTTGAGGTTTTAAGATTTCAGTTAGGAGATGGTATGTTGAATTTTCACCTAGGTGATGAAATAAACGAGGAAAAGCCATAGGTACGAGGAAAACGTTAATAGGTCGATAATGCGAAGCCATCAAGTGCGTACTCAGGCGGACCGAGACCTCCGGCCGCGTGCCTAATGACGGGTCACGCATTTAAATAGCCTACTTCCGTTCGAATAACGTACACGTAGCAATATAAAATTCGTTTCAAACATTTCACGAGCTATTCGAATTGAACAGGACAGTTCCCGCCCTTAGCGTCAAGATAATTTGATCGATGACAGGTGCTGATTTATTCCAAACGTACTCCATTATTGTCATTTAAATTTCACGTGAGACGAATGCTCGACAGCTCGACGTTCAATAATTTACATGTGTAACTAGATTAACGCCATAAATTCATTTTGACTTTTATTTCGGATTGTTGATTATTGAAAATTGTTTATCCAATAAACTGTGTCATCGTCTTGGAGATAACGAGTTGAAATTTGCGAATCATGGTCTGAGAAAAATAATTAACTGTCTGACTCGGCATAACTTTTAGATCATTTGGAAAATCCTTCTTAGTTTTAATGAGTTTTTCGTTAAAATGTCATCTTCAGTGTTTAGTCGTTTCAATGAAGTTTGGTATTTATAATAGAAAAATTAAGATCAGGTTGTCCTGTTTAAGCCTAACCTTGTTTACTTATATTTAAAACATAATATTCGCTAAATAGAAAGTTGCTAAGTATCCAAAGATACGAAATAAAACTTTATTTAGTAAAATCCTCACAGTAACAAAACAACTGAAGTTGTGCAAGAACTTCAAACAATCATAAAAACTTTTTCTATTATATATTCTGTGGAACAGTAAATTGTCTCTTTAATACAATTAAAATTAGTCAACTCATTTTGTAGCGTGTTGGAGACAGCTCATAATGATTCAGTAGAATATCTTTTAAGCATATATCAGGATTCCGTCGAATAATTTAAAAGCTCTACAAAGATCTGTCTAATAAAAGATAGAATCAAGTGTAAAAGATTATTTTAAAAATTGTGAATGTCAGCTAATGATAATGCATGTAACGTACAGACTCATAGACCGATTCTTAAAATAAAGCGCGTTATAATTTTCCATGAATTGCAGTCATTCGTATAAAATGTACCCATTTTCCTGGCAACACGACTTTACAAGTAAAACTGAGCGTTTATAATCACGTAAATAGCGTTATCATTTCGCTATATGAGAAAGGTTAAATACATTTTATATTTTTCATTTTCTCGTTATGAAAAATTTAAGCTTGTGTAGAGGGTCTTATTCTCTTTTGCGGTAACTGGCGCTCGACTACTGGACAACCATTTGTAGCGAGTTTTAATCGCAATTATTTTTATTTCTCGTATGTTATAACTGCGAAAGCGCTGCACAAATTTATATCGACACCTCAACCTGTTAATTTCCTACAGGTATTTTTCTTCTTGGACATCATTATTTTCCGTGAATCATTGTTACATTGACTAATTTACGTGATACAGTTGTCATGATTTTATATAAGATAGTAAGGCAAGTGAACATACAGTTCATAGTAGGCGATTACTGTCGCCATTGGACAATCAAGATCTAGGAGACGCGATGCCAACCTTATGGCCTTCAGCCATATTACGTCATTTATTATTTGGTGACGTTCTGCTGTCAGCCTTATTTTATTTTTATTTCGACTATTCCCAAATTCATAGATGAATGCAAGAAAACATATATATTTAATTAGATGGGCATCTAAGGTGCCAACACTTAAGAGAGGGTGCACGTCTGATTCTTATCAAGATTTATTTGAACCATATGTATAAATAGATACAATACTATATTATATGATATTATTATTAGGCCATTTTAAATCGACTGTTTTCTCGTACTTGAAAATATAAGATGTAGAGACTTTCTTCTTTTGAAAATACTAGTGGCGTATACAAGTTTGTTATCACATAATAATACTGGATAAAACGTAAACGAATGAGGTTAAGGAATTGGAGTAATGTTATCTAGAATGAATTTCTGGAAATAGCGCTTGAAACGAGTTACTGTTCGATTTTCAATTGGGATTTTCTATCAAATTTGCCAGTTCGTTTCTGCTGAGTTTGCCCGTTACGATAGAGCGTGTGAAAAGGGCCACGCATTTTGCACAAATACAGTTTTATTTATAGATTTTTTATGGGAGAAAACCGGAAAGATAATTATATGCTTTTTGTAATTAAAAAATGTTTTTATAATATCAGTAGCTCTTTCAAAGAAATATTGAAAATAAACATGCCAGAAAATGATATATACAATAGAATAAATAAAACAATTTATAACATTGAATTACTTGTCTTGTTATCAAAACATCTTCAAATAGCCATTATCTCTTCATAGTGGAGATACGTCCATCACACAATAGATACAGATAAAATTATTGCGGTCATTGTACGCCATTATTTTGAAGAAATAAGTATCGTAAAAGAAACTTGTGCCCAGAAAATTAGCGTTTATCTCATGCATATTAATGGGTACTTCGTAATAGCCCTGTCAACAAAATTGAATTCGTTTCCAACGTTTTCCTTTTATTTGCCTTTTTATAATCCAACTTGACCTCGTAGCAGTCCTTTACGGAAATCATGTATTTCCCGTACCGTGCTTCACTCAAAAACATTGCCTTTCATCTATTTCGAAATGTTTTTAAGACTTTTTAGAGTCGGATATCATTGTAATATAAAAAATCTAATAAAATAAATCAGGGGTACTATTTTGCGTTTCAATTTGGTGCAGTAATCAATGAAAATGATCTAGGTTCGATTCCCAAACAAAAAACATGAAAAGATATGTTTTGAAATTATAAATGATAATATCATGTTTATTTTGCATAATTTGATAAAACTAGAAGTATTTAATTTTATTTGTATTACCTTACATACATTAGTTAATAGTGTTTATTTATTGTAACAATAAACAAACAAATACATATAAGGTTAGTTAGGCCTTCATAATAATGTATAGGTTTTTGTTCATGGAATTAGGTCTCTCATACTTAGACGATATATTTCTACAAGTTTATTTTTATTGTTTCATGTCACTAGAAACGTTAAGCGGGTGACAAGAATATTGAAATTCCGTCCGGGCAATGTATAGCGAGTCAAAAAACCTATAGAGGAAAATTATTGCAATAAGCCATTATTTAAGACGGGCAATGTTCAAGTGAAGACCAACATTATACCCGTTTTTAACATTAGAATATAACTGATAAAATATACCATTAAAAGTATACCTTTGGAACAATGCAATTGTCACTTAGATTAAACGCTCTTTTAAGTAAAGGGCCGAGTACGAAATGCTGGCAGGGCTTATTAAGCTGATAGTTCCATAGTTTATTTGTTTTATTACCATTGTGCTGTACTAGTCCCATAGCCACCTTCGCCTGAAAATAAACAACTCACATTACAACATTAATTAGATTTAAATTTTCTGTTTAAACATCTTTCTACTGGTTGCTCAGACAGTTTCATATGTTAAATCGTCGAACCAGATTTTTCTGTTCTCTTTGTAAAAAAGATACTACGACTTGGAACATTTTTATACTTGCACCTTGGGAGCGCTCTCAGATTGGTTTAATTTTAACAAGTAGTGATGTCATGACCTCATAAACCTCAAAAAAACATATGAAAATGAATATTTCACCAGGGAAATTAATTTTTCTATCTTGTTGAGTAATAGTGTACATATTCTTATTACATAATACAAGAGTTGCTATTAGAAGCCCCGGAAACCACTGCCCTTTCCTAACTCCTTCCTTACCCCATTTAAAGACTTCTTATACTGACAACGTATAATAATCTTATGTCATAAAAATAAATCGTCTTATATGAAAATACTTACGACGGAACAAGTCTCTTAACTTTATCCAGAGATGATTCACAATAATTGGGGGTGATTAGGATATCGGCACAAAACATAAATACACGGTTGAAATCGTAAATACATATCTTTTTTCAGATCCGATTGCTTTCATTATTTACAATAGGATTTGAGATAGTTTGGTAATATTCCGTTCAAAAAACAATTTATTGAATAGGCACATATTCCATAATAGCAACATAATAGGTAATTTCGCTATTATTCATTTTGATAAATCATCTTTTCCTTTCTAATTTCCGTCATAAATACCGCTTTTTTTTTAATAACCACAAAGAAAGTGACCTACTATAGTTTGTATAAGCAACTGAATCTATACGTACAAATCAAATTGAAATCTTCGTAATATCAAGATAAATAACAATTTTCTAAATGCGTATGAAATTGTATATGTATATACGAAAGGAAATGCAATTTATAAAATTGTAGTCTGTCTGTCTCTTCGTATTTTCCGACTAATATGTAAAATAAAAAAGGTAGTTTACTAAGTAACATAGAATATTTTTATTTCATTATATTATCATATACAACCCGGGGAAAGCGCGTTATTATATTTTTGATATAAGATCAAAAATAATTAGAAAATGGTTACCACCGACCCTGGTTATTGGACAATTCCTAGGAAAATCCAACGAATACAGTACATTCGTCATGTTCTGAAGATTATCCAACCGTACATCACCACACTGCGATTTCTTAGGCCCTTTACAAATTTCATATTTCTTATACGACGCTTTATATGGACCCTGCAATAAATGTTATCGAACCTTAATAATCAATTATAACCTTCGCTATAGGAATAAATGTACTCACGTAATTTTGACTTAATGTGAAATTTATAGTAAATTTAAAAAATAACACAGATACTGCTAACCACTTGAAATCCATGTTTGCTTCTGTGTGAGACTGTTTTTGTTTTCATGTTTAATTTAAAAGTACAGATTTTGTTATCGATAAATTTGTAATTTCCTGTAATATTATTATAATTTTAATAATGGCATTATCTTTTTATATTATCTGTATGATAGATCCCTACAAACAAAATTATATAGAATTATAAGAATTTGTCGAAATTGAGTTGTTTTGATATCAATGACTAACAAACGATATACAATACATTAAATGACATTGTTCACGTATGATAATCTACAAAATAACCTTTTCTTTCCGAATTATCTAATTTTTTATGTTGTTTTCTGTAAATATTTAAACATTTAGAAACATTACAAAGTGATTAAAACAAGTTCGCAAGTTGTGCAACGAGCAGTGTACGAATATTTAATTTCAATTTAAACCGCCTCTGTAGATTTTATGGAGTTTTTGTAGCGTTTACAATAATTTTAACTGTTATCTTATAACTTGTAAAATGTAGCTCACATTTCCAATAGCCTTAATATTGTACTACATAAAATGATCCAATTCATTTTCTTAATAACTTAAATATCAATAATAAATGTGGCTTTCCTTTAAGATCTAGCAATGAAACTGGTACTAAATTACGGAGTATCGTAAGCGATATCCAAAGGAGCTTCGTTTTGGATCGTTTGGATAATCCTTTGAATTTCTAGCTTTAAACATAATTTATTCTGATGAGAGTATTCGTTCGTCTGCCGCTTCATTTAACTATGGACAGTCGTTAACTTGTATAGCTTTTGCTTCAATATTGCAGATATTAAAGTTATCAAAACGGACGATAGGGCTGGCAGAGCGATCATTAGTGCATTTTATTTCGAACCTCGTTTACCGCAAGTTCCGCGGGCGGCTTAATGCGTTTCCCCATTACGTGTCACCTGCGCTATCAAGGCTTTGCGTATTAATTTTTATACTAATTGCAATACTAAATTTATAGGTAAATAATCTTTATCGTCGTTGCACTATAAATAAATCATAGATTAATTTAAAAATATATAAAAAAAAATATAATAAATAAAAAATACAAGATACGACTAAGCTATTTTGTGAAGTACAAACACTTGAAGTGAAAATAAATAGGTCGGTAGCATATCATTCTGTAATTGATGTCAGTTGTCTGAGCTTTCTTCTATAGAGAACCGCATTTCATCCGTCGATTAGATGTTTTAAAAAAAGGTCTGATAAACAGCAGTTAATTAATCAGTTAATTACTTGTACTTGGAAATTTAAAATAAAAGCAACTAAAGCAAGTGATTGGCCGGACGGTATAGTGGTCTGGTGGCTGTATCTAAGCCTGCCCACAGCCTCCAACCTCTGTTTGTCGGCTTAAGTGGCCATCCCTGAGCTTACTCTAAATTTCAATTAAATGAAGTGGCGCATTTGCTCGAGTTCAGTGTTTTTTACTAAGTTTTTTTTCCATGTTATTATTAAATCATAAAGTATTAAATAGAGGTTTTTGAAATAATAAATAGTAAATTATTTTTCTACGTAAGATTTAATTATTGCATCGTGTGAAAATGAGGTCAGGAAGGGAACTTCGTTTTGCGTAAGAGAATGTAAAAAAAATATTTCTTATTTAGTTGATATTTATGTATATCTTTTGGTATGAATAGAACATTTATATGTAATATACTTTTCCCTAAAATTAAAAGTCAAATAGATGTTGTTATAATTTCAAATGTACTTACATATGTTTATGGCTAGTGAAAATTAATATTTACACGTAAAATATTAATTGTTCAAATTATTTTAAGTAGAATTTGATATATGGACATAAGTGTCCGACAACATTCTTATGCTGAGAATTATTTGACTTGTTATCCGTAACTAAGATACCGTAGGCGGGGTGAAGTGACGTCACAACACTGCGGTTTCGAAAACTAAAGTTAGAATACGACTATTAAACAGAATAGTTCTCATGTTCACCGCAACTTGATTTCTTGTTGTTATTTAACTGTAATATATTCCTGCCCTAGAGTAGGTAAGCAGTAGTATATTAATTTTAACTAAATGAATTTATACTTATATTATCTATTCTATTGAATATACTTTCCATTTTGGTACAAGTTATGTTTAGTAATGTAATTAACATAATTAACATTTAAATTAATTAAATTAATTTTAATCAACATTAACATTTAAACAGACTCGTAACATTTTAAATGTCTTTCAGCACATTTGGTGTTGGTTTCGTTTGAAAATTAAAATGTTTACTGACTTATAAAGGGATGTAACGGCGCAAACGATCAAAATAGAACAAAAGCGCTTTTAAAAATATTGCGAGGGCTCTTGCAAATAGAATTGCGGTCAGCGGCAGGGCGTATTTTAATACAATCAATTTTGCTGGCGATTGTTTATGTAGTGAGAGAATAAGGAGTTGGCTCACTGGCAGCGCTAAAGCACTTAAGATCGCTCGAAGTGTGATGAATGGGGCGATGCTGGCTACGCTTGTCGACGGAACATTGCGCTCTACCCACTCACATGATTGATATCGTATATTATATCAGCAAATTAATAAATTAGGTAACGTAATATTGAACGATATAACAAAAAACACATGATCTCGAAAAATATGTACAGTCTCTTAATGTACAGCCGGTTATATTATTTTGGTATATAACATACTAAAAATTAAAATTATTTTACATTTCTGCAGTGTCGACATATTTGTATTTGGAATTCATTTTGGGTACAATGTGAAATAAATAGGCAAATTAAGCATCATATAATAGATGATTTGATGATACAAAATAATCATTTAAATGATGCCAGTGGACATGCATTAAAGACCTGACTTATATATTCATATTAATTAACAACTTTATGATATTTCACATTAAATTTATTCATTTCGAAATCGTGTCGAAAGGTTTAAAGTGTTATTTTTTATAAGCTTTGAGCATAATTTTTGGTTCTCGTAATAAATTATATCAAAATACTTATGTTTATATTTTTATAGAATTTAAGCTAAAATTAATAGCGACATATTTAGTTTTATTACCATTTTGTAGCGGTTGCTTCTAACAATAAAAATTGTAACAATTATAATCTTATGAATTGTTAAGAAGATATTTATCGAAGCAAAAACCTTCCGCTAGTTACCTCGTAACGCTGATTTTATTGAAAGTTATTGCCCCGAATGACAACGCAAGTTTTTTCTTTCTCTGTAATGGAGTTAGTGTTGATTAACTCATTCTCTGACGAAGGAAGAACGAGTGAAGTGGTTCTCTTGCGACTTTTCCGCTTCGGACGAATTTTCGTGTGTTTGCTTTCATTTTCGAGAGTTTGCCTTCTGTTGATTTGGCCTTTTTGTTTGCCACAATCTGAAATATTTGACGTCATAAGCTTCTTCTTTTTATCAAGCTATTGACGTAATTTTACGTTGTTTGGTTTCACACAACATCGTGGTTTTTATTAAATCTGCTCAAAAGTCACGACATTGATAATTAAATATCAAGACATTTACTATGTTTATTTGGGTCTTCTTATTATTTTTATTAAACGCAATAAATTAATATAATAACGGTGTCACACGAATGAAATGATGTTCATAAAAGATGGAAAAGGTTTTATAGAATCCGCGTGTGAGGGATGGGAGAGCTAGACGAACGTATTTATTACATCTCTAATATATAAACGGCTCGGCCGTTTTTTAGAGTTCATTGATATATTTTTTGGGTATGAGAATAGGTCGTAGTCTTTTACGGCCTGTATCACCCCCTCCCCCTTTTTAATCACAATTTTAGAATGTTTTGCAAAAACGATATATCCAAATAGTCATTTACATAAAGTTGCGCGGGTCAGCAAATCTTTCAATAATAACATGCTTTGCTTATTAATCGTATAAATTTAATTATACGGAAGCTAAGTTAACTTTTAACTACTCCCTTAGTGTGCAATAGCTGGAAGGCACAAGTCGTGTCCATATACCGTGAGTTCCTCTTCTGAGAATAACGAAGACGAACTGAGTTATATTGCATCATATTGATCGCCTTAGATAGACTTATTTACTATGTTACCAGGTTAACTTGACGTTCGCAATAAACAACAAAATCAACATGACAAATACGTATTCTTCTTATGTAAATAAAATGGCATTCGATCTACGTAGACTTCGCGTTGAATTCAATTTTCGATCACAAAATGCCATAAATACTGCCGGCAAATATTCCATTTATTCATACATCACCATCTTTATGAAGCCGACTCAAATTGCTGGGAATTCGCCTTGATAATGTTCGAAAAACTAATTTCCGCGTTTTTAAAATTGAATTACAAAGTAATAACTCGATGTAATTCTTCTACAGAACTTAATTTTACCGTCGGTTTCGTAGCATTTGAATATATTTCCTGTATAATCGTGTTAAAATATATCATTGTAACTTGCGAAAAACTCAATAACCGGAAAATATATAATGTTCTTATATTATTACATAAATGTATACAACTTGTATAATGGATACCGACGTACATGTGTTTCAATAATATTGTTCTTACTTTACCGAAATGGTTTTAACTAAGCAACGTACGCTGAAAATTACAATGGGCTCTTGATTGGTCACCTCAATTTAGAAGGCATTTCGGTGCTAACCTCTGGAATGTCGAAATAATTCCCATTCCCGACCCTATACCGATGTTGGCCCACATTATTATATACGATATATATGTGTTATGTTTCTGTATGTAGTATATCACATTTGCTCGCCAGGTGCTTTATACAGTAATCGAGATATAGATAATTGAATCGGATTATTGATAATAATAATTATTATTAATTAATGCCATCTATTGGTAGTTAATCATAATGGATTTAAGTGACAGATTTAATGTATTATATCTGGTTGATGACATATAAAGTACTAATTTTAATTGACTATAATTTACGTCACTTCATGGACTTTTTGAAGCTTAGAAATAATTTATACAGATTATATCGCAGTAAAATACGATCTTAAAAGAAGGATCAGCGGGTGGAAACTAGTCTGTAATATTTCCTCTATCCTTTAACTCTTTTGCCTGTCAAAATGTCATATTATATGATAATTTTATTATGAATTCTCTACGGAGAGACGGATGTATGAGAACGTACTAGCTTCATTGCTACGCTTTAAAATGTTAAATTGCATAACATTTTTTCATTTTGAAAGTTGTCATATTTTATGCTCAGCTGAAGTCGTACAAATGATAAATAAGAATTTATCAAAGAATAAACGCCGTTGACTGTTATCACAATTTACTGCTTCGCTGGAAGATATACTGGGACTCATTTTGGGTAATATTTTAAACGCGTTGTTACATAGCTTGCATAAATCATGGCTGGTGATAATGGTTCAAGATTGATAGACGACCTTTTTAAATGTGGCAAAGTTGCAAGTGCCTGAGTGATGTCGGCGCGTTTTGTAAGCATTTCCTTTGCTATCGGCGTCTGCAGCCCAAATCAAATTTACATAATTAATCTGTGTTCAATGACAATCAATACCGTTCATTACGGTGCGTTCAATAATGTTGAACTCCTTTCAGTATAGTAACCGTAACATATAAATGATAGACTATTGTACAACAATTAATTTCTACTACTTTAATAAGCTTCTTTTTATACGGGTTAAATAATTAAATTTGAATATATACGATTGGAGAAATAAAATTGTAGACTAGAGCTAATTGAATTCCGCACGAACCCTAACGATTCGTTTTTTAATTGAGATGTTTTGCAATGTTTCCGAACTATAAGCGGAAGTATTCTATAAATTAAAAGCTCTATTGTCATTATGATAATTGATAAGCAATAAAATGAACCATAAACATGGAAATGACTCGTGCTATAGAAATAATATTTTTGCAATTATTGTTATATTATATATATAGTTGTTTTTATATCCCCTACAAACTTTATTCACGTGATCATATACCTCTGTTGTTTTTTTAATTAAATTTACATACGCCAGTTTGTATAATGACTGATATTAATCTAATATCTTAATATATATAAATTACGTGTCACGTTGTTTGTCTGGGATGAACTCCGAAAATACAGAATTGATTTTAACGTTATTTTCTTTAAAATGAGTGCTATGCTCTAACTTAAGAGATTTATCAATTTATAGTCGCAATATTTTTTTTATTATAAACTATTATTTGTATATTTGAGAGTTAAAATTTTATTTTTGCTCCAAACGATTCTAACAGATGACAATATCCGTTGATTAAATTGAGTAGGTATTCAATAGATGGCACTGTGTTAAAAGCACAAACGTTGAACAATAATAATAATGCTTACTAATTACAA
>JAOSYY010000014.1:7185239-7205829 GCA_025727935.1 Hebomoia glaucippe | reverse complement strand
TGAGTAGGTATTCAATAGATGGCACTGTGTTAAAAGCACAAACGTTGAACAATAATAATAATGCTTACTAATTACAATTTAATATAACGAAAACCTTAGCCACAGCAACGCGTGGCCGGGTCATCTAGTATATTATAAAATTCTAGTGTCCGCGGTGTTTGTGACCAAACTTCTCTGATCTTTTTATGACAATTCTGTACGTATATCAGGTAGGTCTGCGAATTGGTCAACATCTATTTTTCATACTCCTAAATGATAGAGTGACCTAGCCCTAATTATTTTTTAGTATTTTATTTGAAAAAAAATATAAATATTTTTATTTGTAATCGTGTAACATTAAAAAATACGTACAACCCATTTTAACCCTTCTACTATTAACCCCCATTATTAATCGAGATATATTTACATGGCAAAACAACATTTGCTGGTTCAGCTAGTGTTATCATACCATTAACATTCTATTCTTTGTTCGGATTAATATGGAAAATTTAAATCAATTTTCCAATTCGAGCGCGGATAACACGCCTTAAGATTATTCCACTCCTAATCCTCACAATTCACTTCTTAAGGAATAATTTAATTTGAAATGCACTGAGGTCTAATATCGACAATAGCTTGAGTTCAATTTCTTCAGTAATATCGTTACATAAACCTTAAGTTAATCGTTAGGTTTTTATATGGTCTGCGGTTCTTGTTGTAATTTAGTTAGAAGAAAACTGGAGCGAAGGTTTTGTTACCAGTAACTAACCGCTTATTTCGCGTATCAGTCGTAGCGAGGCGGGCTTCAATTAAAACTGGTTAAGTTTGTTTAAATGTTTGTGCTAGTTCGCTTTAGGCAAGATAACTGTACATTAAGATATGCATAAGTATACTTAGAAGTGAATGTTGTATGTGTAAGCTTACACGTGGAAAAGGCTGGTATAAAGTTTTATAATTATGAATTTATATTATAAAAATCAAACTTAGCTTCTTTTATTATATCATAAGAAGGCAACCTAGCATACAATCCAACTGGCGTTAAGCGAATCCTTTCGCCCATGGGCACCTCCAAAAGCAGTAGATCTACGGACTCTCGCACCTTAAGATCTTAACCATATTACATGTGTTGATATTTTTATAATAACGTTACGAGTATTCAGAAATTAATAGACTGAAGTTTAAACGTTCATAGCACTTCACGACCTTCCTATCTATGTACGAAATGATGGAACATACAAATATATTCAACTTTTTGCGACGACTGTTGGATCTGCATATCGATTGGCGAGGCTCAAATCCCAGATCTGAGCAGATTTGGGAATCGGTGAGAGCGATCACCTAATGCCATCGTCGATACTGTGCTAGAATTAACGCGAGAGATTTACGATTAGTTAGTACGGATTAACCAAACTCGCAACTCATCATATGCTTTAAATCTAGTCGGCACTTTAACCGAAATCTTTTACATGTTTATTGCTATTTATATCCTGTGGTTTCACCCGAGTTCATGTTACGGATATAATATTATGAAGATGATTAAAAGAGAGTGGATTATTTTATGCCCCATAAAACGAGCTACATGCTTGTGAAAGTTTTGTCATAGTCAGCCCAGTTGTTTCACATAATAGTCTGTACAAATAGAGGAATAGACAGACAGAAATTTTGTGTTTGTGTTTCTGTCATAAGAAGTGTCATTGAGAAAATAAACAGTATTTTTGACGAATGTTAGTCTTCGAAACTAGTATGATATATACCTATAGTCGTAATATAAACATAATTAACTTATGCAAAATACGACTACACTATAAATAAATAAAGTATATTATACGCTTTATATTTACTATTAGTGGTATATTTCAAATAAAAGGTATTAACAGTTAAGGTATGGTAAATTACGTTTTTCGTTTCGAACTTGTCGGTATAAGTAATTGTCTATCGTCTACTTAATGTTAGCGCTTTAAGTGGGGAGTTTCGGGAGGGTTTGGCCTCGTTTTCGTAAACAAATCGCCCGAACTACGCACAGGTAGTGTCACGGCTCATTACTTTAAGATTACATTCGCTGAATCACTTTTAACAACATACGTAGGCAAGTTTACATAAATTTTAGCAGCTTAATGTGGACTTATACCTACCTATGCATGAAACATATAAATTTTAACGTACTATGAAATGTTTAATTTTATTAACGGCAATATTAGTCAGTTCTTGTCTAGAAAATTCGCATATATTTTTGATGAAAAGCAATATTAGCAAATACAGCATAAATGTATATTCGAATCTCTCACACAAACTAAAACATCGATAGGCTAGATAAATAATGACTGTACACATTTATCGATACCGGCTATAATTATGTAAACGGGTTATCACGGAACGCTAATCTACATCCATTGAATGACACCTTTGAAATTACGAATATGCATTTAACAGGTACGTGCGTGTTATACGGCTATACACGGGCATATAATGAGGTACTATGTGTAATATGACATGATTAGTGGTGTTATGTGCACTGCAGTAATGTACATCAGTTGTTCAGACCGTCGGCTCGCATTTATAATACTGCAGATGGAATGACTGTTTTTATACAAATTTCCCTTGTAGTTTCCGGGAATTAATGTTTGTTTGAAAATAATAAAGCACCAGCAATATTAAAGTATGAGTTTAGATAACTTCATGAATAATAGAATAGCTACCGTGGTATTAGCATGTCGCTAGAAGAAGTTTGTATTTAAGTTGGTATAGAAATAGAGGATGATTGAAGTCAGCACGACTGCATTAGGAATATGTGAATAAAAGTATTGCAAAGGAGCGATATGTTGTCTCGCGGGACTAAGAACAAGGAGAACATTGTTTGTTAAGAAAGATCATGACCTATTCTTTTCGCTTCCATTTGTCTCCATCTACTACAACAATCTAGACGTACTAAGTACAGTTTCAGATCTGTTTATATCGTGGTTTAGTATATATGTATCTAGTGCAATACGCATCTCTGATTGTTGTTTGCAAAGCAGTTAATGAATTGGTTTATTATATTTAAACCTTGTACAATCACATTTCGTTAGAGAATGGGATTGCTAAAAAAGATAATTCTCGTATAGTAAATTTTAAAATATAATAAAGACATTTCTGTTGCTTCAATTGAAGCAACGCGGATTAGATTAACGCAAAATTGTTGCTAATTAAACCTGCTAAAGTTTTTAAAAAGCAAGTCAAAGTTGTCATCTAAAATTAACCTTGGTCTCTTAAAAGTATAATGTGGAAACATTATAATTACAATGTTTGGTTTTAGTTCATTTTTCGTTATTAAATATTAAATTTAGGTTGAGTCTACTTTCGTTAAATATGAAACTGAAATTTAAGATTTATTAAGTCTAGTATAAGTTTGGCATTGTGATCATTTACATAAACTAGGAAATTCATACATAATATTTTATACGTATATATTAAATAAAAACGACAACGATTTTATGGCCACAGATAATAATAGCATCATTTATCAAGAACTGAAATAAATGGGTACACGTTACTTTTGTTTACTAACGTTTGATGTTATATATTGTTCGCGAGGAGGTCAGTGACAGTAGGTTATTTCGTATGGTGGTGAGATGGCTCCGAATGATTTATTATGGCTTTGAATATGCATGTTAGAATGAAAAATGATGGCGTTAAAAGTGGCCAGTGTTTGCGGTTCTATAGGTTATATCGTAGCAATAGAGAAATCGCGTTTGCCTTGCACCGACACGTCACATAGAGCTCGTTAAAAAGATAAATTGCGAATTGCAAAAGCTCTTAATCCTTTTTAAATGTAAGAAATACCTTCTCTTTAAACTTTCGTGTTGACACTGTTGTATCTGTGTAAATCGTAATATATAGTTTATAAAAATTGAGCAAAATTAATCTTGAAATCGGCTGTGATAGAAAGCTACACTCACTTTGCTGTAGTTGTGGCACTTCTTCTTTCCGTAGTTATATAAATTTTCAACATTTACTTTTAGTTCGAAAATTTTGCACCTCGTAAATTGAAAATGTTGTTAAAAGGTCATAGGGCAAAATTAATTATTGTTCATTGATTTCCATTTCATTTAATGTTTATGGAAGCTTTAATGGTCTTTGAATTGAGTTATACTTGGGTTGTTTGCAGACAAAGGGTTAAGTACGTGTATGTCAGCTCTGACGTATGAGTAAAGGTAAGGAATTTATTATGTGTATTTTATCGTATGAAGAGAAACGTAACGCTTTTGAGTTAACCCTTGTATTCATTTCACTTCTTAAAGAGGATGTCAGGATTGCAGCAATTGGTAAACCGTAGTCTCTGTGTACCCCGATAGCAAAGTGGTGAAATTTACGTTTGTATGTATGTATAAAATTTCCATACCGATGGCTACTATGAAAATCGATTCTTAACGAGTAAACTCCAAAAGTATACACGTATAGTATAAACATCATTTATGAAACGGCTATCTCAAAGTTTTTCTGAAGTATCTCTCAAATAGTTCATTATTTGTGTAAACAGGACTATGTCAATAGTATGCCCCGGGGACTTTGCAAGGAACTTCGCCATGTGGATTTAGGCCTATTCTATCATTTAAAGTAACTGTTTCAAAAGTTACTTGTAATTAAAGATCATTTTAAGTACGCTTGCTTTGTTCTATTTACCTTTGCATAGTAACATTATCCTGAATATAAATATGTTAAAGGTACACTTATTATGTTCAATTTATATTATTTATTTTTTATATATATAAAACACTAGCTTCTGCCAGCGTTCATTACGATTCTTACACCTTGAGTTCTATTATTGGACTTTTAGTGAGGATCCCAAATTTTTTTGAAATTAATATTAATTAATGTCCTGGTTCCTGGGATTAGTGCGTTAAAAACCATCAAACAAATAAAATTTTCACCCATATAATATCAAGTATCGATAAACGTTTTATTTGTTTTCATGATATCAATCTCTTTTATATATTATACTACTGTAATAAGTAGGTAGATATTTTAAGCGACTTTTACAGTGTTTACAGTGAGACTATATGTGAGTAAAATGTTCCATTTAATCAATTATATATGATTAAAATTACTAGTGGGTCTCATACTAATGTATCTTTTGTATTAACGGCCTTTTACGAAAGGACTTTAACTCCTAAATAAATCATGGTTTTACTTCGTAGGCCAATTTTAATCTTTTATTATATGAATTAGTTAAAAAGAAACACTGTATTGGCCCGAAAAGCTATAAATATTCATGAATTAAGTCTTAAACTGTGATATTTTCTTTAGCAAAAGATAATAAATCAACATTAGTGCTGAAGAACAATAGTTTGCGTTACGTAGCAAATTCTACGTGATATGCTACGACAATTCACATGTTATTTCAGCTCTTATGGGCTGCTTTCTCGGCGTGCTTTATGTAAGTCAGTTTGCCAACTTAGCTTTTATTTACCAAATTTTTGTTGTTTTTTTATTGCCCGTTCGTGTGTGTTATTGCAACCGAAATATTTTTACTTCGCAAAACACTGAACGGATATTTTCTTATGATAATTTCACCATGCTTTTGTCGTAAATATCCTATTCCCGCCAAGAAACATTTGATTGGCCATAAAATGCTATCTGGAATTCAGTTCGTTGTTTGGATTTAGTTTTATGTTACAACTGTCAACTTGTGAACAGCGAGCGTGAAGAAAATTACATTTCCAAGTGAAAATAGTAAGTGATATTTCTATACTATCGCCTTTCAATCTCAATGTAATCTTCTATTCGATTCGTAAACTTTTCACATCACGTGAAACACTTTACTGAGCTCTGTACTGATGACTTTTGAAGGAATTGAACTTTTGAAATGTATCTACGACTACAAGATTTTATTGACACATAAATGTAGCCAAAATTTGTCAAATAAAAACAAATTAACTATATTGAATTTATATTATATAAAAACTACTTCATTATAAACTAATTCAGTGCATTTTGTTTTGAATTTAATTAAATGTTTATTCATAATACACCATGCCTGAAATTGAAAAGAACTTATAAAAGAAATCACGTAATATTGTCGCAGTTTCCATATACTGTTGAGTTAAAACGCTGTCCAATCTATTCTGTTCACGTGTCGAAAAGGCAGCATTTTAATTTTATAAAATATACGACTGCAAACCGACCTGGCTTCGTGAAATTCGTTTCAGCTGTTAGCTTTCTGGGATTTTGTAAAGTAATTAAACGTATACTTTATAAATCCAATATAACAATGTAACTCGAAGAAAATATTTTTAAACCGTTTTAATGAAAAAATATAGTATCGATGTAATCTATAGACCTTACATGTTCGCTATAAAAACGTTTAATTGAAGACGATAAGAAGAAACGACAAACAAATATGATCGCAATTAAACGATCCCTAATAAATAGCGGTATTGTTTTGGCTGGTTATTGCGATTCTGTTGCCGAGACACGTACAGAATAAATTAAACTGCAATTCGGGGCCTTTAATATGGAGTATTGTAGCGCTATTGGCGTACCAAAGTGGGCTAGTGTGTCGATATGAGTGGTGCTCGGTTGAATACACACAGGTGGTTAGAGGTGTATCGCCGAGTTGCTGCCAATCGTAATGTAGCAGACCAATCATGTGTTTCTATGTCTCGAGGGGTTTTATTTCAGAACTCATATATACTCTACGATATTAAACATGAAAAATGTATGTTATTTTCCATTTGATGAGTTATTAGATCGGTTAGAATATTCCTTCGAATTATTATCGAAATAAATCATACAAAGTCTCGTTTATATAATGAACACGGCTTCGATACGCTCGATCTATTATTTTTAATATTCTTTTCATATTGGTAAAAATACCGTACTCTTTTAGATATGGTAGTTGTATTATTATAATAACAAAATCATTATTATATTTTTTAAAGAAGAAAGGAGAATTCATGTTATTCGTTTATTATAGATAAACCGTTCTTTATGTTGAAAAATACAAGTAACATAATGATCTGTTTATAGCTTTTCACTGTGAGCACAATAGATCGATTGTTTGCATTTTCTCATATCTTTTACGTTTGACCTCAGTATATATGAGTACCTAGATACTGTACCTTAGAATATATATCTGTATACAGTATTTAATCTAATCGTTGCTTTGAATCATATGAGGTTCGTTTAACTATAAAGGTTAGCCTTAGGCTGTGCTACAACACATTCAACACAGCAGGAGCGAATTAATCGCCCGCTCCAGTACCTCGTTTTACAAATTAGATATCTGTATTATGTAAACAATAAGTCCTAAGTAAGTAAACAGTTTAACTATGCTAAGTTTGAATTACAAAGCTGCAAACGATGGGCTGATCTTTATTATAAGTTTTATTTTATGGGTTTTTAGTCCTTTTTTAATTTTAAAAATATATTTCAATAGTTTTAGATTCGAAGCTTCTCTTTCCTGAAACCATTTTTTTGATCATAAAATCTAATATTAAAAGTATTATTTTAAAACGTTACTTGGTCTTGATGCTCCTTTTTTATCTTAGCCCATTCAACAAATAAATCAACATATTTACAAAATATGTAGTACGCACATACCTGTCTCTTTCATAACATTAAATAGATATCTTATACTAAATATATTACTGGTGATCCTAAAATAAAAAACTCAATCTCAACATTTATATTGTAGATATTTAAAAGTAAATTAAAATCTTTAAAACCCGTCACTCGCTGGAAAGTTTTCGTGTCGACAAGAAACTCAAAACCGGATTAAAGTAATAACAATTAATTACAGACCTTTTCGACATGTTAACGTTAAATCATTTTAAGAAAACATGTTGCGTTTTGTTGGATTTGCGCTTATTTTTCATAAATTCGTACTCTTCTATTATTTAATAATGTCTTGTACCCGAATTTTGTAGATTTTGGAAGTGAACACACGTGTGCTGCCATTAGTTAAAATTATACTTTAAGTGTTCGTTAAAATGAAGGAGAGGGTTCCATTCTGATTATTACCTTTATCAGAATCATAAAGAAATATGAAATCGTACGCAATTGTGTTTAAAAATGTTTTGTAGTGTCATAGCGCTTACTGTGTGCATCCTTAATGAGTTTCCATTGTAATTATTTTTCAGTATTCTTTATGAATTTCCTATCTGAGAGTTGCTTGTCCATTTCGTAGCGGAAACATCCTTTCCTCACTTAATTATTTCCCTTTTTTTTAACAACGTTCAATATTCATTCCAATATTCGTGGAACGAACATTAAAATTCATAACTCAGCTATTATATCCGTCAACATCTGGCGCCACGAGGAAGTTATTATCTCCAAGTCGGAGAAATGCATTAATTAATTTGTATTATGTTTGTAGATATGTATTTACTTTAAATTTTATTTAGTTATATTAACATTTAAACGTGAAAAACATTTCATAACTTTAGTAGTATCATTGCAGATAAATTAATTACAAAGTTTAAATTCAAAAGGCCATTAATTGAAAAGTTGCCATAAGAAGTCTACGCGAAATATTACTTTTATTTAATTAGAATAAAGGTAAAGAGCTTTAACATTCTGTTTTTTATGGTTCGTAACTAATAATTTCGTCACTTTTTACCGTTTTTTTATTAGATACCTTCTTATTTACTTTATGAACATAGACATAATACACACGTTCACATTTATCAATATATGTATTATAATAAAGTAATATCGTTGTTTTTTGTTGTAAAGTAACTAACTGCAAACTTTTAACAATTAAGCTGTATACAAAAGCCAATGCTAGGTAGGTATGTTCATTTTATCTACTTTCCGACTTTTGCGAGGAAATTTTATGCAAAGTGTTTTAAAGTGGCTGAAATATAATTATAGTGTCTCCTGATTCCGCTTTTGTAACAAAACTCTAAAGGTATAGAATTTGCAAGAAAATTAGACTCTGCCAAATTGTTCTGTGCTACATACTTTGTTAATAATTACTTCGAGGCAAATTCAATATTAGTTAGATTGAGGTACAGAAACAGTGCTAGTAAAGTGTTAGGCAAATATATAGATAAGTGAAAATACACAAACAGATCTATTTTAACTGGACAAATAAAACTGGCTATCGCCATAGTGTATGGGTGTAATGTAAATTTATTTTTTTACCGTATTGTTGACGAAAAAACTGTTTGTGACTGTTATAGATAAGCCGACATAAAGTTAATTCATTATAGTTAAAAACGCAGCTACATGACGCCATTAGTTATTTAATGGCGTACTTTCGATCTATTTATTTAAATAAAAATCATTTAGATGTTCATAAAATGAAATCGAAACGCATTAGTGCCCTTCACTTTTCCGTCCAAGAAACGTGGTTCGTGACCTGGATGGAATTTGACATTCTTTCTTCCTGATATCCTTCCGCTCGATAATTATTAAATAAATATATACAGGCTTATACAATTTAAAAATATGGTATGAAGATGTTAGATAAAGCATCTAATTCCCCATTGCTAAACCATTTTTAAACCGGCCTTATCAAACTTACGTAAACTATGATGTTTAGAACTTTTTCTTCAAATGTACAAAGTAATAATTTTATTTTGATTTCACACTCGTTAAGGTTATAAAGTGTTTACTGTTATCACCCAGAATTGTCGCCAACTCATAAACAGTTGGCGGTTTGAACGAAGAGACACCGTAAATAAGACGTTAAGTGCATGGGAACTGCTGTAATATATTGTTGCTTGAAAAATAAAAATATTTACTCTTTGTTTTCCTACAAATAAATGGGTTGCCTGTGAGTAGTTGATTTAAAACCGAGGAAAGAGTATTCCGTACTTAGAAAAAACAATTTTTCATAGACCAATGAACTACCAATACGCTTACTCAAAATAAACACATACCGCACATTATAAAATTTTAATATTTTTGGTTCTTTCTATCCTTTTGATTAACTTAAATATAAAATAAATAAAAAATTATGTGAACATACTATTGTGCTTCAAAAGCCTTGAATTCTAAAAGTTGTCGCTTAAAGCAAACTTTATGTAAAACGGTTTGTATACAATAAATAATTGACTTAACATGAAAATAGGTTCTGTGTCTCGTAAAAAATATTTAATAACTTTAATTACACATTTTAAAAGAAACTTTGTTAGAATGTTGATGTAACAAGAAGTGTGTTTATAGAGTTTATTTAGAATTAAAAAGTAATTCTTTATAAAACCAACAACGTGATGTTGCTCCAATTTTGTTCCTAATTATTAATGGAAAGTTGTAAACACGAACATCTTATTGAGTCAGATAATCATTATAAAGTTTGGCATAGATAATAATAATGAAGGAAACGAAAGTACGTCGTATTCAAAGCTCATCGTTAAGCTCCACAATTAGACGTCTTTTGTTAGTAAGATATTGATAAGTATTTTATATCGAATGTTTTTGTATAATAAAAGGTATGCCTGTAAAAGAGTTTTCCTCATCTAAGAACTGGGAAGATAGTCAATCTCTCCTTGTCACTTTTCATCGTAAATTTCATTTTCCTTAGATGTATGGCACGATAAAAAGGAATTATTTAGATTGTGCCTTCATTTGTTTGTTATTATTGTCTTCATATTACTAAAAACAAAAGACTTATTTAATATTAGATTTTCACGATAAAAATAAAAAATCTTTGTTGGTAGAAAGAAGCTTGTACGTTTTGAGTATAAAATTTAAATGAATAAGAAGTGGTCGTAGGGTGCCATTAATCGGAGGCCGACTCTTACTTGATTGCTTTTTTGCTCTTGGTATTCTTTGTTCTCATTTTCTTTTCCGTTTTAATTTAATATGGAACGAAGTAAAAATAATATTTTATTAAAAAACTATATTATCTACTGAACTTATCGATAGTTAATTTAATACAAGCTGTCAAAATATATTGTAGGCGTATTTAACAAAATAATTTTAACGTTGAAACACGTTCATATTTTTTGTACTCCCATACCGATGAAAAATCTGGGCAGATATGAAGTAGCAATTTTATTAAGAGATAAATTCAGTTTTCTATTAGCGAAATGATGAAAAAAGTTCACCTTTGACTGAAACCAATTTACTGAATGAGTTTTCTGATATTCTGTTGTGTTATTCATGTATCCCACGAATATGTAAGTCATCCAATGTCTAAAATGTTCGAGTAATACTTTCGCATCCTATAGTTTGTTAGCTAATGCAACAACGATTTTCTATATAATTAGTAAGTTAAAAAATCATAAAAATATATTAACAATTATGAATTCTAAACCACCAATTGATAATAAATATTAAACCACTTCTTTAGGACAGATATAGCATAAAGCTCTCACGATGGTAGGTTATCATTCATTATTTATTTTGAAATTCATAAATTCTTCCATAAAATGGCGGTGAGTGATCGCCACCAAATAATTTTCATATATAATACGTGTATTTACTGTCTCTTTAACTTCGGTCAAAGTTCTCTTACTAAACATTTCATATACATATTGAAACTTTGATGCACTAAAACAGATTTAACGAAGAGTGCGTCTTAGTTTGAGCAATATCAATTACGTCGCACTACGTGTCAGGGTAGAGGCGAGCGCGTGACCGACCGCCAAGAACTTAAACTGCAATTTGCAAAATATGAAACGTGCGGCTGCCTAAATAGACACTTACCGCACTTAACATTTATTTTATATCTGACAGCAGCGATGCCGCGGCTTTCGCACAAACGTAGCATCTATACCTATATATAAAAAGTGTAGCTAATCTTGAAACTGAAAGTTTAAAGGCAGCCAACCTTAAAATATAGACGTATGTTTTCCAGGAGTTTTTAAGAAATTTTTGGGACAAAAATTCTGTGATATAGGATTCTACGTAACTTAAACTGTTCACGTAGCGCCTGCAACAGAAGGACAGAAAAGAAAAACGTTTCCCTGTTTACATAAAATTATTCATTGATGCTTTGCATCTATTAACCTTAACACGATGCTTTATAGCCTTTAGTCTTTCTCGATAAATGCGTAATCCAATACTGAGAGAAATTATCAATCAGTAGTACCTGAGATTAGGGCGTATGACCGAACTAACGAACAAATAAACTCTTTAGCTTAATTGTATTAGTGTAGATTTAGATTACAACATAGTTGTTGAGGATTACCTATTCTCTGCATCACGAGTATATTTAACAACATAACTAAACCAGCTGGTAAATGGTTAAATATTTATATAGCTGAGGTATTTAATATTCACCTAATAGCTACTCCCTTATTTGTTGAGAACAATCAAGAAATGTACCTTGCAAATGATTCTGTATGTTCTTATCTTACTAATATTAATAATGATAAAGTGTTTACACGTGCATGCAAGTGGCTTTGCTATTATGAAAGATCCTGCATATTATATCAGGGATCTCGGCTCAAATTAATTAATTTCTGTAATTGACTTAAGAGATGTAGGGACTTCTCTAAGATACACTTGGTTATCTTTGCTGTTTCCATTCTCATATGTACCTATGTGTATATAGACAACTGGTAACTTAAACGATGATTTTATAAATATTGACTTTGCAACATAATAAGAAAGTGCTTTTTAAAGAATTGATATCGATATAATCCGAATACTCGAAATAAAAATAGATGAGGCCGACATCAAGACGTCACAACGTCACAAATGAACTTATACGCCTAAGGTTTAAGGTTGGCAACGCACCTTCTAGATCTACTGATTTTAGAGGTGTCCGTGGGCGACAGGAATTACTTAATATAAATGAACTGTATGCTCGTTCGTCTTCCTATCGCATAAAAAAGACTATCTGACAGAAAAGTTTTGTCTGAAAATTGGCTATCAGGCAAGCCGATTCCATAAAAAAGCCACCGTTGTCACTATAACCATGACTAATAACATTTTCAAAAACATAAATCATAGAACATACTTTTAAAAAACCAATCTGTCACGGAAGCCGTGTATTCAGCAGCAGCACATTTTTTATTCACGCTATCTGTTCCGACATGTGAAAACCAAGTTGCGAAAAAATATACTATAAACTATTTCATAAACTATAGAGATCTGAAAATTTATTAAACAAAATAATAATAGGAAAGTGATATAATATTCAAGCACTGTGGTACGTCGAGCGGCGAGATAAAATAATACATTTTAATTTAAATTCAATTATAGTTCGCAATAAATCCTATGATATTAATATTTGAAAATATTGCAGCCGAGGATTTGCAATGTCGAAAAGCTCTCATAAATACATAAAGTTCCAATGACATCGTTATAATGAACATATTGATGAAGTCCAATCATTATTCTACTTTCGATCTGATGACATTAAAAGTTAAAGTTATGGTATGCTTCAATCTAAGATGAATTTTAAGAGATCGCAATTTACATTACATACATATTTAATTTCCGTAGCATTCCCGAGTGAAAGTTTAATCCCTATGGTTTTTATTTTAATATTTATGAAGGCACCAAGTCCGGCTTACTTTAATACTTTGGAAATATTACCATATTAAGATATTGTTACAACTTTGAAGTAATTGCTTATTGAAAAAGTGTAAATCTCTGTTTTATGGCAACTTAGTGAAATAAAATAGCGTAGAAAGCAAAAAGTGAATAGCTGAAAGTATGATGTCGACGTCAAAGTGCAAAGTCGTGGACTTTATTGTTTTAAAACTATCTTGTTTTGTATTTGTTTGTTAAACTTTTTACAACTGCATAGTACATTTACACACTTTATGTATATTTCGTAATAATATTTTATGTTATAGAAATATTGTTTACTGTGTGCATATGAAATATCTCATAATTCAGTCTCACTTACATTTATATCAAACAGTTAAGATGGAACTTCATTCTTACACCTTATAGAATAAATCGATGTGTGCCGTTTAGTATGTACAAGTAGCTAGATGAGATATTATAGGAGTTATTAGTATATTATTTGTGTTATTTAATAATTTCCGGGTCTGATTAAAATTTACTGTAAAAATAGATTGCAGAATAGTACTGATGACAGATTAACTCATTTTAAGCCCGATCTGTAGTAATTTATCAGAACAACGAGGCGCGGGTGCAATGTCACCGTCAACTTATACAATCAACACTTGATTAATGGGGCATGAAATTATGTAACTCTTATATGAAAAAAATATAAAGTTCTCTATAGAAACACTGTCTATTAAGGTCAGTAACGAGATAAAGAATTGCCAATACTAATTTAACTAACAGAGATGAAGACGACACAAAGCATCTAGTGTAAAAATCTTTTATTCATACAATATTCAATGCATAAGCTTAATTAACATAGTTTCAACAAAAGTAGTGGCAAAAAGTGCTTTGAAGGATTAACATTTGTTCGTATATACGTAAATGGACACAGAGTACAAAACATTATTTCTAGTTTTACTTTTTGGCTTCTATAGAATTTATCATTATTGCGAGGAATTGTTTGAATTAATTCCTGATTCAACCCATGCCACCTCGACGTCTGGCATTCCACAAGCGCTCGGTTCCTAAGACACTTTTTGCTTCGCATAACCATTCTGTGGAGTCAGCTGTTGCTAATAGTTTTTAGGAAACGAATTGGAAACTTAAATAAACAACTACTTTATGGTGTTACTGCTGTGGGTTGTGTAAAAAAATAACAAGTAAATCGCCTACGCGAATTATATATAAGGTCACTTGAAACAAAGTCCCTTATATATAGTAATAGGATTTGAGGAAGATCATAAAGTCAAACGAATACCAGTAGTTCTGCGCCGAGGAGTCGGTACTATCCAAATCAATATTTTTATTGACAGGGAGCGGATGTCGACAGATTTCTCACGCGCGACAGCAGCTGCTAGTGACATGTTTCGACTGTCCGCGTCTGTTTCGTTAGCTTCCTTTTTATTTATGAACGAGTTGAACGACGCTTATTGCCGTTTTATATGCGAGACACGATTCGAATATACCAGTGATTCCTCCTAAATATTTAAGACACAAACGCAGATGTTATTACATTATTTGACTTTGTTAATGTGTACTATACACACATTATTGTGTTCAACGCGTAAAGATAAAGAACGATTGTGTACAATAGTTCTTAAAACATTACTTAATTTAGCTCAAATAAGTGAAGATTTGCGCAAGTTGTATACGAGTAAATGTAGTTAATTGAGCCCCTTTATATATTTCACTGTTTTCGTCTATCACTTTGCACAAAGTTATCCCATGTTTTCTCATTGGCTTCCAATTTTGTCGAAAAGTTTGCTCATTCCCGAATCTCCACTCGGGTGCTTCCTCACGAGTTACGTACCCTGCATTGTATTCACGATGCGTATAAAATGTCTCCTCGTAAACTCTGTACTTGCCGTCACTTTTTTAATTAACTAATTGATAACTGTAAAACTTTTACTACGTAAATCTATCTTTTTAGGTGTGAAGTAACCTACTTTCTGGGCGAAAATAATTTTCTATTGTTCGCAATACTCGTAACATGGGAAATATATAGTAGGAAAATATTACTTTTGGTAAACATTTTTGTATATCAAAATATTGTGCCGCGCAAGATATTGTTTTTCCACAAATAAAACAGTACTGCCTTCTTATTCTAGAATAGCCATTGATTTCAATTATCGATAGCGTTATTGTTTCTTATCGAATGTCTTCAGATTTTTTAAAATCCTAACTAATTATTAATTAAAGGTTCCAAAAAATATTGATATATTTAAAAATATTGTATGTCTAGCTGATTGTTATTTCTAGGTTAAATTGGCTTTACGTCATTGGCAGCAAATGGGATAAGGATAGGGTAAATTTTCTTTGAAACGTCATAGCTGCGTCAGAATGTTATGGGGTTGGCAGACGTCTAGTTTAGCAAGATTAATATCCGAAGTCTTATTGAGTTTACGTACTTATTTAACAACGAACAGCTTTTTTCAACTTCAGCTTAAAAGTGAAATAAAGTTAAACCAAACTTTCAGCAATAAATATTGTAAACTACGTGGTCGTTCTGTACATTTCTACCTTCCCTTATCTGTCCGGATTACACGTAAAGTTTCGGGAATTAAGTAATTATCTCAGAATGGAATTACCGAATTAACGGGTTGCGAGATTAATCCAAAATGCGGCAGTCGCGAGTCAGTTTCTAGTTCCGGTGGGCACTGAGCCACGGATCCGGCCTGCTTTCCTACGGCGCTCGTTAACGAAACAATAAATAATGATTTAGACGTCTCCACTATTTCAGGCTTTTGTTCGACTATCATATTTTCTGTCGACAGAAGGGTGGCGTTTTAACGTTTTTCCGTTTCTGATACCGAAGAAAATACAATATCTGATAGTGCGCCAGTACTTAATCGTTCTGCTATTATATTAAATGTCAAATCTGTGTAAACATGTTTGTAGTACTTTTGAATAACAAAACAATTTCTTTTTCAGGTAAATTATATTTCAGTTCCCTCGAGCTTTGAAAGTTTTGGGTAAGTTTCTAAAATCGCTGTACACCTGTATTCTGATGTTCCTTGAAGATCAAAATAATTAATTAACATTTAATTTGAACGTTATTGTTTATTCCATATCGTTGACATTTATCAGATTGATATTTTATAGAGACATTAAGGTTCAAAGCACATTTATTATGTTAAATTCTACTAATTGGCTACTAATATGACTGATTGGGGCATGTATGTATGAGTATATTTTAACACTCGTATTTCGTATAATGATAAGCATCAAACAATTGATTGATTAATATTGTTAACAATATAGAACATTATTATTAAACCATTGCTTATCGTAAAGGATTCTGACATCAAACAATAACTTCTATTTATTGTGCTCCAATTTAATTTGGTTTGTTAATGTTTTTACTGAAGTGAAGATGGCTTAAATAGTTAATTACAAATGTTCAAGTGAAACGTCTGTCGCTTCATGCCTGCGGAGATTTAAGCTGGAAAATAATCTAATTAAAAGCTTTGTCTCTGATAACGTCTATTTTCACAACAAGTCTAGAAGTTTAGTTGTATTGATTGTTTTATTATTGCGATTTTGTAAACTTTACAGTTGTTCCATAGACTTTTGTTCGTATTATTCTTGTGTCTAAAAATCTCTTGATGAAATCTGAAACTTGTCTAAATAAGTTTCATTATTTATTTTGATGTTTCCAATTTTTTTCAATTCCAATTCAATGTTCCTACAAAATTATATGTATTAATAAACAATATAATTGGAGTTCTTAACGTTTGTACAAGTTTCGAGTAAGGGTGCCGCGGTTCTTGTTGTATAACGACTTCAACTTTCTTTGACTAACACATAAAATCGTCTAAACTCGTTGTCTCTCTTGATACAGGTACAGCTTGCTGCTAGCTTGACTTTAATGTAAATAAATGTTCAATTATAGTGAACTAAATAGGTATCTTTGATCTTATTAACTTTATAGTACTTATAATATTTTTACGCAGATCGTTTTCTACTTCTGAATCTAAGTTAATATATATCTATGCATAGTTTAAAGTTAAATTTCAATACTAAGGTTTATAGAATGAAAATCTTTGACGTTAAATTAACAAACTCGTGAAAGCATCATCGATCGCTTTACATGCAAACGAACATGCCAAACTAAAAAAACACCTTTTTGCGTTATGATTTAAAATATATATATAAAGGCAACACGTTTCCTTAAAACAATATCCACTCAAAGCATTCTTTTGTTTGCCAGTCAAGAGTCGTAAGTACATAATACAGACTTTTTTTAAGTATGTATAGACTCACGTTGCAGTTTAAAATTTGAAAAAGATATTTTTTTACAAATTCTTTTAATAGTGAAAGCATTGACTGCAGTGCGAAATAGTAAGACGGTTATAAACGTGAACGAATCTGTATTGTTGTAAAAAAGGTTAGTTCATTGTTTTCGTGTTCGCAAAGGAAATGTCCAGCGTTGACATGAGATGCTTGTTGGTGATGGCTTTATATGAAAGTCTTTTATGCCATTATTAACAGTAGAAGTACGACAGATATTTAGAGACTGATTTCTTATTTTGTTAGAAAAGTTATTTCATAGTTTTCAAATGACGTTTTGCATTAGACTTGTTTATAGAAATTCGTTTTGTATTAAGGCATCATTTCTAAAAAGACAGAAGTAGGCTGTTGAAAAGTGAATACTCTCAGCTTGAAGACTTGTTTAAGTCTTCGGAAATTTTGTTGTAGAAGTAAGTTTTCCATCTCCAGATTCCATCAATAGTAACTTTTACAAGTTGTAAGATGCAATTTTAGCGAATAATGGAGCAGTTATGTATGGAAGGTTTCGTTTGAATTCAATTTTCTGAGCGAAAAGTCTGACTGGCAAATATTTCTGAGTCTGCTCTATATGGACAGTGGGCAACGTAAATATTAATTATAGCGTACGCATTGGACATTTTAATTACGTAATACTGGCTATAGTTATACCGTTATTATATTACGTTTCATAGGTAATATTTTTAAATTAAAACGTCATTTTGCTCAATTTTAGTGTTTGTACTGTAAATTCACTTAATGCCAAAAATGAACGATGCTTTAAAATGTAGCGCGTGGCTATGTCAGTAATTTTGAATGTACGTACGATGGCCCATCGAACGTAAATATTCCTGTATTTTCGTTGATAAAAGCTTTACCATTATAACCTATTTACTTAATATCGTAATGGGATTATACAACACTTCAGTGATTTCGAGATTTTAAAGTTTACGGTGGCGTAAAGCTTTTCCTTGTTTATTACGATTGTATAAATATTTTTTCAACCTATCAAATACTGTTGCTGATAACGTTATATATTACGTTTGTAACGTGTATTTCTTTTGCGATAATCGTTGAAAATGTACGCGTCTACGAAGTCTATTACGTTACGTTCTGTACGTTGAAAGTAGTGAATATAGGTCATGTAACTGAGGTATGCCCTACCATCGAGTGAGCTTCTCGCTTATCTGAAAGCGTGCTTACAGCTTTAAGCCGCACTTAGATCTAAACATACCTTTTCATGTTCTTTCCTATCGTTTATTAAGCAAATTATAAAAATAAAGTTGCGTATCTTAAAAACTTTACAAGTAATGTTCGTAATTATTTCATGATAGGACGTTCGTGTCTGTTCCTGTACTGGTCTATAAAGTTGCGATGAGCATTGAAAAGCTTGAAATAAGGTCTCGGGTCATAAATACATGATCCTATTTATAGAGTTAAAAGCAGTGCCCCGCGGTTTTACCCGCGTCGCGATATATTTGTAAATTACAGCCAATGTGTTATTCTGATGTGTAAGCTGTATTATTAAAAAGTTGAAAAGTTTCGCGATTATAATATTAGTAGAATGATGATTAATTGTATCCCGTACTCACACCTTCATAGATATATTTTCTTAAATTTAAAAAATAAACTCAATTTTAAAACAAAATTTTGTTTAAAATTGCATATTACTATAAAATATAAAGTGTTAAATAAAGTGATATATGACCAGCGCCTAAAATCTATGAAAATTATAAGGCTCAATATCCAATCAATTTTCTACTAAGAATACTTTCAAGATCCTGCATAAAACTTTCTGAAATAGCTCAATATTTACTTCAAAAATATAGTATTCATATGTGTCATAAAGTAAAATGAGATTAGTTTGATTCAGTATGTCATTAACTACAACTTAGAAAGCTTATTAGGAAGAGAGTGTAAACAGCATGACATGAGGTTAATATCATATTGCATGTTTAACCGGGACTTTCGTGTCCAGACAAACTCACAGAGCTATTAGAGAGATGTTAAATAATATTTCATTTTATATACTACTCTTGCTGTATATACATGCGTACTTCAGTTAATGTTACAATTTTTTTATTTAAATTAGCATTCTCAAGAAAGAAGATTGACAAAAAATTAATAAATTTGCTATAATATTTCTAGTACCGCAAGTGAAGCAGAAGCTTATAATTTAGTTCTATGTTCGAATAAAAGTGTCTAGAATGTCTAAAAGTCTAGAGGCAAGAGGAAAAAGGCGTCGCGAGAGGTCGTAATAATACTTTACTGTCATCAATTTTTTGCGTCTCTGACTATGGCAACTTTTATCTTTTATTGTCTTTGGAGCTGCTAAGAGTTCTAAAGTGGTTATGATGGCATTAAATTGGTTTATATATAAGTTATACTTATGTTAACTTACGGATATTGTTACAAGCAATTCTTGTCAATAGTAATCTTGATTAAAGGCGAAGAGAAAACTGAATTATTGAAAGTTATGTAGACACGTATTTATGTAATACAAGATGTTAATGTCAACTTAGGTAAAATCTAGGAGATGTTATCCTTAGAAACGATTGTATGGAGGCAAATAGGCAAGATATTTGGTGCGTCAAGCGTCATTGCGCGTGGGCGGCGGGCGGGCGGGACGTGCGGCGGCCAGTGACACGCGAGCCCGCCCCGAAGGCACGCGGTTTCCGACGCACCGCAACTTCGTCGTCACCGCGACTTAGACATTCGCCCGCGATCTTGTGTGGGACATTTGTTTGTGTACGATCATTATTTTGTGTTATCTGTGATAATTGTATTTACTTGTGAACACCTTATTGGATTCTAAATTAAAAGTATGTATGAAAATATCACACACCATCCTTTCTATACAACTTAATGCGCTTATAAACAAATTAATTAA
>JAOSYY010000014.1:7174646-7185139 GCA_025727935.1 Hebomoia glaucippe | reverse complement strand
AAATTAAAAGTATGTATGAAAATATCACACACCATCCTTTCTATACAACTTAATGCGCTTATAAACAAATTAATTAAGAGTACAATATTGAAGAAAATTAAGAAGTTTGCCCATTAAATTTTAATAGGAATTTAGAAAAAACCAAGAAATTTTGTGGGGAATATTATAAAAGGCACATTAATTATATAAATATATTAAAATATATATTTTAGTGTTTCAAATCTCATTAAGAAATTAAAAGATTTGAATAAAGTACAGTCTGTTCTAAAACATATCTATAAATTACATTTTACAAATATATTATGAATGCATTAGTAGTTCATGAGAAATTATTTCTTTATTTAAACTTTACACTAGTCTTCTGCCCTGTGGCTAAACTTGGAGCTATCAAGGCGTCTCATTAAAGTAAAACAGTGTTGTATAGTAAGATTATGAAATTAGTAATATCGTGTTTTAGGCTTTGAGAACTATCGTAACAGGACGATAACATAGCTTAAAATTCATATGCGTGTTGTACATAACCATGTGTACAACTCCTACAGTATGTTTATATTATAAGTTCTACGAAACCACTCTAATTAATGAATTTAATATAATTAAATAATCTAACATTATTGAATTTAAGCTAATTAAATTAAACTAAGAAATATAACTAAAAGCATTAGGCGAGTTAACAACACACAATGAGATACAACTCAGTATTCCCCGAGTGAGCACAGCTGTACTAGATTTCAGTGAGATATTTGAAAGGTCCTGAGAGTTAAAACAGTATTATTTTATACGATTTTCATACTTTTGAAACGTGTTTAATAGTTTCTCAGATTCGAAAGCTGGATAGTACCTAATAATTTTCTAAGTAAATTATTTTATTGTAGAGATATGATAATAATAATAATATAATCAAAATAACAAATAGTATATATTGAGTTAAATATTTTATTATTAAAATCTAGGTTTAACGAAAATTGAGTCCAAAGTCTTTAACTATATCATTTATCATAGATGCAATATATTCGAGTCTCATGACAGTCGTAGTATTTGAGCTTCGGTGCCATATGCATTTAATATTGTTAGTAAAAATAGAACAATATTCAATTTTCTGTCACTTCTGCTATCAGTCAAAAATTACTTGTTTTTACCATGTCGTTCAATCAAAAAAAAATCATGATTTTGTTGATTGACCATCATAACGTCTAAACGTTATGATGGTGAAATACGACTGTATTGGCAAGTTATAATATTTCTGCAGGTGACGCTCAAGTGGAGCATTCGCAGCGAATTTAAATTAAAGATATGCCACCTGAAAATGCTAATGCAAGTGAAAACTTTTAAAGAACTTCAAGCAGAATCTCTGGCACCTACTGCGAATGTTTGCTCGCAGTTATTTAAATAAATATGCGCAATTTACGTTGAGTTATTTAGCGCAAATCTTTATGAAAAGATAGTTATGTCAAACTTGATTTTAAATTATGTTATGTTTGCAAAATAAAATTTGAGAGTTTTTCCTTACATGTAGAGAATTCGTTAGTAGATACGAATGTTCTGAATGACTGAATTACTCCGAATTGTAGCTTAAAGCTCTTTTGAGAACTTTGCTACAGCGGTGACGCAGTCTCGCTCAGTACGAGGAAATAATTTTTTACGCAACAAAATTTTTATTAAATATAGAATATTAAGTACAGAACTAAGTAACATAATGATGTTTATCATAAAGCTTACAGTGCCTTTCTTTTATCGTAAATCTGGTTATAGTCTTCATCTGAAAAAACAGCCAAATCGAAAGTAATGCGTTTGGGGAAATAAATTCTAAAAGAAATCTTTTATCGACGCATCTTGCAGATAAGGCAAATTTTGTGTAATGTATAATTGGTATACGTCATTATTCCGAAAATGGAAAGCAATATTTTTCAATAGATAATTGTATTACGCTTTTCCCAAATTGGCTCTCGAAATATACAATACATAATTTTCTAAACCTTGAGAGCTTTTCAAAAAGATACTCGTAATTACATTACAAGTAGCGATTATGTTATTATAATATCAAACATAATTTGAAATCTCATAAAGTATTTCTCAAAATTATTTGTTCGAACTGTATTAATTTTTCTTGTCAACAGTAAGGGCGGATGTTTCGAATATCGATATTGAATTAATTGGATGTTTGCTTGAATCCCGAATTGATTGCTTTCAATAAACTAACGATTGAGCACATTCACGCGCCGCCCACGCTCGTCACTGATCCGATTCAGGACATTAATAGCTATTTGTCATGCGTCACCGTTGATTGATGTATGATTACTTAATTACTTCATCGAGTCATTTTGTGTTCAGCTCATTAATACTACTGGAAACGTTCAAACTATACCTTTTAAAAGATTCTCTTTCGTTGCAATCATTTTAAGATATTTAAAATACATGTACCTCAGCATATTATAATTTTATCTTAAGCCAAACATTATTGTTTTGATAATAACAACAATTGTATTCTTTTCTAATTAGAAAATATATTGAAAAACGAACTCTGTTACTTTAACCTTCGGAAAATCCAAATAAGTTTTAATAAGGCGATAAGGCATTGTTAAATAAAATTAATGAGGTCATGTGGCTGCAGTAACACTTCCACATCACCTGAGTTTTATTATATAAGATAGTCTAAATTAAAAAGCTTTCTTATTTTTTGTCATTCAATGGTTTTTAAATATTAACATAGAATTGAAGGATTATCACAAAACGATTAATGTGTTCTTTCCAATCCTAAGTTTTATTATATCTTTTAAATTCAATGTGATAAAAAAACTACTTTGTCTTTGATCTCAGAACATTTCCGAAGTGCAATCTGATTTCAATATATGTCACCTTAGAGGAAGGTAAGATCGAATTGACAGCGTGTAATCTTAACATGTCACTCCTTAAAGATTTCAGACGATTTTCTTCTTAAACCCTTACTGCGACAACCATATTAATGTCAGTGCCATGTGAATATTAACGTTATCGCAATAATCGTACTAGTTATATGTATACGGAGCAATCTTTTGTTGATATTTGATAGATGAATTCTGCAAATCGGTATGTCATGTTGTCGTTTCACAATGCAGCAAACCACAGACTGTTGCAATAGAGATGTGCATTGTGCGTATACAATAAATAATTAATTCGAGTGTATTAAGAAAATGCATAACTATAATAATATCTAAGAGTTATTTAGAAATTAAATCTGGCATAAAAAGTTATTCACTGTGCGACTCTGTTACCATAAAGCGTTTGGATTGCAATGTAATTATTTCTCATATTCTATTATAAATCCTATTAATTTTAGGTTCATCTCTACCGATGTTGAGTGAAGTTACATTAACCAATCATAGAATTTCAATTTCAGAATCAATGGTTCGAAATTGAAAATCAACCAATTTAGAAGAATCTGATTGGCTTTTGATATTCTGTTCCGTATTGCTGACATAGCATTATTTAGGTATATTACTTGATAATTGATATTGATATTGACTTTTTAATATCTGTGAATGCAAAAGAAATAATAATAAAAAAGGTTTCATATAAACATGATATAGGGACTATCCTACGGATAACTTAATTTTAAAATTGGGATGTATTGATATCTCATTTTTAAACAGGGTATTCTGCTATCTTTTCATCTGTTCTTAATCTTTTATAAACGTCAGATTTTGGGACAATTTACATATGATAATAGTACGACGGAATTACTTAGTCAAAGGATACAAAGGGCATTGTTATCCACATAAATGTGAAATGATTTTGAGAGTAGAATATTCTGATATAAAAGGGTCCTTATCGGTTTTATACGAACCAGTAAACAAAAATCCAAAAGCTCGGTCATTCTCCATCTTGTACTATGTACTTAATGACGACATTATTTCTGATTCATGAACTAAATAAACATTTTGTCCTCCACACTCGCTTCTGATATATGTTAACAAGTCTTAATAAATACTGTGTCGTTATGTCTCACATTCAGTAATCTTACAATCTTTTGAAATATACGAAAATATTAAGTAACTTCTTATAGTTTTAATTACACTCCTAAGGTTTCATAAAATATTTTTGAAATTTTTTTTAAAAATTGGTAAAAATTGTTCGAGATTACTCTTGCAAAATACATATATCGTATCATTACAAATTCAGCTCACGTTCAGGTACCCAAAGCAAAGAAAATTCGCTATATTGTGGAATAAACACATCTATTTACATTACAAAGCCATACATTTTCTTTACCATATGCAGGCATGTAGTGTATAGTCAGTAGAATAATGTTGTGTGCGAATTCCGTGAAAGCTGACGGTTATGTTCAGGTTAAAATGGTGGTAATTTAGCATTAAAAGAGCTTATAAAGTAGTAACCTTAAACTATATTACTCAATACTAAAGTGTTCAAGTTTGTAACGATGTTAAGAACGTAATACAAGTTTAGTCGTAAAGTGTAACAGCTGCATGGCAAGTAATGATTCCTCGAGGCAAAGATATTGAAGGCTGTGGGCAAAAAAAGAACTTTATACTGAAAAATAAAATGAAAAATCAATTATAAACATCAAACATCGTATCGTGTTCTACTATAATCAATATTCGTTAGGTCTAGTCTATAAATATTAGGGTTTTCAAATACTAGTTCGACCTACTTTGTACAAATTTTCCTTTTATATTATCTCGTAATGCTAGTCGAACATAAATATCTATCTAGCTTTTTCATGGATTTTCACCTTAAAATCACGATCCCTTTATATTGAGAGAATGAGTAACCTAGTTATTTAGTATCCAAGGCTTTTATCGTTAAAGAATAAATTACAAGAAATACTGTGCTGTGAATTTTTTTATTTTCTATTGTACTTTGGACGCCCAAATATATCTCATTATAATTAAAACGAGATCACAGTTTCAGCAACAAATAAAATATTAATGTTATAGAAGACTAGTAAAGATATTCTTATATAAAGTATCAGTAATAAGTAGCACAATGCTACACATGCAGTCTTTGCGAGAAAACAATACAGACCTCTAATTACAATGGGACTTTTGTTCGTACAACGGATACATTATGGTTACTATATGTGTGTAAATATCGTACTACCATTTATTGTCCGTCCGTTCATATTTTCATACAGTGAGCTTTCTGTTATATCTAATGTTAAGTAAAAGAAGGTTTTATATGGATCAAAATCTAAAAAAGATAAAACTAAATTTTAATCAAACATTCAATTATTGAAAATTGTTGCCCATAGGAAACAGCGATCTGGAAGTTTCCGAGAAAATTCGTTTGACTTAGCTCCATTCAATATAATATGAGAAATTGTTGCTATGAGGTTTAATACTCAGTTCCGAGCGGTATTTCCGCGATTCCTGATCAACCACTGCATTATTATTACTCTAATATCAAAAGCTTTAGTATTAATAGATGCATTGAATAGACAGGAATAAATGCTTGGCAGAATATGTATGTATCTACCGAAAAATTGGATGTTATAAGCACAACTATCAACGATATACTTTAACATATCAACAGTAGAGTTCATGTTTTATTCTGAGCAAGTGCGCGAATGAACCGCGTGGTTCCAACCTTTTGTTAAATTTAATATTTCAATATTATGTTGCGAATATAAACAAATTTGCAGATTCTTCCTTCAAAAGTATAGTATGTGACTTGTAACATACATATTCATTATATCTCGTCGCGACCGAAATCGTGACAGGGTTATAAAATTTTAAGCCGTACCAGATATTTGCCTTCTGATATATCTGAAAAATGTTTGTTGTTTTCTAACATCTTTTATGTATTATAACTTAGAAATAAATACATAACTGATGGACAATAAGTCTCGTATTTCAAAAAATATTCTAGAAAATAATGTCATAATAAACGTCTAAAATAAGAGGGAGTATGAGAGACGTTACAAATCTATAAACATACGCCGAGTAAAAAGTGGTCGACCTAAATGAACGCAGAACTAGACCGAAAACAGTTTAAAGAAAGGTCGGTAGAAAAGAATTTGAAACCAAGATTCACATGCGTGTAATATTTAATGACAGTTTGGGAAGAGTAGGGAAATCCTATTTTTATCACTTTTACTTGAAACCTTTTTCTACAGTTTTAATTTAATTTTTGAACTTAAGTACAAAGATATTAAGATGAAATGTATTGACTACGTAAACAGTTAACATTCACGAAACACGGGACAGCTTTTCTCTTTTTTATTTTGACTTTCAACAATAACACTTTATATAATCTATAATATTCTTAAAACAAATAATTAACTTCTCAGTTCCATTAAATTTATAAAATCTCAATTGGAAATATAGGTGTCCATATACTTGTTAGACAACCGAAACTCGACAGATATGAGAATGAATTGCACGCAGAAAAGGATTTCTTTTCCTCGAAGTCTTCCTAGAGTTTAATTAAAAATTAAAAAGTAATTAAAACAGAAATTGAGAAATAATTGGCGTTTAATTCATTATTATAAATTTGATCTATGACTTAGAATAGTTAATGAATACCTAAGGTATTTCAGTAATTGTATATAATAACCAGCTGTGTAGGTAATTATATTTTTATACTAAATTATGTATAAAGCTCGTTATATAATTTAAACGCGAAATTTATAGTTATAAAATGAAATAACTGAAACACACGTATTGACAAAAATGTCTGCATAAATTAATTATAAGACAAAATAGAATCTTTTGAAAAGACTTCTCCACTAACCGCAATTAAATATAAAGTTTGAATGAATGAATACTTTTTATTCTTTCACAGATACAGAATATTTTTTGATGTCATTCCTAATCGAATGACGGAAAAACTAGATCAAGATTGACTATTTTTTATACTGCTCATAATTTAAAGAAAACATATAAACTTCTAGATTTGTATGTAAGATGTGTTTTCTCCTTTCTCCATTTTTAAATTATACACATTTATACAAGTTCGTTGCAGAACAGCAAACAACAGTTTACTGTCGATCTACTTCACGATTTCATGTGTAGTGTTGTATAACTAGGCACTACGTGACGGTAAAGGTTTTATATATTTTCTTTTATACCCACATCACATTTCTAAAAAGATATCATATTATAGTAGCAATATAGTAAATAATATATTTACGAAAGAAATCTACAGATTTTAATAATGTTAATTCAAATATTCTTTACTACTTATGTCGTGAAATCTAACATCACTAGCGCACTTTCACGACATAGATTTCAATAAATAAACGCTTAACCTCAGCTGACTGTAGGTGAAGATGATACATAATATTTTCTTAACATAAAATAGAAAAATTAAAACGAAGATAATATTGTAATATTCCGATCACGCGAAATATTTTTACGCCCGACAGGAAAGTACTGTATTGCTATAATTTTAGCTAGGTATAGACTTTCTATTAGTGACAGACCAAATAAATTTTATATATACATTCATTGATTACAAATAAATATTATCGTTTAAATTCGTTTTATGTCTATAATGTTAAAAAAAAACAGGTCTGGAACATTGGATTTTAAGATTTATGTACGATAAGGAAGCAAGCTTCCTTTGTGATTTGTGAAATCAGCTAATATCGTCGTGTTCTATCTATTCGAGCGTAATGGTATCTTTGTAGCGAATTTGAATTGATGAAATTTTCATTTAACATTATTCTAAAGATTTTATTCTCTTTCATGCGACAACTTATATCTCTTAATAGTAATATGAAATGTTAGTCTTATTAATTTTCCTATACATCTGCACGGTAATAAGAAATTATAACATGTCTTTAAAATGGATACAGACGACTTCTGCTGAGGCATGAATCTGTAGAGTAAGAAACTATCTATTTATAAATTATTATTCAAGTACGCAATACTTAATGCAATGCAACCAATGCAATACTTAGAAATTTATAATATTATAAACAGAATGTCTGTCTAATAGATTTTTTTTCCATGCACGCGAAAGAATATATGATACTTATAATAGAAACATAAAGTCTTTATTGTATGTCTGTGAATTTGCTCCAGTTAATCTCAGAAACAGCTAACCTAATTTTGATAGGACTTTCACTGATAGAAGGCTAATGCTATGACGTATGACATAGACAACTTTTATTTCATCATCATTATGCATTCATTAACTTCAACGGAACAATTAAAACATAACGTTAGTCGTAATATTGATAAAAGTTGGAAAACTTTTAACAAATGAAAATATGCTACTAATTTCAGTAGTCTACCTTTGTGTAAATTAAAATGAAGTCTTATTTTCACAAAACCGACGCCACAACTGTGTGACAATTAAAAGTACCTACACATGTGACTCCTGAAAACTTCTCGTTTTTGGTCTAGGGGATTTATTATACGAACGGAAGACAACTTTGTTCGTAACTAGCTTTTTCGTTATGTTTGGGTGGTGTAATAATAAAAACTACTAGACACTGTATACTGTAGAAAGTTTCTTTCGTAATTATCAAGTAAATACTCTTAATTAATTAACAGAATACCTACATCAGATGTCTATTATAAATTTTATGCTTTTCATTAAATTCTTTCGTCGTCATCGTCATCACAACTTATTAAGGTCCACTACTGGGCAGAGGCCTCCTTTCAGTCACCCGTGACCTTTAAACACCTTAGATCCAGTGAAATTTAACCTTAATTTCATACACTTGTGTCTTCTTATTTTGCTTATCAAAAATATTTGCAATAAAGTAAATTTGAGTAATATTAAATTAGAAAATTTAGATTTATAATAAGAAATATATGAATTGCTTTTAATATTCACTCCATTTCGGTCCGTGAAGGAAAACACTCGTCATCATGTGCGCCTCTCCAGAACCCAGTTCCGTCAAACCTAATATGTAGTAAAATGTCATATCAAATCATACGGAGACGTGACCCACTGGGCTAATATAATATTAGTAAAATGAAGATTGTATAAAAATACGGGCATCTGTTGCAAATTTTACTTATTTATTCGTTACACGCACGAAGGGTAGGCTAATATTTGAGAGAAAACTAGGGAATAAGACATTATCTTTATTTTGGTTTATTATTATAACGTAGTATTGTCTAGTTTTACCTATTCAGTACGGGTTAAGGATAAAATCTTATTACTCCATTGTGGCATTATTGTTAAAGCAACTCACGTCCCGAGTTAAAGAGATTTGAACTTGAGATATGAATACTTAATAATTTGTTAATAAAATTTTTCAGTAGCATTATAAATTCTATGTCGTCTATAATACTCTATATTTACTTTTCTACATCTATACTAGAATATTATAAAGTGGAAGAGTTTGTGTCTGTTTGAACGCGCTAATTTCAATGTTGGATAGTACATTTATCGAAGAAGACTATAGGCTATATTGTATTTCCAAAATAATTTGGGATCCTTACTAAAAGTTCATAATGTAACTCAAGGTGTAAAAAATGAAATGCACGCGAGGAAAAGCCGCTGGCAGAAGCTAGTATACTCTTATAGTTATCTTACTCACAACATATATCACAAGTTTTCTTTACGTTATTCTTTCCGTGGAACGATGGAACTAATCATAAAATCATTTTAAATATCTGCAGGAGTTTTAGCTGAAACTGCAGGTGTATACGTTTAATTTCATATATCAATACAACCATTTTTATAATAAAACTTCCTTGCTCGGAATGTTCGGCAGTACAAAATATACTCTGCATATTTTTTAGACTTTTTATTACATCGAACCAACTGACAAGCTGAGGTTAACTCTATGGCGGGTGAAAGCTCAGCCAATTTTTATCAATTACTGAATAATGTGATTTTTGCTTTATTTTTATCTCGAGCATTCATACATTTTGTGCACTAAAGACGAAACAAACACTAAAGCACTTCATGATCTTTATAACCAAACATTCTTATTTTATTTGTAAAATGATTTATAAAAATATTATATATTAAAACATATTGCAATGCAGCAATGGACACAGAAGAGCTTCTTGAAAAATTAAAACACATTTAGTGAAGCTTAAAGTGCGAAACCATTAGTGCTGAAGTTACGTAATGGCTTAGAACTCACTCAATATATTCGTTTGAAATAACTTTAATGTTTATTTTAATGAACTTCTTATTTAAGTTGCATGAATATCATGAATAATATTTTCTAAGTGATATTCAAGTGTTTTTAAAGTTAGAATATCATAAGTTATGGAAAAGTCTCTAGTTTAAAGCTCCATCAAGTTAAACAACTATAGGATGGTTCAACTTTAATATTATTTTCTCTTTGAGTAGTAAGAAGTCAATAGCCCTTTAGCTGTTATAGACAGGAACAATAATTTACGCAGTTCACATAAAACATAATTTCTCAAAATATAATCAAGTTTTATGTTAATTATAGCATTAAAAAAATATTCGTCAAAGTTATTATAAAGTTAGCATATAAATTACTAGCTGACCCAGCAAACGTCGTTTTGCCACATAAATAATATATATAGGGTTGTATGTATTTCTATATGCTGTAT
>JAOSYY010000014.1:7144863-7162150 GCA_025727935.1 Hebomoia glaucippe | reverse complement strand
CCCCCAATTTTCACCCCTCTACAGTCAATCCCTATTATTATGTGGCAAAACGACGTTTGCGGGGTCAGCTAGTATCTCTATAACTGTAGCTCGATCTTAGGTATCAAAATTTAAATAAGTTACGAAACTGTGTGTAATTAAAAATTAATTTCCTTTTCTTCTTACTAGGGCATGAAGGAAACACATTTTTTCAAACAAAAAAATTACTTTGATCAAATTTCCCTAAGCCTCGAGAACAATAAAAACTTTATTACTAATCACGTACAATTGAGCTATAGTAAAGAACCATATAGGTTGGTACATATATTGATTAAAAGTCATTGTATTGATAAATTCATAATTTGTTATTTGATTTTCTGAATGTCAGATTCTTTCATAAAAACCTCATTAATTAATTAATTAACTAATTTATGTTTTATTCTGACATGAAGATACAATTTTTATGATATTGGATGGGCGTTTCAAATGGTAGGTCTAATTGCTCTCTGCCGAGTGTACGGCGCCATAACTATTTGATGTTGGCACTTAGTTCCGAACATCAGCTGACTACGTACCATGACGGCACCATCACTTAAATAAATTCTTAATTAGGATACTATTCACTTTTCTTACTTCTGGAGAATCTTAGCTTTGAGCATAATTATCTCCTTTATCGTAACAATTAGTTCCTAACGCCTACGTTATACAAGTAATTATAATACACAATTACATTAGTTCCATTTAGATTTCTTATTACTTCACCAAGAGATACTTCTAATAGGAATATTTTAATGCGCTGACCATATATTTAGTTCTATTTCGAACATTTGATCTTATGAAGTGAATTCCGATTACAAAACTTTAACAATAATCATTATGGCGTGATATATAGTTTATCTTCACGTGTAACCGAATATAAAATAGTAATATGTCTTATATAAGATGTAGAAACATCAAAGGTGCTCAATTCTGTTCACTAATAACACACATACATTATTGAACACATTTTGATCGAATAAAAGTTTTATTAAAGCCGTCTTTGACTTTGTATCGGGTCAGTGAATGAATATACGAAATAGTTACGTATGTATTGAAAGAATTTAGTGAATATATTTTAAGGAAAATATAGTTGTAACAAGTTATAGATAACACGTTCCGTTCACCACAGGACAGGCTCGTCTTCTAGCCTGAACTAAAATGATTCCATAGTCTAGTCATGTCAAATATAAATGAGATATACATTTATTAATCAAATAATTTATTAATATTTGAATGCTCGAAAGAAAAATTAAAAGATTGGCAGGACATCTAACAAGTATTGACTGAATTCGTTTATAGATGGAAAAGTAGTGCAGTGCAGAAATGCAACAACCGATTTCATTCTCTCAATTTTCGAATGCTCGATGTAAAAATAAATAACGGCAACGCATCCTAGATAGGTGCTCGTGTGGTACTGTTAACAGTATAACATATATATATATATAAAACACTATTGTATATTAACACTAGTTCCGTTTCACTAAAACATAGCAACATTGCCTGAACGGAGAGATTGGTCAGGTTTCGGCGATAGTTGAACTCTAAGTAGCCACAGTTAACCTTCGAGTTAGTGTTTCAGTATTTGGGCTTCAAGTAGTTTTCAAAGTAATTCCATCGCTAACAGTTGTTGCACATTGTATTGTCTATCTACAGAATAATGTTACCAGAGAATAGCTGATTATGGTAACTGTAAATAGAAACTGTTTTGTTAATATTAAAGATGAAGCCTTTTCTCATATCATTTTATTGTCATAGGTCGTCTAATTTATTGAAATTCGTGTATCCGTACAGTCTACTTAAAAATCATTCATCATTTTCGGCAGCAAATAGAAATATTTGTAAATGTTAAATATATTTTTTCTTTGTATTATCGTTTGCAACACCTCTTTAAGTTTGATAAAAATATTCAATATAATATGCACTTCGATTCTATTTTTATACTATATACATATTATCTAAAGTTGTTGAACAATAAAAACGTAGATTCTTTTGCGAACAACAATATTTTATGTAATTTGCACTCTGTACGTGAACGATACGAAATTAATAAGCGCCTCACTCCCCCGATTTATTGCTTGGAGCTCTCAAACTGGTTTAATTAATAGACGTCTTACGTAATGAAGAAAACGATATCAAGAATTGTATTATTCATTGGAACCCTTCTCAAACTGAAAGCCCTCTATTTTTTCATCATTTAGATGGTTCAGATTCAGATATGTTTTGTATCTGGGCCCATATTATTGACTCGGATAATCAAGTTATACTAATATAATAGAAAGTAAAAATGTCATAAGTGTTTTAAACTTATATATTTGATACAAGCACAGCAAAACAGCTGGCCTAGATTTCATGGAACTTGGAATTTAGTCGTTTTTTTTCATTATAGAACAACGTAAATAAATCTGCGTATAGCTGGAGAATTATTGAGTGTAATATTTTAAAGCAATACAATACTACATTATTATTATTATTTCTCGAAACCGCAAACATTAAACTTCAGTCACTTAAAGCTTTGAGCTGTGGTTTCAAACGTCGACTCTTTTATCGAAGCTGAAAATAGAGAAAATATCGTTGGCAGAATGCTGTGGCGAATGTTCCCGTGAACGGCTAATGTGTTGGAAAGACCGGCCCAACTTTGCAAAGCGTTTTGCTTTTTTGCTTTGTGGTAGCAATTAATTCAATTCTACTTATTGATCTCATTCTGTACAAATATTTTTATAGTTTCTTAGTTCTTATCTATTCGTTTAACGTTATATTGACTATTGTTTAAACGTGTTGATTTATTTATATAGTTGTCGGTGATTTCAATTAAATAATAATTCTATTACCTACACATAAATTAGATACGAATAATAAAAATTGTATAATGGTGACTGGAAACTGTTTGGAAATACAAGGTCGGTCTCTATGAGTGCCAAAATAGTTTTTTTATTATCTAATTGCACCTTTAATGAAACCTTTGCAAGGTATATTTCTATCTATATAACTTCTTTGCTTGCGTGATCGTCGACCGTTTGGGTAAAGTTCTGTGTCAGCAGTAACCGGTGACATTCACGAATCGATCGACAAGACAGAGCTCATTATTACGTGAACATTGATTGATGTCCGACGATTAGCCTTAATGATGCACAGGCTGCGCACATTTGCCTTGCGAGCCGCAATCCCATTGCCTACAAACGTGTGTACCATCACTCTCCATGAAGCGTTTACTGTGCCATTATGAACACGCTAATGATATCCTCAAGCTGTTTCGGTCTATTATTATGTTTGATTATCTATTATTCTTTATCGCCATATTTTTTACAACGGTTAGAAACTTGAGAAGACACCGAAATATACGAATATTTATTAATTGTATAATTGTCAAAAAAGTAAGTCTGCAAGATTAACATTTATTGCAGAATAAGTATATTTGTGTAAATAGATACTTTTTAATCAAAATTAAAGATAATAGTGAGTGCACTTATTGCCCGTAAATAGGGTAAGAATAAACACATTAATAAAAGTAACAGCTTTTCATTACTGAATACGCCATTTACTTTGCACCCAGAATAAATGTGAAATATTTACACATAAATTAAATACTGAAGTTGACCTATTTCCTTTGTAGTATTTCATTATCATTACTGTTACTGGAATATTATTATTATTGATACCACGAAAAGTTTAAGTAGAAGGTAAGACCGGTGAGTTGGATTGGATTAGCTCAGTTTACTTATTAGATCAAGAAGCTTTCGTGTTGTGGAAAAGGGATCCTTTTAGTTGATAATTGGAGTCGTAGAAAAAAATAGCTTACGAGAATTCACTTATTTAGTAAAACAAGTATAAAGAATTTTCTGACGATTAAATCTTAAGGAAAAGCAATATCTTTTCATCATCTTCTTTCCTTAACTTTTGTGCTATGCTCAATGAGCAAATCTATAAGCAAATCTATTTAAAAATAATATTCTGGTACTAAATGTAATTCTTTAATACATCACGTGTACATACTAAATATTTTATCCATGCTTATTTGAAAATGTAGTGTAAAAGCAACCATAGTTCATTCCATTATGAGTCTTTAGTTTCCTTGAGAATTAAAGTAGTCTTCTGTACAATCTCGTTCATAAAAGAAAGTTTCTCCTTACGTCCTCCTACTCCTTACATCTTGCACTTAAACCGCATTCTCTACTGCAACTCTAATTACATGTTTCTATAACTTATGTTTTTCATTAAACAAGATATTCTTAACAAACTCTTTTATACATAAATATTTAATTTTCGACAATTTTGCGAAGCTTGGTCGATTTATGTCACGTAGATAAATTACATACGTGAATCAACACTATTTCAAGTTCAGAAGAATCGTTAGCATTAATGACGCGAGCTCAAACATCGCAATATCTACGCGTCGCGCTTTTTTATTTCATATATTAAATCATCGCCAAGTGTTACTTCCCCGATTCAATTGTGAGATATTCGGTTCGAATAATTTCAGTGTCAGATAACGATCATAACTACATGGATGCTACGAGAGCAAATATATTAATGTTATTGATGCAAATGGATATTTCTTATTGTACTAAAAACTAGGATAAGTAAAATTAGCACAGTAATTTATCAGCTTTTTGGCTTTTGCGTGTTACGATATATTAACTAGTTTTAGATTATTTAATATTTATTAAACAAAATCAATTTTTTACCTAGATATTTATTGGAACAAGACGTACTTTAGAATAGGCACATTCAAAGTATGGACAGTGAAATAAAATTTAAGCATTATTTCTGTTTGTGCTGCAAAAAATGACTAGATAAATACTCGACACAATAGTGCAATTCAATGTTTAACTGCGCTGGTTACACAGTGATGGATCTGCAGTAACCGCATCATAGATATTGCATCTACCGCAGAGCGAGTTTTCGTTCCTAGAGACGATGTTTCCAGTACCGCTGGCAACCAATATAATTTTCCATATGTCAAAATTTGAACCACAAAAGTGCACAAAACTCAAGTTTAATTCGTGATTGACAATCACTAACCCAATCTGGACTATCCTGATTTTATTACTCTATATAACAGAGCATCTACGCAAATATATTAAATTTAACAAGTACGCGCAAACCAAACTTGTTGCATTATTTTTTCAAATAGTTAAAAAATATTCGCAATACTGGCCAAGCCACCAGTTGGCCCAAATACTTGAAATATATCCACAGTGTAGTTACTATTGATGTATTGCCAAAAGATTATCCTTTGAAGGCAGTACAATAGAGCCATTGAAAAATATTATTTCGCATTCGAAATTTATTTACAGACTAGTTTTCTTAGAAAATCTTGAGTAAACACTTCTGGTTACTAAAAGAATCAAAATATCATCTAAAATAAAATACCTTGCGCTCGATCAAATGTTCACTGACCTGAATAATATAATAATGAAAACGGTACTGTTGTAAATATATTACCAGGCCTTTTGTAATAAAGTCAACTCCATATAAATCTCATGAAAATAAAGTTGCAAAAGTTCGAATAAGAATATCATTTAGAAGTCAGTCCACATTAGTTCCGGAGTCCGCTGCGGCCGGAGGATTCAGTATCGACGGAAGGCCTCCATACATCACGTTTTATGTGTGACAAATAGTCTCCAGTTAGGTGAAATTGCTTTTCGATCCACTCTGACAAATAATGTCAGGCCGGTGACGCGTAACCTTACGATGTTTTCGTGAAGGTCACAATTTGCTTAGAATCCGTCCCGATTGAGGATTGTCTGAATACCTATATGGCTATAGTGGTTTGTGTTATTCCTTTGTTTGCACTTCAAACTATTTGCAAAGAGGGCGGTGAAAACCTTTTTCCTCATTTATAACATCTTACCAAGTAATGAAAAACCCGTGTCTTTTACTTCCAGTTATATTGAATACTTACCATCTTTACTCCTTACTGTTTAAAGTAGTTTATTTACCAACAGTTACTTATATTAGCGCGTTCAAATAAATAAACTCTAGCTTTATAATATTTTTTTATATGTATGTTCCGCAATCAAATACTACAATAATTGTGTTAACGCAGTTATAAATTGATTTGTGCATCAAATAATCTCTAGAGTCAGTAAAATCAGGTGTGTTTTTAAATGTCTAGCCTGCTCAGTAACTTACAGTAGCTGGGATGTCGTTGTTCTATTGTGTTCAGTCCGAGGCTGGGATAATATACGAATCTTTTATTCAAGCGCCCTGACCCCAGAGAGCCGCAAGAAATACACAAAGATGTAGTCGACTTTCATTGTATCACTTTCAATAGAAATTTGACGTTTCCGTAATGTTTAACAATTGTGATAACACCAGCTCGAGGCGTCCATGGTTTAAGTTTATACAGATAAATTTTAAAGTCTACGGAAACAATTTTTTCTAAGAAAATATAGAGATAAATAGAACATTTTTCAAAAATAGCGTACTTTTTTGCATGAAACTAAAAGGTCAAAAAGATACTGTTAACGAGTAATAAAACGTTTTTGTCCTATTATTTATTCCGACGCGACGTTGCGAATTCTCTGCATCAAGCGTGATCTCGGTAGACTGAAAAATTACAATTTCAATAAAAATTCACATTCAAAATTGCAATAACACCATTTATTGTGTCCTCATGGAAATATTGTTTAAAATTGTTATATTGGAGGGAACGTTACCACTACTTGGTAATTTGGTCTCTGCTGGTTAAAATCCTTTGCCTAAATGGTGTTTATTCAACCTTCATTGTCAACTACTATTTAAGTATGTATGTGATAATATTTTGTACTTAGACATTCTGATGAGTGAACGTTAGAAGCTAACATTCTCTTAAAATTACGGTTAAAAGTAATTAATGATGAAGCTTAAAATGTTTCTCAAAGCCGACGCTAAAAGCCAATAATTACTTTGAGTGATTAGTGCGGAAACTCAAAAACTTTCCATGATTATGATTAAATTTTCATAAATATTTGTAAATCTCATATAAAACTTTGGTTAAAGTGGATAAAAGTATCGTGAAAATGATAGTTTACGTATCAAAATCCACATAAATATGAAATCTAAGCTTTGTGAGATTCCTCAAGTTTTGTAACTTTGACAACAAAATACCTAATGTTTGTGAAGATAAAAGTTTTACAACCAAATACTTAAATTTTCCCTAAAACATTCGCTCTTAGTAACAACAATAACACTGATAAAGTCTTACGATTTGGTAGTTATTGATAGTTTATCCTATCCATCGTTGTCTATAAAATTTATTACTTTGCCTATTTGGGTACATGCTTAAGACAATACGGCTAATTAAATTTTAATAATAATGATCAAAAGAAAAATTCCTAGTCACAACTCTATAAATTTTATAGGCTATTTAATATTATACTGGCTATTTAATTACGATATACGATAAAATATCTTGACCGACATAGTATTTGACGGCAATAATATGATTAATAAATGTAATGACGTGATATATCTTCTATAGATTTATATTTGTATAATACGGTCTATATAGGATCACAGTAATAACTTTCTTTTCCCATTATTATAACGCCTGAGTATGTGGAATCAGGGAACAAAGTATAAAGTCCATGATAAGACATGTACATGTCGTATCTGGCATGAAGAACCTCCTGAATTGAGTCGCCAGGAATGTCAATGGCAGAAGTTAAATGAGCTGTGTGCTTAACTGTAACAAACTTGCAAACTCCTATTTGCTGTATCGACTTACTGAACTGTACAATTAAATTCGTTAAACGTTGTCGTTCTACGCTGTTTCCATAATACTCGAGTTCGATCACGTGTACCTGACTTGAAATATTTTACAACTCTTTGGTAAAAATCGACTGAAGCAAGAACATGCAAAATTTAACTTTTAAATAAATTTAAGAAAGTCAGTCTATACTTTATATTATAAAGCTGAAGAGTTTGTTTACTTGTTTGTTTGTTTGTTTGAACGCGCTAATCTCAGGAACCGCTGGTACGATTGGAAACATTCTTTTAATATTGCATAGTACCTTTATACAGGAAGGCTATAGGCTATATATTTCAAAAAAGTTATGGTTCCTTATTAAAAGTTCAATAATGTAATCCAATGTGTTTAAATTGATATGAACACGAGCGAAGCCACTGGAAGACGCTAGTAGAAAACAAAATATATGTAAGCTTACATTATTGTAAAATAAGAGGTAAGGTTTATTTTTCGATCACAAGTAGATGAAATGATATGAAGGGTCTTATTGTCTCTATTTGATAGTTTAAATAAATTGTGTTTTATTATAAGACGTAAAAGTCTATAGTGGTTATAATCCATTGCAATATCATCCTATTAGTTCCCCAAACTACCATTAATCATTCAGGCATTATCTTGCATTACGATAGAATATGAGCGGTTCGACCGTGAAACCGGTATAAACCCGTAGGTAGGTACTCACGCAACTCTACGCACAACATTTGAATATCGCAATTCGCCAAAGGATTATATTCGATCTTGATCCTTTTTTAAAGCGCTTCTGAATAGAATCCGACACCTTGCTTGGATATCTACAGGCAATAATCTGTTAGGCACATTTTACTTCGTCCCTTTTTTGTGAAACCAGCTTTCGCCGGTTGGTTCCTGAATTTCTTGGAGTTGGAGAATTTAAAGCGTCTCCTTTCTCTAAAAACTTTGACCAACATACCTGTTGACCCTTAAATGCCACATATAAACCTCAAAATCACTGCTATTAGGGTTAGCCAACCTTACCATTGGGATTTAGCGTTATTATTCATATAATCTTCGAAAGCACTATATGATTTTTCTTGTCATTAATGGAACAATAATAAAAAAGTTTGCGTTTCCGCACAAAGCATTTTATTAACGTGAAAATTTCAGAAAAGCATCGTTAAACCGTATAACGGCAAAGGCTTTAAATATATTAAAGAGTACTTTCATTGCACAATCTTTTGCGTTGCGATTTTTCTAGGACGTTATTTCACGCTATTAATACAAAATAATTTTTATTTCTTCCTGTCTGTATGTATATCACTAAGTGAAATTGACTTTTACCATGCCTTATTTTATATTTCTATAGTTTTTAACCAAATTGACCTAAGTAAACCTTAAAATGTTAATAATGATGCAAAAATCTCTTAAGTCTTTGTACTGAAAAATGTAGGTACAGAAATCATTTATTTAAAATAATTAAAAAAAGAAACAGATTACTTTTTACTAACTGAATTTATGTATAGGTCAGCAGACGAAAAATATCTTTTATTTTTAAGTTGCTGTAGTATCAAATTGAATTTATTAATTGTAGCGAATATCTTACACAAACACCACACCGTTTGGGGGAAAAATTTAAAAATAATGAATAATTGTAGAATGTTATATTCATGAATAATTATATAATATTTTAATTTAAGGTCGAAATTAACTTTAAATCTAGGGACAAGAAATTTTGTTCAATATTTGTTAAGTATCCGTTTGTATGATAATTTGTAATTTTAAACGTTAAAATGTGGCACCTTAACAGACGAGTCAAGCTTAAATGAGTACTGCATTATGTATAATTATGATATAAATATTTTGTAAGAAGAAGTATTTATTACTATTTAAATATTATTTTTATGGAAACATACTATGTTTCTACTTTATAAATTGGTTTAGAGGAGGTTTTTTCTGGTATTGGTAATGAAAAGTGTAACTGAATTAAAACATTATTAGATTTCTAAAAAAAATGTATTCTGTAATCGCAATATTTGAAAATCAATTCAAAAGAAAATCCGCTCGACTGGTTTATCGATATAGCTTGAGAAAACTGTTGGATTTACGTAATGTACTACAAAAAACTCTGTTTAAAAATTCTGCGACGTTATTTTACATTTTCACCAGAAAAAGGTTTGCATGCCGGCGTATGTATAGAGTTTCTTTCCGTCATAAAAATGCTGTTAAATAAACTAGTCCTGCTCTATATTACCATCAATATTATAAAAAAATATTTCCAATTTTAAAAAGCGTTCGACGATTTATTTAAATACATAAATATTCTTTTCAAATGGCCAAAAATATTCGTCAAGTACTCTGTATACAGACAAAATTATAATATAATAATAACACTCTCCTTAATACTATTAAATATGCCGTTGCATCTTCCCAGTGCTTCCGGGATAGCTCGATGCCACGTAATGAAATTATTATTCATAGCACGTCTCAACAATTACCTTCATGCATCAACGTGCATCAGTATTTCACAACTAAATGGGCTTACTACCCTTACTAACCTTCCTAATTACTCAATATAATCAACAGTGGATACGGCTACACAAAAAGCCTTACCTCATTTTATATAAATAGTAATAAAATACTTGAAATTCCTTGAAGGTAACCGCTACTAATATTTTTCCTGATCCACACGCTACGACGATCATGCTTTGTAGGAAACACGAGTAATTTTTGTAAGCATAAATCAAAGATTTCATATATTTTTTAGCAATTTCATAATTAATCTAGTCATTTATTAAAATATGCAGAGATAAAGCTTTTTATAACTTATCAAAGTCTGAACCTAGATGCATACCATTTCTAGACACTCGTGCATTCTGATGCAAGGTGAAAATTAATCTAGTTTATATGAATAACTTAAATGTAACATCACTACAGCTACGAATGAGTCGTTCAATAAATCATTAGAACAAACGGTAGCTATATTTCCCATGGCGACGGCGAGAAATTTCATTGATTCGTGGCCATAGATTATAGGCCTATATCGAAACCAAAGACAGATCTTTATTACCTAAAATCATTTTAAATGAATATTATATTATCTGGTCTTTTATTTTTCTTACATACATTTAACCTATTCTGTGCATATTTTCATACAAACATTATAAGTACTAAACTAAGACCTTGTTACGGTTTAGTTCAGATATCATTTATAATTAAGTAGAAAAAATACGCTTTAGCGTCTGACCTCTACGTCAAATTTGATTAAATATAATATAATACAGTATTTGTATCACTTGATCTAATGTATATTCATAAACAGTTTCATTGCGATGCTACAAGTATGAGACTTAAAACTGACTTCTAAGATTTAACGATGATCTTTGAAAAATGCTAGTGCAGGTAAATGCGTTGACAAAGGAAAACTGACAGACGCAGCTGGAACAGCGAGCAAAACTTAGTGATAATTTGAATCGGAAGATGCGGTAAGTGTGTAGTATTCAATTGTTTTAAGTTGTGCAATTTAGACTTAAAAAAATAAGTGGTGAGTTTTTGCATAACATATTTTCCATTTGTGTAATTCCACAATCCCGGCTACAGACCCAGTCGCGTCTGTGTGCTTGGATGCATTTAATTTGTAACTAGTTTGTTTCGAAACGCCGCACACGTTGTTTTATCTGCAAATCAGATTCTAATTTTGTTTGAAATTCATTTTAAAATGAATTCTCAAATGTTATGTCTGTTTATTTTATTTTCACTCTTAATGAACACTAATTTAAATGTATCCGGTTATAATTTAGAATTTAAAATTATATTGTTAGACTCAGTCCAAAAATGTATATAATTTTAGATATACTATAGCGAGGATACTTCTTCGAGTATATCTATTTCTATATTAATTATTTGTTCCGTTTTGTTATGCTCAACATTTAACATAAATGAATACGTTTATGTATGCTATGAAAAAAGTATGGGCGTAGGCACAAAAACATATTAAACGCATATCACTCGTTAATTATATAAAATGTACTAAATGCGAAGGCGCAATCGTTTATTACCTTAAGAGTGAAGAGTATTCGTGTCTAACCATATTAATTATCGTGAAGTTGTATCGGATAAACACTTATCGCTAACCTCGACGTTGTGTAATAAGAGATACGGGAATCGGAAGTAGAGAGCTGGCGGCGACCGGCGACCCTTCTAACTAGACTTACTTTTACACTTGGCAGCCGCCACAACATTGCTTCTTTGTTACTACAAACTATGTTATCTTCGATAGGCAGACGGCCCCAAATAACATTAGGACGACACGCTGAGAGAAAATGTCTTTAAAAGCAGCCTTCAATTTATTCCTTTTTTCTTATTTATTATAGTTTTTGCACTCGTTTATTTTTAATCGGTATTTTTGTGCAATATGCTTGAATTGAAATATGAGTATAATATAGAAACAATTTACTTCCTTTTTTGGGTATAATATCTATTCTATTCTAAAATTCATGTTTATTGTCTTGTCCATTTAGATTTATCTGCAGTATAGAGAACTGTTTTAATTAAAACGACGACTTTATAGTGTAAAATCATACGAATATCTTGATGTATTGCACACGAACTATTAAGTTCTCAACATATATATCATCATTATTACTAAGCGCGTCGTCCGCTTATGAATGTTCCAAGTATATTGATATTTATGGCTTAAGCCGTATCTGCACTATAAACTTGCGGTTAGCGTCGATTAGTCGGAGGCGGCGCGCCGCCTTGACGGAAGGGCGGATGGCTATACTTCAATTTTATGAAAGTACCACTTATTCGGAACATTTTCCCACAATAGCGCCAGAGAGTCAATACAGTACCGACGTTGTTTGCGGAACATAAAAGAGACCGTGCAAACATATAACATTTCTAGCTCAAATATAGCTAAAGTAATAATTTTATAACAATAATATTTCGTATAACTAGGCGAGAATATTCGCCAAAGACAATGTTAGGATGGGGTATGATTCTCGTATAAAAGTTACAGATTTATCGATCTGCAAAATCTATTATGTTCTTGATAAAAAATTAGTGCCCATAAACGACAAATTAAATGTTAGTGAATGCTTTGCAATTTTTGTAAGCATGAAAAACTTTAAGGGCTTTCAGAGATGTAGCTTGAAATCTACGTAGAAGTTTCAAAAGTTTCTTGAGATTTATTTGTTGCCATTTAGAGCGCGCCTTTGTGACGGTGACTTATACACACGGTTCAATCTAAAAGGACCTACATTTTGACTAAGTTCAATTGAAACTTATATGAAATTGAAAATAAATCGACGAAATATTTAAAATTTGAAGGATTAGATTTTCAATTTGGTATAACTTACGCCAGTTAATTTACGAGCCAAATGAATTTCGAGTAACATTCACGTGGAGGTTAAAGTAGCTTAGCCACATTAATTAACACTGTTTTCAGTTTTATTTTTCACGTTTGGGCCCAAAAACTAGATTTGTATTCATTTTGTTTATTAGTGTTTGTTGATCATGTTAATTAAGCGTTTTGTATGCAAAATGATATCTGGAAAATTGCGCGAAGTTTTTTTTATTTCTTATCATTTTCATGAAAATAATCTTTTTGCGGACCAGATTGAAGTAACAAAAGGGTCATAATGGCTAATTTTGAAAAGGAAAATAATTTGAATTCATGTTTTAAGTTCTCAAATTATTCTTGATTTTTAATATTTTCTGTGACGAATAAGCTCAAAACAATAACATATAAATACAATATACTTCAGTAACATTATTATTTTCTGTTCTCCTAAAGATAAATAATCGTTGACAATTTTCGACAACAATCTTTAACGATTTTGGAACAAACCGAGGTTGCTATTCATTTTCAGTCATAAAAGAGACTATTCAAACGAAAGTAATTCGATTCATAATAAACTTGAAAATTGCGTAAAGTGAGCCAATCACGTCTATTTTATCGACGGTCTACTGATCTGAGGGCACAAATTAATTACAGCGCTACCTGTAATTCTCTTACTCATCAATTTCTACTTGATTAAATAGAATCTTCTTCGAAAGTGGCTAATCTAAGCAATTTAATTCATTCACTTTGACGCAATAAATATCTTCAGTTAAACCTTACATTAGTCCAATGTATAATGCTTATATTTTGTCTAAATAATATATTCATATACATCATCTGACGTGATAAATCAGTTTCATAAAAAAGCTATACATATTTATTTCAAGTCGAATGTATAGAGAGACTATAAAAGAAGACGAAAAAATATTACAACATACTAAATCTGCTACTGGTGCAGCTGTTACTTATCACACCGTAAAATATATTACGTGATATTTAATACAAGTGGTTCCTACTTCTAGACTCTTCGGTTCATGCCGGTCTAATATTAATGCAGATCATTAATTTCGATATATAGATTGTTCTTCTAAGATCAGTTTACAACAAATAAGTCGATTGTGTAATTCGTATGATTGTTTGCGAGAAGTCTAGTTTATTTCCCTGGAGAAATGACTCATTAGCAAGTTTTCCTAGTTTGCTTTTGTATACTTACAGATATTTTTTGTTACTTCGCCTTAATTCATCTCCGGCCATAGTTACCTAAACTATTATATCACGCTTCGTTGGTTTTAGCTAAAATTCGTATCCAGCATTTTTATATAAAAAAAAAGAAAAAACTTCTGTTTGATTTCTAGTTCAGCGGTATTTGACGATACGAACTGAACTTTTTACGCACAGTTTAGCTATAGCACTATCGGAACATTTTGACTCATAAATTGCAATACAAATTGTTCGTTTTAAATTACTATTAAAAATAATAATCAAAGAACGTATAACTGAATGAAAATTCGAATTGAGTATGGTACATTTTAATAACGATAAATATGAATATTCTTATTATGTGAGTGATCAATCTCTTAAATATTTACGAATACCAAATATGTACTCATTTTAACCCGGTGTTTAAATAGTGAACTATCTTAAAGCTAACGTAATATTTTTAACTTTTTTAGTATCGTAATTTATGAGGGACTAGGTCTCAGAGCTTTCTCATCAAAGCCCCGAATACCTTTTATAGGCAATAAGTATTTATTACTTGGAAGTATTTTAAATGAAGTCTCATAGACATTAAAGGAGCTGTTTAGGTATTTGAAAATGTTGCAGAGCATTTGATAGAATGGTAATACGTTTCAACGGCCAGGCGGGGTTGTTGGGGCGGGCACGACGACGCGTCAGTTGGTTCCAGTCCGCTCGGCGACCGCCCGCCTTTCGCGCTTTTCCCTTCATCGGCCCCACTTTCCCTCCCTTCAATGTCAAAAGTGTCGAAACTGATAAAAGTGGAAAATCCATTTCAGTGCTGTGCATTTATTAGATTAGTGTGTGGTATGTAAGCGGCGAGTGATATCATAATAGTTGCTGACACTTTAAGTGCGCCATGCGGTGAAAAACCGCTCCTTGGTGCTTGGTCGTGGATATGGTGGACCCGTTGAAAATATTTTGGGTTTTGACAAACAGCACGTATCTAGGTATCTATCGCTACACTATTCAGATTTAGGTCTCATTAAAAAAATATTTTCCAGCCATAAATTTGTACTCTTCACTTATCTAGATGGTAGCGTGTTATTTATGTTCACTTTTACGACATTGCCCATCCGATTTGCTAGAAGTTTCAGTATTACTTACCTCCTGTTTGTGCGCCGACAACAGGAATAAATTAATCATTGATTAAATCCTCGAACGAGTAGTTGTCTTTTTTCTTAGTAAATGTCTGTACTTATATTGAATCTTCTATAAATCGTTTTGTGTCATTTGAAACAAAAACGTCTCTACTGGAATACAGGTCCTTTTCAAACAGTTGTTTAAAAATTTACTAAGGCATAAATTTAATTTTGGTAAAATATTATTTCTAGTAGTACAAAGAAAAATACTTGTATTACATTTGAGTTCTTTGATATGTGACGTGTAAAAAACGTACACGTAAATTACATACACATGTTAAAATTACCTAAGAAAACCTTCTGTTTTAACTTTTCACATTATGTATTATTACGGTTTTCCTTGTATATTATGAATTGCAGCTATTATACTTAATGTCCTACACAACTGCCAAAAGTATTGTATTGCATCACATACATAAAGGCATACTTTGCCAATTTTGGCCTATTTAAACAATATTAGTAATATCTCTAACTCATTCGTTTTAAGTTTGCTGCAAAATAGTTTTCATTTAAAAAAACTTTATTAGTATTTTTGTATTCTGAATCTGTTAGTCGGAAACTGCTAACTTTAACGAGAACGTGAAACAACTTCTGGAGGCAAAAAATGTGCTTTCTGGTTTAAATATAGAAAACTTAAAGATTTGTTTTATTAAACAAAGATATTCTTCATTATTTTCAAGAAGATAGGATTTACTGCGTCAATGGGTTTTATATCTGCAATCTACAGGGATTTCAGTAGCTAATAACCTTTCGAGTAATTGGAGTGTTTATTACGAGATTTTACTGTTCACAGTGATCATAAAATAAATAAGACTCCATACTTTTAAATGTAACAATATGATACAGCATTAACATATTGTTAAACTTAAACTTGAAGTTAAGAGAAGAGGAATGTTCTATCATTAATGTTTACGAAAAATGAGAAATATTAAGATAGTGCACTTTATAAAATAAAAACACTACATAAAAATGCTTTGAAGACGTTCAGATCTTTCTGATTCGTTTGTTGAAAAACGGAAAAAACACTTTAGAGGTGTATAATATTATACTGCTGTTTATACTGGGCCCAAATAACTAGGGAGTAGGCAATGTAAAATTCATGGTGCCGAATTACTTTTCTACGAGTATAATTTTATGTAAAAAATGGTAACTTAATTGAAACGCAGAGTGTCTAATTACGTAATTAAAATATTTTACTTTGTTGGGTCCAGGACGCGTGATAGCAAGGACTATAGAATCGTATCTCTTGTTGAAACTTTTGTGCGTAACAAACATCCTCGTTGCCGTCAAAAGTTTAATATTCGGCTTGTTACAAGATAACTCTTAGCAAATGTTGACTACACGAGTAATGCATTTAAGTACTTTTACATTCATGTCAAAAAGCTATTTTCGAATATTTTTATATAAGCGTCTTTGAAATAGAGACACTATTTCAAATACAATGCCACAGATAAAACTAAAATATAGATACGTATCTGTTTTGCTGGAAAAATGACAAATGCAATATCAATACAACTGCGACTGTGGTCGCATCAGTGCAATAAGGGCACACCTGGGACGAGACAGATTGGCGACACGGCGTCCGCGCTCCGACAAGCCACAGATGCGATAATAACTCAATCTCTCTACTGTAATCGACGTGCTTGATCGCTTGTATTCAAGCCTCCTGGTAACCAGTCCGCGATGCATTCCGTAATTTAACAAAAGTTATCTTTTGAAAAAGGAATGATACGAACGAATTGGAATATTGCTTTTAAATCATTTTTTAATATTTCCCATAGTCGTTACCATTCAGTATTCTAGAACTGATAATGTATAGCTTTTTGAGATTAAATGTTGTACTTGCGCAGTCATATGTGGATATAA